>JAVLUX010000006.1:345000-515000 GCA_032164185.1 Moxostoma hubbsi
CATTCTGCCTCGACACCGCCCCTTCCTGCGGTTTGCGTTCGATGACCAGGCGTATCAGTACAAAGTCCTCCCCTTCGGCCTGTCTCTGTCCACTCGCATCTTCATGAAAGTCAGCCTTTGCCCTGCTCCGAGAAGCCGGCATCCGCATACTCAATTACCTCGATGACTGGCTTATTCTGGCCCACTCGCGAGAGTTACTATGCGCCCACAGAGACCAGGTGCTCAGGCACCTCAGCCGTTTGGGGCTTCAGGTCAACTGGGAAAAGAGCAAGCTTACTCCAGTCTAGAGCATCTCTTTTCTCGGTATGGAGTTAGACTCGGTCTCAATGTCAGCACGGCTCACCAACGAGCGTGCCCAGTCAGTGTTGAAGTGCCTCGCCACCTTCAGACCGGGCGCAGCAGTCCCCTTAAAACTTTTCCAGAGGCTCCTGGGGTATATGGCGTCCTCCTGGGGCATATGGCGTCCTCCGCGGCGGTCGCACCGCTGGGGTTGATGCATATGAGACCGCTCCAACACTGGCTTCAGACCCGAGTCCCGAGACGAGCATGGCGCCATGGCATGCATCGAGTGACAATCACCCCCGCCTGCCGCCAAACATTCAAACCCTGGACAGACCTCTGTTTCTTACAGGCAGGAGTACCCCTACAGCAGGTGTCCCGATACGTCTTGGTCACGACCGATGCCTCCAGATCGGATTGGGGCGCCGTTTGCAACGGGCATGCAGCCGCAGGCTGTTGGAAAGGGGCCCAGCTGCGTTGACACATCAACTGCCTCGAGTTGTTGACCGTCCTTTTGGCCCTGTGGAAGTTTCTCCCGTTAGTTTGAGACAAACATATCCTGGTCAGGTCGGACAGCATCACTTAGTCGCGTACATAAATCACCAAGGCGGCGTATGCTACCGCCACATGTCACAACTCGCCTGTCCTCTCCTCCTCTGGAGCCAGCAGCGACTCAAGTCGCTGCGCGCCACTCACATCCTGGCAACCTCAATGTGATAGCGGACGTGCTGTCACAACAACGTGTGCCTGGCAGAGAGTGGAGGCTTCACCCCCACTTGGTTCAGCTGATCTGGGAACGGTTCGGCAAGGCCCAGGTAGACCTATTGCCCCCCGAGAGACCTCCCACTGCCCGCTCTGGTACGCCCGCTCAGAGGCTCCCCTCGGGGCAGATGCACTGGCACACAGCTGGCCGGTGGGGCTACGCAAGTACGCTTTCCCCCCAGTGAGCCTTCTTGCACAGGTGCTGTGCGAGGTCAGGGAGGACGAGGAGCAAGTCATTCTCATGGCTCCTTACTGGCACACCCAGGCCTGGTTCTTGGACCTCGTAATCCTCGTGACAGCCCCCCCCGGCGAATTCCCCTGAGGAAGGACCTTCTTTCTCAGGGATGGGGCATGCTCTGGCATCCACACCCAGACCTTTGGAACCTCAACGTCTGGCCCCTGGATGGGACGCGGAAGATCTAGCTGGTCTACCACCCACGGTCGTAGCCACAATCAACCAAGCCAGAGCCCCTTCTACCAGGCAACTCTACGCCCTGAAATGGCGTCTGTTCGTGAATTGGTGTTCTTCCCGGGCAGAAGACCCATAGAGGTGTGCAGTTAGGTCGGTGCTCCTGTTCCTACAGGAGAGGTTAGAGGGGAGGCTGTCCCCTTCCACCTTGAAGGTGTATGTTGCCGCTATTGCAGCTCACCATGACCCAGTAGACGGCAAGTCTCTGGGCAAGCACGACTTAATCGTCAGGTTCCTAAGAGGTGCCCGCAGGTTAAATCCCTCCTGGCTAAACCTGTTCCCCTCCTGGGATCTCTCGGTGGTCCTCGCCGGTCTTCAGAGATCCCCTTTCGAGCCACTAGAATCAGCTGGACTCAGGGCCCTCTCTCTAAAGACGGACCTGCTGATCGTGCTCACCTCCATCAAGAGGGTCGGGGACCTGCAAGCATTCTCTACTAACGACACTTGCCTGGAGTTCGGTCCGGCTGACACTCATGTGATCCTAAGACCTTGACAGGGCTATGTGCCCAAGGTTCCTACCATCCCTTCAGAGATCAGGTAGTGAACCTGCAAGCACTGCCCCGGGAGGAGGCAGACCCAGCCCCCTCCAGTATGTGCCTTGCGTGCTTACCTGGAACACACCCAGAGCTTCAGGCACTCTGAGAAGCTCTTTGTCTGCTTTGGAGGACAGCAGAAAGGGAACGCTGTCTCCAAACAAAGGTTGTCCCACTGGGTGGTGGACACCACGGTACAGTCACCTTACGAGCTGACCTGCGTCTCCCTTAGGCAGTCTTTTTCGCAGCCCTCCGGTCGCCGTGTTGTAGCAACTCCCCTCTCCCTGAGGCGGGATCTACCACCGCGCCATTTTTTCCACATGCGACCTAAGAGGCCATGTGATGTATTTAGCCACCTTTAACTCCCCTGTCGGGTGGGTATGGCCTCCGCAGGGTCTTTCCCCCCTAAAAGAATAGGAATTCGGGTAAGACCCCCTTCCCTCGATGCAGTATGGTCACCGGCTGCTCTTGCTCTATGCAGAGAAAACATAGAGAGAAAAGAGGCCCAGCCAGGCTTGGCCCATTCCCTAGTTGGGAGCGTCACCTTGTTCCCCCCTAGGGTAACCAAAAGGATTCTGACGACTTTTTTGGGGCATTGGGGTAGAGTGCGTGCAGTCTGAACACAGTTGGTTGCTGGTGCACGTAGAATACCTGCCCACTTCTGTGTCAGCAGTACACGTACATGGCTCAGCGCATGGCGTGATTTGAAGTGGACCCCTAGTTTCGCTTCTTCGACACAACGTCGAAGTGAGCGACAGACGGGGAACGTCTCGGTTATGTATGTAACCTCCATTCCCTGATGGAGGGAACGAGACATCGTGTCTTCCCGGCCGAGCCGCTGAGGTGCCCGGAACACTCCCGGCTCCTCAGAAAAATCCTGAATGAACGAACGTATTTCCCTCGCCTTTATATCCGTATCCGGGGGCGGGGTATGCAAATACTGTTCGCCAACTCTCATTGGCCTTTTTTCATAGATCAGAGGCATATTTCGGTGCTCAAGAGAGACCCCTAGTGTCGCTTCTTTTCTCTGCAAACTTTCCTTTTGGTATCTTTAAATTTGGGGCCCTATTTGGTTAAAACCCAAGGATACAAGGCTCTCAGTGTGGCTCCATTCATAAATTGTTCATTTGACCCATTTTCATGGTCGAAACCAAATGTGGATCACTCATTTTCTTGTCCAACAAACAAAGTTGTACAAATCCATACAAACAAATAAATAAAATAAAAGCCAAATAAAGGCTGCCCTCATAATCACACATTATATATCTTTTAGCAAAGGGTATTGCACAACAAGGTTCCATTATCGTAGGGCCCTCACATTACATTGTTATGCTTTTGCAAGGACATTGCACAAATAATATTCGTCTTGTTTATCTTTCAGCAAATGGTATTGCACAACAACGCTACCCTTATTGTAGGGCCCTCACATTAATTTGTTATCCTTTGGCAGGGATTTTGCACAAATAACGTTCGCCCTTGTATATCTTTTGGCAAAAGGGTATTGCACAACAACTTCACCCTTATCATAGGTCCCTCACATTATGTTGTTCATACTTTGGCAGAGATATTGCACAAACAATGGCCATCCTCATCTGAGGACTCCTAATTAAACATGATCTATCTTTCTGCAAAGGGTATTGCACAACAACATTGCCCTTATCGTAGGGATCCACACATTACATTGTTATCCTTTGGCAAGGAAATTGCACAAATAAAATGTACCTTGTTTTTCTTTCAGCAAAGAGTATTACACAACAACATCACCCTTATCATAGGGCCCTTACATTAGGTTGTTCATCCTTTAGCAAAGATATTGTACAAACAATGGCCACCCTAGGTCTTAAACATTAATCATCTTCAGCAAGATTAATGTGCAACAATGTCGCCCTTATCATAGGGCTCAAATGCAACATTGTTCATCATTTGGCAAAACTATTGCCATTAACATTTACCCTTATTGAAGGGTTCAATCAGTATTATCAAACTTCTGAAAAGATATAGCACAAACAAGGCGCACCCATTCGCAAGGGCTCAACAATTCTCATATTCAGCCTACCCTTATGCAGGGTATGGCACAATAGTAGCATATCATACAGTTATGCACAGTTCATGTTGCATCATTCATGTTTATTTGTCTTTCAGATTCATCTCTCACCTTCTGGAGACCCGGCTGCTGTCATGAGTCTAATCAAATTGTTTTAATTTTTCTTTGGGTGCTATGTTTAAAATAGGTTCTTTTCCATTTGGGGTAAGCACCGCTGCCTTCACATCATCACCTCTGGCAGGATCTGACATTTCAAGCAGCATCTGAATACTGAACCATAGGACTGGGCTTTTCGTTTGTATTAACTCCAATAATCTTGAGTATTTCTAATATAACTAAATTTAGATGTTGCACTGAAAACCTTGAACTGGAAATATAACATTTTTGGGGGTGAACTATCCCTTTAAACTGGGATATGAGAGAGAATTTTAACACTGAAAAACACTTTATTCTGCTAAGATGTGCTGCTGTTAAAATCACATCACCTTCATTGAACTCCTAAACAAAAAGCTGCTGTCGTGTGTGTTTGAGGGACAGACAGAGGGAGAGACAGACAAATATAGAGAGAGAGACTGAGAGACAGACAGATCCTGATCTTATCAGTCTGTACTGTATTACTGCAGCTCATCAATGATTCAGTGATTTAAGAATTTCAGATCCTCAGAGAGAAGCACAACTTCAGATTTATCTCTCAATAATAACCTTGTATCGATTAATTATACAAATCATCATATAATCAGACTATATTTCTTTAACTATTTGTGCATCAGACATTGAGCTATCAGTTTATTATGAGATCTTCAGGTGACATTTCATCTAACTGATTTTACAACCAACACCTCAAACTTACATGAATCCATAATCCTCATGTATAATCATTATAATTGTTGACTAGTGTCAGATAAGTCTTCAGTGTTCAGAAGAAAATGCTGTTTGTCATGTTCTGCTCATCAAAGGAACCGTTCACCCAAAACTGAGAATTATCTCATTATTTACTCACACTTAAATCATCTCAAACTCACATGACTTTCTTCTGTAGAAAAAAAATAAAGATATTTTAATGGAGATATTTATGCGTTTATAGCCATACAAAGCAAATCAATGGGGTTTAACACTTTAAATCTCCATAAAAGCACAATTACATCATAAATAAACTCCAGCATTTTAATCCATGTCTCCTGAATATTTTTGTTTGTTTTTTGTAGAAGAAATAAAGTCTTGTGGGTTTGAGATGATATAAAGATGAGTAAATAATAAGAGAAATCAGTTTTGGGTGAACGGTTCCTCTCGTTGTTCACTTCTTTCTCTGTCCTGATGACATCCAGTTTGATTTCTTCTTTCAAGACATGAAAGAGACTTATATAGTTCTTAAAAAAGAACAATAGACAGATGGATTTCTACAAAGATTTGTTAATTTCTTTACTTTGACCTGCAAGTGTTCTTAACACCTCATTAAAAAACATAATAGTTTTCAACTGTTTCTTTAGTAATTAATTAGCACATTAGAATAATTTCTTAAGGATTATTTGACACAATATTTTATAAGTACACTGCAGTAATTACGGTTGAAAATAGGTTGCACGGATGCAAAATATTTATTATATAATTTTTTACATTTCAATCATTATATAGTAAAAATATAAGAATATTCAAACTGGACACTTTAATGTCATATGAACTCCTAGAAACACGCACACACACACACACACATACACACACACACACACATACATACCAGTGTGGTTCATGTGTCTCTCTGTATCTGCGCACTAACGACAGGTCAAAGTTCAGGAGTTTACACTGTTCATGCAGCATGCACTCTGAAAGGTCAAATCATCTGAGAGAGATGCAGAGGACCCTAAAGGTCAAACACACACACATGAACTTTAGAAGAGGAAGAGGCTGATAAGGTGAAGGTGAGTGTGTATATTGATCATGCGTCTCGTATAACAGAATATGAGCAGCAGTACTGACTGTGCGTGTGTGTGTGTGTGTGTGTGTGTGTGTGTGTGTGTGTGTGTTTCACTAAGAATCTTCACATGTGACATCCATGTAAATCTGAAGTACAGTGTCAGAAGTGTATCATTTCTTATTTGAATAAAATCATCCGTTAAATGAATAAATGTCAGAATCACTTTAAATATATTTTTTACTGGAGTTCAAATTACTCCATGACTTTAGTTAAAATAATAAAGACACACATGCTAACATGTTTAATCAATTAACTATTATATGTTCCCTGTCTGTTGCTCACTTCAACATTGTGTCAAAGAAGCGACACTAGGAGTCTCTCTTAAGCGCCGAATATGCCTCTGATTTACAAAAAAAGGCCAATGAGAAGTTGGCAGACAGTATTTGCATATCCCGCCCCCGGTCATATGGATATAAAAGTGGGGAAATACATCGAGTTCATTCAGAAAATTTTCTTCGGAGCCAATGGTCGTGTATGCAGTGAGTTGCGAGTCACACACCTGTTCCTCTTCCTCTGAGCTGATTCTGCTGTTGGATCTACGGCGCACTGCAGTGGCTTTCTCCTTCTCTGCACAGCAGTGCAGTTCGACAGCTCAGTTAAAAGAGTTGTTTTCTCTAAAAGACTTAGTTTCTCCAAAGAGCAAATACACAGCTGGCACTGAACGTCCTTTTCAGGACACATCTTTTTAAAGACGTCCTTTCCGCCTTTGTGTAGTTTCTGGATGCGGTTGATTTCTCCCCACCTCTGACGGTCATAAAAGCTGCCCCGCGTGCCTAGGCTGCGATCACTCGCAGGCAGCATTTTATGAATGGTTCATGTTCTCAGTGCGAGAACATAGCCATGGCAGCATTGCGGTCACAGCTTTCTTTTGTCATGAGAGAAAGCCACTTCAGCCACCCCCCACACCTCGCCTCCTTCCTACGGGATTGGGGCAGGCGCCGCGGGCGATGAAGGGTCCGTTTCGCCGGGTAAATCCCCTCAAACCACCCGCCTCCCAGCACACTTGCTTGCTTCCGTCTGAGCTCGGGATGAGTGCAGCCTGCTTCACGGCCTGCCGGCTGGTCCCTTGAGCTCTCAGAATTGGATGATGACATTGCCACTGCATCGAAGAGCGTTACAGCGGCGTCTGATGCTGATGACTTGCCTAGGCCGCCACCTTCGGCTCTGCTCGCCCAGTCTGAGCCTGATGCACAGAGGTCCGCTATGTTTCCCGGGATGGACCGGTAAACCCCACCCCCTCCCCCCACAGCAACTTGATTGGTTCCGCCGGTATGTGCGCCGCTCACAGCCGAACAAGGTAAGTGCTTCAAGTCTTTTCTCAGCACCAGAGCCTCGGGAAGCTCCTTTGCCTCCCGACGCCGCATTACCTGCTCCGCCCTGCTGCAAAGCCCCGCCAGGTATGTCAAAAATAGTCCTCCCCTTAGTGCCCCTAGCACGGAGCTTGGATGCATGTCTTTCACTTCCCAATACATCATGCTGGCTGGCCAGGACCATCAGACTCGGTTACGCAATTCAGTTTGCCAAGCCTCCGCCCCCCTTCACGGGCGTCCACTTTACTGCAGTGCACGGTGAATATGCCAAATCCCTGCATGTGGAAATCGTCTCTTACTCAAAGACGCGATAGAGCATGTCCCTCCAACAGAAATGAAGAAGGGTTTCTACAGCACTTACTTCATTGTACCCAAGAAAGGCGGCGGCTTTCGACCGATCTTGGACTGGCGAGTTTTCAACCGAGCTCTGCTCAAACTCCCGTTCAAAATGCTCATGCAAAAACACATATTAACTTGCTTCCAGCATCTATATGGGTTCGCAGCAGTAGACCTGAAGAACGTGTACTTTGTGCCTTGACACCGACTCTTTCTACGATTCGCGTTCGACGGCCAGGCCATATCAGTACAGAGTCCTCCCCTCAGCATGTCTCTGTCCCCTTGCATCTTCACGAAAGTTGCAGAGGCAGCCCTTGCCCAGCTCCGAGAAGCTGGCATTCGCATACTAAATTACCTCGATGACTGGCTCAATCTGGCCCACTCCCGAGAGTTACTATGCACTCACAGAGACCAGGTGCTCAGGCACCTCAGCTGTCTGGGTCTTCAGGTCAAATGGGAAAAGAGCAATCACACCCCGGTTCAGAGCATCTCTTTTCTCAACATGGAGTTAGACTCTCAGGCCATGCACAATGGTCCCTTTAAAACTTTTCCAGAGACCCCTGGGGCATATGGCATCCTCCGCAGCGGTCGCGCCGTTGGGGTTGATGCATATGAGACCACATCAGCACTGGCTTCAGACTCGAGTCCCGAGACGAGCGTGGCGCCACAGCACGCACTGTGTGATGATCACAACTGCCTGCCGCCAAACATTCAAACCCTGGACAGACCTCGGGCAGGAGTACCCTTGCAGCAGGTGTCCTGACGCGTCCTGGTCACGACTGATGCCTCCAGATTGGGTTGGGGCACCGTGTGCAATGGGCACGCAGCCGCAGGCAGTTGGAAAGGGGGCCCCGCTGTGCTGGCACATCAATTGCCTAGAGTTGCTGACAGTTTTTTGCCCTGCGGAAGTTTCTCCTGTTAGTTCGAGACAAACATGTCCTAGTCAGGCCAGACAGCACCACCGCGGTAGCGTACATAAATCGTACACTCCCACCACGTCACTACTCGCCCATCGTGTTCTTCACAGATGTGTGCAGGTAGGTCAGTGCTCTTATTTCTGCAGGAGAGATGGGAGGGGAGGCTGTCCCCTTCCACCTTAAAGCTGTATGTGGCTGCTATCGCGGTCCACCATGACGCAGTAGACGGCAAGTATTTGGGTAAGCACGACTTAATCATCAGGTTCCTAAGAGGCGCCCGGAGGTTAAATCCTTCCCGGCCAAGCCTGTTCCCCTCCTGGGGTCTCTCAGAGGTCATCTTGGGTCTTGAGAAACCCCCCTTCGAGCCGCTAGAATCAGTTGAACAAAGCCCTCTCCCTGGGGACGGCCCTCCTGATTGCGCTCACCTCCATCAAGAGGGTCGGGGACCTGCAAGCGTCCTCTTTCAGCAACACCTGCCTGGAGTTCAGTCCGGCAGACACTCATGTGATCCTAAGACCACGACCAGGCAACATGCCCAAGGTTCCTACGACTCCTTCGTTGCTGTGTCTGGTACATGCTTTTTGTACCTACTTGGACCGCATGCAGAGCTCTAGATGTTCTGAGCAGCTATTTTTCTGCCTTGGTGGACAGCGGAAAGGGAACGCTGTCTCCAAACAGAGGCCTTCTTACTGGAGTTAGGGTTAGGGTTAGGGTTAGGGTTAGGGTTATTACCGAGGTAAAATCGTGCGCTTTTTCTCCCATGAGATCCCACTAACTTGGCTCCCTGGATGACTCCTCCCTAGCTCTGTGGGTCCGCAGTTCAGCGGAGGAACTCACCGACCCAATCCACTGCAGGTACTCAAATCTACCCTGCACTGGAATAGGTGCGCCACAGGTCAGGACTCCTGCGTGGACTTCCTCCTGTGTGTATTTTCCGTGGTACGGTCCCCTTATGTATGTAACCTCCATTCCCTGATGGAGGGAATGAGACGTTGTGTCCTCCCAGCCACATTGCTGAGCTGAGCCACTGTATTGGCCGGACCATTTACGGCTCCTCAGAAAAATCCTGAATGAACTCGACGTATTTCCCCGCTTTTATACCCGTATGTCCGGGGGTGGGGTATGCAAATACTTTTTCTTTTTTCATAGATTAGAGGCATATTCGGCTCTCAAGAGAGACCCCTAGTGTCACTTCTTCGACACAACATCTCGTTCCCTCCATCAGGGAACAGAGGTTACATACGTAACCTAGACATTTTATAACCTATAATGTAACATTCAATTATGTTATTAGGGTTAAGTAGTCAATTAATGTGGTGAATATGACTTGTCTTCCACCAATAATTAAAATCGTTAAATGAATATTTATTAAATTAATTATATATTAATTAATATAACTTGTAAAATACTTTAATATATCACTTCAATGACTGGTTTAAATTACCCCCCCCCCCCCCCCCCCCCCCCCCAAAAAAAAGATGAAATTAGCAGCTGTGTGTTTGAAGTTAATAATCCCTGTTTTCTCCATTTTTACACATATTATAATGTTGAAAGCATTCATCAAGCTTCACCATATAATCATTTTAAGAATGTTATTTAAAAAGAAAAAAATTAGCAACAAATATTTTTTCTTTTTGGCAAATCTTTTTGTAGACATTCATCAATATCTACAAAACACTAAACAAGTTTCTTGTGATAATCAAGATAATCATTCAGGGCAAATCTGCAAACCATCACCTTTTATTTTAGTGTTTTTGGAAATGATAATTTAAGATTTTCAATAATAGTTTTAATATATTTGTTTATTGTTAATTCTGCAAAAAAAATTCCCAAATTTTGGTAACAAGGATGGAAAAATCTTTTTTTTTAATTATAAAAAAGAACTCAAATAAAACAATCTTCCTCATTTTCTCTTGGAATTAATTTTCATTAACAAGGTTCGGAAGGAGCAAGTTGATTTAATCCGATTTATCACACTGCCGGAGTACGCGTATACAGCTGCTCACTTCTACGTGGCATCAAGTGTTTCAGGCATTTGGTCCTGCCCATAACCCATGAACAGACCCTTGCAAGTGACTCGGATCACCAGATGAAACTTCGCTGCAAAGCACTCACCTTCATTTAAATCTGAATCATGTAATTTTTGCAGCAGCAGCTCATTCCTTTTACAGCATTGACGGCTACCACTTTAAGTGTTACTTTTACTCTGTCTTTCTTCCTAATCTCTATTCACCGAAGCAGACTATTGCATGAAGCTGCTTCCGCAAACTGGCTGCTTCGGAACTGTATATTTGTGAAATGGCTCCCCTTGACTGTTCACATGTTATCTAAACTTTCCACACAGGGCGGTCTATTGCATCAGCCTGCCTCCACGAATGGACGATGCTCTGGCTTCACACGAGAAAAACAAAGATTAACTATTTAATTCAATCATCATATCAATGCTACCCAGTGTTTCAATCAGGTTCTCCCACACAGGTGATTCCTGTCAGCCTCATTACCCCGCCGAGCAGCATGTTTAGGGTGTGATCCATTCAGCGATTCAGTTTCTTCCAACATGACTATCATGATTGTTCTCCCTTCAATGCACCCTTCAGAGTGTGATTTATTCAAATCAAATCAAATCAAATCACTTTATTGTCACACTACTGTGTACACGAGTGCAACAGTAGGTGAAATTCTTGTGTGCAGTTCCGAGCAACATTGCAGTAATCACAGTGACGAGACATAAACCACTTTACAATAACAACATATTTACACAACACAATTTACATAACAAATGTACACATACCTACACAACAATTTACATATCAAATGTACACAATACACACAATGTAGAATACACATACACTAGATAAGGGTATAAATATATATATACACTAACTGAATTGGGAGCGAGAATATATTGACAGAATGAGGATTAATAAAGTGCAGTGCTGATTGTTTATCGTGAGAGATCATGTGTTCAAAAGTCTTATTGCTTGTGGGAAGAAGCTGTCATGTAGTCGGCTGGTGCGGGTCCTGATGCTGCGATACCGCCTGCCTGATGGAAGCAGTGAGAGCAGCCCATGACTCGTGTGGCTGGAGTCTCTGATAATCCTCCGAGCTTTATTCACACACCGTCTGTTATATATATCCTGGAGGGAGGGAAGCTCACCTCCGATGATGTTTCTGGCCGTTCGCACCACCCTTTGCAGGTCTTTGCGGTTGTGGGCGGTGCTATTGCCGTACCAGGCGGTGATGCAGCCAGTCAGGATGCTCTCTACAGTGCTGATGTAGAACCGTGTGAGGATGTGTTGGTTCATTCCAAACTTCCTCAGCCGTCTCAGGAAGAAGAGGCGCTGGTGAGCCTTCTTCACAATGGCCTCAGTGTGGACGGACCATGTGAGTTCCTCAGTAATGTGGACACCGAGGAACTTGAAGCTGCTGACTCTCTCCACCGGTTCTCCATTAATGGTGATGGGGCTGTGTTCTCTGTCTTTCTTCCTGAAGTCCACCACAAGCTCCTTCGTTTTACTGACGTTGAGGGAGAGGTTGTGCTCCTGACACCAGCGTGTCAGAGTGTGCACCTCCTCTCTGTAGGCTGTTTCATCATTGTCAGTGATCAGACCTACAACCGTCGTATCGTCAGCAAACTTAATGATGGCATTGGAGCTATGTGTCGCCACACAGTCATGTGTGTAAAGGGAATACAGGAGTGGGCTGAGAACACAGCCCTGCGGGGCTCCAATGTTGAGGGTCAGTGATGAGGAGATGTTGCTGCCCATTCTAACCACCTGACGTCTGCCTGACAGGAAATCCAGGATCCAGCTGCACAGCATGCTCTGATGACGCGGCCCGGAATGCCGTCTGGACCCGCGGCTTTGCGAATGTTCACCCGTCGAAAGGATCGGGTTACATCCGCAACAGAGACGGAGAGTGAACCATCATCTGTAATATCGGCCGCGAGTGCTCTCTCCGCGAGGGCGGTGTTGTTGTTGTCCTCGAAACGAGCATAAAAAGTATTAAGCTCGTCCGGGAGAGAGGCAACGGTGTTCATGGCGGAGTTTTTATTCTGTTTATAGTCCGTGATGGTGTTAATTCCCTGCCACATACTTCTGGAGTCAGTGGTGTTGAACTGTCCTTCAATTTTGTGCCTGTTCTGGCGTTTGGCTGTACTGATGGAGTTATGGAGGGCATAACTGGCTTGTTTACGCTCCTCCGCGTTTCCGGAATTAAAAGCGGTGGTCCGCGCAGTAAGTGCCGCGTGAACATCGCCGTTAACCCATGGTTTCTGGTTGGGGTAGATCCGTATAGTTTTTGTTGGAACAACGTCCTCTACGCACTTCCTGATGAAACATGTTACGCTATCAGCGTAAACCTCGATGTCGTCATCGGAGGCAGACCGGAACATCTCCCAGTCCGCGTGATCAAAACAGTCCTGTAGCGCAGAGTCTGATTGGTCCGACCAGCACTGGATCATTCTGAGGGCGGGTGCTTCCCGTTTCAGTTTCTGCCTGTAAGCGGGCAGAAGCAGAACGGAGGAGTGGTCGGATTTGCCAAATGGTGGGTGGGGGAGGGATTTGTAGCCATCCCGGAAAGGAGAATAGCAATGATCCAAAACCCGGTCCCCTCGTGTGTTGAAGCTGATATGTTGGTGGTATTTTGGTGCTATTGTTTTAAAGTTGGCTTTGTTGAAGTCCCCGGCAACAATGAACGCAGCCTCAGGGTGCGCGGTTTCCTGCTCACTTATACTGCCATACAGTTCCCTAAGTCCCCGGTCTGTGTCGGCTTGTGGGGGAATGTACACAGCAGTGATAATGACCGCTGTGAATTCCCTCGGTAGCCAGAATGGTCGACACAGAAGCATGAGATATTCCAGATCAGGAGAGCAGAAAGACCTGATAAAATGTACATTCCTCTGATCACACCATGATTTGTTGATCATAAAACATACCCCTCCACCTCTGCTTTTACCTGAGAGGTCTTTCGCTCTGTCCGCTCAGTGCACGGAGAAACCCGTAGGTTCGATGGCCGAGTCTGGAATCTCCGCGGACATCCAGGTTTCCGTAAGACAGATAACGCAGCATTCTCTCGTCTCTCGTTGGAAGGAGATCCGCGCTCTCAGCTCGCAGAGCTTGTTGTCCAGAGACTGAACATTTGCCAGTAGTATACTGGGTAGCGGGGGGCGATTTGCGCGACGTCTTAATCTGATGAGAACGCCGGCTCTTTTTCCTCTTTTCCTTCTGCGTTTCCGCGGCCGGGCAGCCCAAACAAAGGGCTCCGCTGGCGTGTTTGTAAACCGCGGGTCGGCATTGAGGAATGTGAAGTCCGGTTTTCGGTGTGTGATTGCCGAACCAATGTCCAAGCGTTTGTCTGTCGTACACAATAAGGCAGACAACATCCAAGACAAAAAAACATAGAACTGTAAACAAAACAAACAATAAACTGCAGTGTTTTGGCGGAGCTCGCGACGCAGCAGCCATACTCGGCGCCATCTTGAGAAGAGAATTCCATATGGAAAACAGGGGCAATCATGCAACAAGCGAACTCCTTCCAAACGACCGCTACTCTAATAATAGACATTTTAGTGCAAGCTCACTGCCGCAGCAGCAACCGCTCCAATCATTCTATAGCTCACTACCACAAGAGGCGGATCGCACACCGCGTCCAACTCATTCATTATCTTACGCATGTGTGTCCTGCCTCCTCACAGTATTCAAGCTCACCACATAGCCCCGATAATCATGACGCAAGCGTTTCTACAAACGTCTACTCATCTAGACCATAACATGACTTTTTTCCTCCAACCCACGACACATGTTTCACACAGTTAAAATCAATGCATCATTTTATTTTACAGACAAGTCTTATCTACTTTTGCCCAATTCATTGGATTACTAACTCTTTAACAAGCAATATTTCAGATTTTCTATAGAATTTATTACAGATCATCAATATAAACAAGTCGTTTCATTCATTAAACTACTCCAAACAGTTCCCATATAGTGTCTATTAAATCCAACTCCCAGGCACAAACTCCAAATGATTTCATTCATCCTTGTCAAACGAGATGAGAAACCTTGTGTCAATAATGCAGAGCTATTAAATTATTTGCATTATGTTGGAAAACAATATATAAAGTTCCAAAAGTTAAGTTTAAGTTAAATAAATATCAGACTACTGTATTTATCTGGATACGTAATTTCATGTGCCTTCTAAATTCACGATAAACCAAGCTTATATGGCGTTGCATGTACGCACACACAAGCATGTTTCCTGGCATTGCTTCACATATGTTCCCGACTTTTAATCTAGCAAACCGTTAAGTACAGACGTCCGCAGACACTATGTTTACCATGTTTACTTTTGGCTCTATACATCCCCTAAGCAGCACAAATGTGCTGTCCAAGCACCACAACTGTGGCATCTTTCGGGTCACGCAAAAAACTGAGACTACACTGCAAAACAGCGCAACGTGTCGTTCATGGGCCACAACCACGGCACGTCTTTCAAGCATGTCTAAGCACCCATGGCCTCATAACCTACATTGTGCCACTCATGCCAATGAACCATTACCCACCTAGTGATCATCACAATCAGACCATTCTAGGTCTTCCATAAACATTTCACCATAAGCCCACACCTCTGCACCAGTCAATTTCATTTGAACGTAGCCTACCATATGCCCTCACATTGAATGCTGTGCTTGACGATCCAACCCATTCGTATTGCAGATTGAGTTCTCGTTTATAAACCGCATAAACTTTTAACATGGAAACACAGGCTCCTCTTGTTAAATCCCACATGGTTCCGTGCTTGAGGATTCAGCCCATTTCATTTTGCATAGGGAGAACCTTAAAATACAGCATGCATTCACTTCCTCAAGAATCAAGTGTTCTACCATCAAATGCCATGCGGGCTCATGCCTGAGGACCCAGCTGCCTTGCAGCTCAGAGTGAGCTCAGTAATAATACAACTAAAACATTCCCATGAATCGTATGCTCTCTTATTGAACTCAGTGCTGTCAAGACATTTTTATATGTATAGTGCCTTTCACAGCACACACCGTTTCAAAGCAGCTTTACAGCTTTGATGCATCAAGTAAAAAACTTGGGTATAATTTGCGATAGTGCATTGAAATTCGATAAACAAATAAGTCAAGTAGTTAAAATGAGTTTCTTCCAGTTAAGATTAGTAGCGAAAATAAAGCCCTTTGTAACACGGAAGGACCTGGAAAAGATCGTTCATGCGTTTATCTTCTCAAGATTGGACTATGGTAATGCATTGTACTATGGTGTTCAACAAAAAAGTTTAAACAGACTACAACTAATCCAAAATGCGGCCGCTAGACTCCTGACAGGCACTCGGAAAAATGAGCATATTACTCCTGTATTAAGAGAATTACATTGGTTGCCGGTTTTCTACAGGATTAATTTTAAAATACTTTTATTTGTTTTTAAAGCACTACATGGCACTGCTCCGACATATATAGCTGATCTAATCCATGTGAATAAACCAAAAAGAGTATTGCGTTCCGAATCATTAAATCTCTTGGTAGTCCCGCGCACGCACAGGAAAATGAGAGGAGACCGCTCCTTTGCAGCGGCTGCCCCCAGGCTGTGGAATAGTCTACCCCATTATATTAGAGAATGTTCCTCTCTTACTGAGTTTAAACGACACTTAAAAACTTACTTTTTCACTCTAGCGTTTGATCATTCATGAGTGCTGTGTGGTGTAATAGGTTATTATTGACGCCGCGTAGATTGTGAGGTGTCTGTAGCAATGTTTAGAATTTAATTGTGATTTTATGATTGCTATTTTATCCTATATACAGCACTGTGGTCAATTTTTGTTGTATTAATATGTGCTTTATATATAAATTGAACATTGAACATTGAACATATAGAAGATTAGACATTAACAGAAGATAAAAATGTAAAATCTATAATATCTTAGTCATCATTGCGTAGTTTGATTAAATACGGTAAATTGTGTATAAAATAAAATAATTAAATAATAATTGTATTTATAAACCAAGTGAGAAATCTGTAGTGTGGCAAGGAACACAAACTTCATAACATGTTGATTTATGGAGAAAAATATTCTTGGGAGAAACCAGACTCACTGTGGGGGCATGAATCATGAATATAATGACAATATTACTTATGTATAGTGTAAGTCATGGTTTAAAATTATTAAACTAAGTAAGTGTTAAGGGTTAAAAGATCATCTTTTGAAGTCCATGATAATAGACTGAAGTGATGTTTGGCTGGCACCCAGTCCAACACGAAGCAAGAATGTAGCTGGATCTGGCCGGTTCTGGTGACCTCAGGATATTAATCCAGAGGTTAAGACAGGGAAACAAATAAAATAATATAAGCATATATGCCATTCAATTTGTTGCAGAGTTATAGATCATGATCACTGTTTCTGGTTCCGGCAGACCCAACTAAAGCAGCCTAATTTTGGGATGGAGGATAAATTAGGTGTATGCCTGGCTAAATAGATGAGTCTTTAGTCTAGACTTAAACTGGGGGAGTATGTCTGAGTCCCGAACAGTGTTAGGGAGACTATTCCTTAGTTTATGAGCAAATATTTTCGATCTTTTGTGGATTTTGATATTCTAGGAATTATTAATAGGCCAGAATTTTGTGATCGTAATGAACGTGATGGAATATAGTGTGGTAAAAGGACACATAAGTACTATGGAGCTAGACCATTCAAACTTTGTACGTAGTTAACAGAAGTTAATATGAAATTTAACAGGTAGCCAATGTAACAATGATACAATGGGGCTAATATGATCATATTTCTTGGTTCTCGTTAGCACTCTGGCTGCTGCATTTTGAACCAACTGAAGTTTATTTATTGAACTTGCTGGATATCCTCCCAGTAATGCATTACAATAATCTAGTCTTGAGATCATGAATGCATGAATTCGTTTTTCGGCATCAGCAACAGAGAGCATGTGCCTTAATTTAGCAATATTTCTTAGGTGGAAGAATGCTGTTCTACAAACATCCAAACACAGCAAGGGTCACCACATCCAAGCTGCAGACTCTCCCGTTCAAATCGCAGTGAGTGTTCCCCCATTCAAATGCAGCATGGGCTCTCTACCTTGATTCGCAGCAAGGGCTTTACCGTTCGAATCTATCTAGAGTCACCAGATCCAGGCCGTGGGAGGCACAATGGAGGCTCCCTTGGTAGGGTGTTGCAGACCCCTACAGTTCCATCAGCAATGGGATCTCCAGCCCAAATGCAGTGTGAACAATTCACATTTATTTGTATTGTGGGCTCTCGCATTCACAGCCTGAGACGACTCCCCCATAGAATGCAGTGAGGGTCCCTCCCATTCGAATGCAGGTTGGATTTGCTTGCTTGAGTGGCCACCAAGTCTCTTTCAAAGAGGGCCGCACCGTTCACTGCATGGGACCATCCGTCGAACCAACCAAGCCTGAAGGGAGACTTAAGGTCAGTCCGGGCGACTAGGACTCAGGCCTCTGTCCATGGCGACATTACACTACCACAGGGGTGGCCCCCACGTTCGGGCGATCCCTTCGTAATGATCCCTTCAGTGCACAACAGCTCTTACAGAGCTCATCTCTATGTGACCGTAACCACCATTGTCCCTTCAGTATTTCAACTTAAATTCACTCTCCAATCCCTACCTATCCTACACCACCCAGTTTCCTATCCCCTGACACAGACCCTAGCAAGTGTCCCCAGTGACCCTAGCAAGTGACCCTAGCAAGTGTCAAGGTCAAGGGTCGAGCCTCGAGCCTTTCACCCCGGACAGCGAGCCACATGTTTACACTATCCTAAGCATTCAGTGAGGCTGTCCGCGTGAGGCTGCCTAAGCTAACAGTCCCGCTCGATTCTATCTTATTATACCCCCTCCCCCCCATTTGTTTGTTTCTGGTTCGTCTTTTGGGGGATAAGAGATGTCATATAAATGTTACATCTCCTTCTAAATTACAAGGCTCCACAGATAAAAATTGGCTTCTTTTAGGGGGTATTTGAGCTCAGGTCAAGTCTTGAGCCCTTTGCCCCAGACAGCGAGCTACACATTTACACTATCCTAAACAAAGGATTACATTAACTTGCAAACTACTGAACTGTAAAATGATTGGAAACAGAAGTTGTGTTAAATGGAAATGTTTCATTATTTATTGATGATAACGTCAAAATACTGTCTGTCACATTGACACATAGGTAAAAATGCATTCAGCAGACATAAAACAGAACTTGCACATTAATCTTTACATGTCTTCACTCTCAAAAACATTCTTTCATGCAAAAATAATTAAATTCTCTTCCATGTGGTAGTACTACTTGTTACGAATGAGGAGATGAAGAGTGAGGATCTAAACGCAGCTTTTATTGAAAGTAAATCAAAGGAAAACACTGGAACAAAGAAATATCCATGGTGGGAAAACTGAGGCAAACACTACAAAAATAACCACGAGGGGTAGAGGCAGGAACACGGTGACGGGCAGTGACGACATTCAACAACTGACAAAGGACTGACAAAACAACGGGGCTTAAATACACACACAGAACAGAACGAGGGAATGACAGGCAGGTGGGGATAATGAGGGAGTGATTAGGGCCGGGAATTGTGGGAAACGTAGTTAGGAGTGAAGGTGAGGGAAAAACACAAGGCAGACAATGGGGAATCGTAACAGAATCCCCCCTCAAAGGGGCGGATTCCAGACGCCCCAAAACAAAAAAGGAAAAGGAAGAAAAAAAAGGACAAAACGTTCCAGGAGTAAAGGGGGGCTAGGGGTGGGGGGCCAACGGACAGTACAGGGGGGGCACAAGGGGCAAACAGATGGTCAAGTGGGGGCACCAGGGGCAAACGGACAGACCACGGGGACCAGGGAGACTAAGGGGATGATCTCGAGGTGGGGGCTGGGAAGCTCGGGAGGCGGAGCCCTGGGAAGCTCTGGGGGCGGAGCACTGAGTGGCTCGTGAGGCGGAGCATTGAGTGGCTCGAGAGGCGGAGCTCTGGGAAGCTCGAGAGGCGGAGCTCTGGGAAGCTCAGGAGGCGGAGCTCTGGGAAGCTCGGGAGGCGGAGCACTGGGAGGCTCGGGAGGCGGAGCACTGGGAGGCTCGAAAGGCGGAGCTCTGGGACGCTCAGGAGGCGGAGCTCTGGGAAGCATGGGAGGCGGAGCTCTGGGAAGCTCCAGAGGCGGAGCTCTGGGAGGCTTGGGGGGCGGAGCCCTGGGAGGCCTGGGGGGCAGAGCCCTGGGAGGCTCGAGAGGTGCTGGCTCTGGCTCTTGGACGGTCGAGGCTACAGGCGCTAGCTCTGGCTCTTGGACGGTCGAGGCTACAGGCGCTGGCTCTGGCTCTTGGACGGTCGAGGCTACAGGCGCTGGCTCTTGGGCGGTCGAGGCTACAGGCGCTGGCTGTCGAGGCTACAGGCGCTGGCTCTTGGGCGGTCGAGGCTACAGGTGCTGGCTCTTGAGCGGTCGAGGCTACAGGCGCTGGCTCTTGAGCGGTCGAGGCTACAGGCGCTGGCTCTGGGGACGGAGACGTTGAAGGCGGAGACTGGAGAGCGGAGGCCTTTCTTCTCCTCCTCCTCCTGGCGGAAGAGGCAGACAACGCTGGCTCTGGGACGGACGAGGCCGACAACGCGTTAGAGGGAGGCGTGGAGTAACCAGAAGCTGAACCTGGGATCGAGAGAGGCAGTTCCCCTGCAGTGAACGCTACCAGAATGAGGTCCACGTACTCTTGCCAGGTGTAATCCCCGGGGTCTGGCAAATTCCACCATAGGCGTCTGGGTATACCGAACCTATATACATTCTTCAGAGTTATGTCATCCCACCCGGAGTAGCTGGCCACGCTGGTGAATAAGTGGGTGAACTCCTGTATGGATAAGTCCGCATTGGCAAGTTCCACGAAAAAGGCTGCTAGATCCATGGATGGTCAGTTGTTCTGTTACGAATGAGGAGACGAAGAGTGAGGATCTAAACACAGCTTTTATTGAAAGTAAATCAAAGGAAAACACTGGAATAAAGAAATATCCAAGGTGGGAAAACTGAGGCCAACACTACAAAAATAACCACGAGGGGTAGAGGCAGGAACACGGTGACGGGCAGTGACGACATTCAACAACTGACAAAGGACTGACAAAACAACGGGGCTTAAATACACACACAGAACAGAACGAGGGAATGACAGGCAGGTGGGGATAATGAGGGAGTGGGGAATTGTAACACTACTGGTATATTTCTATATGGCCCAAATTACATATATTATTGTATTTTTGAAGGTTTAACCCAGTTTCTATTGAATCTAAGATGAATGTTTTATTGATAACACTTTACAATAAGTAAAGTGGACTTTTTTGGACTCAAGATGGCACTGAGTATGGCTGCTGCGTTGAAAGCTCCGAAACAACACTGCAATTTATTGTTTGTTTTGTTTACAGTTTTTTTGTCTTGGATGTTGTCTGCCTTATTGTATACGACAGACAAATGCTTTTGGACATTGGTTTTGCAATTATACACCGAAAACCGGACTTCAAATTCTTCAATGCCGACCCGCCGTTTACAAACACACCAGCGGAGCACTTTGTATGGGCTGCCTGGCCGCGGAAAGGCAGAAGGAAAAGGGGAAAAAAAGCCGCCAGTCTCATCAGAGTAAGACGTCGTGCAAATCAACCCCCGCTACCCAGTATACTACTGGCAAATGTTCAGTCTCTGAACAATAATCTCTGCGAGCCGAGAGCGCGGATCTCTTTCCAACGAGAGACGAGTGATTGCTGCGTTGATTGCTGCTGCCTTACAGAAACCTGGATGTCTGCAGAGATTCCAGACTCGGTCATCGAATTCGCAGGGTTCTACATGGTGGTGTATGTTTTTTGATCAACAAATCATGGTGTGATCAGAGGAACGTATATTTTATCAAGTCTTTCTGCTCTCCTGATCTGGAATATCTCATACTTCTGTGTCGACCATTCTGGCTACCAAGGGAATCCACAGCGGTCATTATAACAGCTGTGTACATCCCCCCACAAGCCGACACAGACCGAGCACTCAAGGAACTATATGGGAGCATAAGTGAGCAGGAAACCATGGACCCTGAAGCCGCATTCATTGTTACTGGGGACTTTAACAAAGCCAATTTAAAAAAAAATTGCACCAAAATACCACCAACACATCAGCTTCAACACATGAGGGGACCGGGTTTTGGATCACTGCTATTCTCCTTTCCTGGATGGCTAAAAATTCAGACTCTATGCTACAAGACTGTTTTGATCACGCGGACTGTGAGATGTTCCGGTCCGCCTCTGATAACGACATTGAGGTATGCGCTTATAGTGTAACGCGTTTCATCAGGAAGTGCGTAGAGGACGTTGGTCCTATCAAAACAATACGGATATACCCCAACCACAAACCATGGGTTAACGGCAATGTTCGCGTGGCACTTAATGCACAAACCTCCGCTTTTCATTTCGGGAACACAGAGGAGCATAAACAAGCCAGTTATGTCCTCAATTACTCTTATCAGAGCAGCCAAACTCAAGAAGTATGTGGCGGGGAATTAACATCATCACGGACTACAAAGGGAATAAAAACTCCGCCGTGAACACTGCTGCCTTTCTCCCGGATGAGCTTGATACATTTTATGCTCATTTCAAGGACAATAACACCGCCCTCGCAGAGAGGGCACTCACGGCTGATGCTACAGAGGTTGGTTCACTCTCCATCTCTGTTGCAGATGTAACCTGATCCTTCTGACGGGTGAACATCCGTAAAGCCGCGGGTCCAGGTGGTATTCCGGGTCGAGTCATCAAAGTGTGCGCAAAACAACTGGCTAGTGTTTTTACGGACATTTTCGACCTGTCCCTCTCCCTGTCTGTAGTCCCCACATGCTTCAAAACATCCACCATTGTGCCTGTACCGAAGCAATCAAAAATCACTTGCTTAAATGACTGGCGTCCTGTTGCTCTGACCCCCATCATCAGCAAATGCTTTGAGAGGCTAAACAGAGATTACATCTGCAGAGGTGTACTGCCCACCTCTTTGGACCCATTGCAGTTTGCCTACCGCAACAACCGCTCCACTGATGATGCCATTGTATCTACAATACACACTGCTCTCTCCCACCTGGAAAAAAGGAACACATATGTGAGAATGCTGTTTGTAGACTACAGCTCAGCATTCAACACCATAGTGCCCTCCAAACTTCATGTGAATCTTTGGGCTCTGGGCTTAAACAGCTCACTGTGCAGTTGGATCCTGGACTTCCTGTCAGGCAGACGTCAGGTGGTTAGACTGGGCATCAGGATCTCCTCATCACTGACCCTCAACACTGGAGTGGCCGGACCATTTCCGGCTCCTCAGAAAAATCCTGAATGAACTCGACGTATTTCCGTGCTTTTATAACCATATGTCCGGGGGCAGGGTATACAAATACTATCTGGCAACTTCTCATTGGCATTTTTTCATAGATCAGAGGCATATTCGGTGCTCAAGAGAGACCCTTATGTCGCTTCTTCGACACAACATCGAAGTGAGCGACAGACGGGGAACTACATTAAAGATGTAACGCATTAAATATAACCGCATAAAAGATGTAACAAATTAAATATAACTGCATTAAAGATGTAACGCATTAAATTTGTAATGCATTAAATATAACTGCATTAAAGCTGTAACGCATTAAAGATATAACGCATTCAAAATAACTGCATTAAAGCTGTAAATATAATTGCATTAAAGTTGTAACACATTAAATATTACTGCATTATAGCTGTAACTCATTAAAGATGTAACGCATTCAATATAACTGCATTAAAGATGTAATGCATTAAAGATGTAACGCATTCAATATAACTGCATTAAAGATGTAAAGCATTCAATATAACTGTATTAAAGATGTAACGCATTCAATATAACTACATTAAAGAAGTAACGCATTCAAAATAACTGCGTTACACATTCTCACACCCAACTCGTCACATATTGACGCTTTTGACAGGACCCCTTGGCGTCACATTTTAACGCCCTGGGTATACCTTTGGCGTCATTTTTCGACGCGTTGGGTAGTCCGATAGATTTCTATAGAGGATTTTAAAAATAAAACTATAAAAAACTTTGATTAATTGAACACAATCGTAGCATATTATATATATTTATTAACATCAACAAACCTCCGATAAAAATACGTTATCCAGCATGCTCTAGTTACCAGTACCTAAGAAAACGCTTAAACTGCTTACTTGCACACACCGTGGAGCGTTGTTAAACTCACCTTTGAATGCGGTTTTGGTTAAGACTACCCAACGCGTCGAAAAATGACGCCAAAGGTATACCGCCAAGGGGTCCTGTCAAAAGCGTCAATATGTGACGAGTTGGGTTGGGTTATTTGCATTAAACATGTAATTTATTAAATATAACTGCATTAAAGCTGTAACGCATTAAATATAACTGCATTAAAGATGTAATGCATTAAAGATGTAAAGCATTAAATATAACTGCATTAAATATAACTGCATTAAATATAACTGCATTAAAGTTGTAACGCATTAAATATAACTGCATTAAATTTAACTGCATTAAATAAAACGTCTCAGTTACGTATGTAACCTCCGTTCCCTGATGGAGGGAACGAGACGTCGTGTCGAAGAAGCGACACTGGGGGTCTCACTTGAGCGCCGAAAGATACCTCTGATCTTTGAAAAAAGGCCAATGAGAGTTGGCGAACAGTATTTGCATACTCCGCCTCCGGATACGGATATAAAGGCGAGAGAAATACGCTCGTTCATTCAGGATTTTTCTGAGGAGCCGGGAGTGTTCCGGGCACCTCAGTGGCTCGGCTCAGCGACGTGGCCGGGAAGACACGACATCTCGTTCCCTCCATCAGGGAACGGAGGTTACATACGTAACCGAGACGTTCCCCGTCTGTCGCTCACTTCGACGTCGTGTCGAAGAAGCGACACTAGGGGTCCACTTCAAAACTCGCCATGCGCTGAGCCGTGTACGTGTACTGCTGACACAGAAGCGGGCAGGTATTTGCATGTGCACAAGCGACCAACTGTGTTCAGGCTGCACGTACTCTTCCCCAATGCCCTGAAAAAGCGTCAGCATCCTTTTGGTTACCCTAGGGGGGAACAAGGTGATGCTCCCAACTAGGGAACGGGCCAAGCCTGGCTGGGCCTCTTTTCTCTCTATGTTTTCTCGGCATAGAGCAAGAGCAGCCGGGGCCCTTACCGCATCGAGGGAAGGGGGTCTTATTCCGAATTCCTATCCTTTTAGGGGGAAAAGACCCTGCGGAGGCCACACCCGCCCAGCAGGGGAGGTAAAGGTGGCAAAATACATCACATGGCCACTTAGGCATGTGGGAGGAAATGGCGCGGTGGTAGATCCAACCTCGAGGAGGGGGGAGTTGCTACAACACGGCGACCGGAGGGCAGCGAAGGACTGCCTAAGGGAGACGCGGGTCAGCTCGTAAGGTGACCGTACCGCGGAAATACACACAGGAGGAGTCCCATAGGAGGCCTGATCTGTGGAGCACCTATTCCAGTAGGGGTAGCCGGAGGTACCCGTAGTGGACTGGACCAGCACGTTCCTCCGCTGAACTGCTGCGGGCCTGAAGGGCTAGGGAGGAATCAACCAGGGACCTAGGTCCTCTGGGACAAAAGCGCACTGTTTTGCCTTGGCAGAGGGAAACGGCGCTGGAACAAGCGGTTCACCCGGTCAGATCGTCAACGTGTACCGAGTTCTACGGGCTCGGACCTGAGAGAACACGGGACGAGACTGACTCAACCCTGAGATCGTAAGGGTGTTAGGTGCTGCCCAGCCCGCAGCTCTACAAATGTCTGCTAGGGAGGTGCCCCTCGCCAGTGCCCATGAGGATGCCACGCTCCTAGTGGAGTGGGCTCAAACCCGTAAGGGGGGGGCATGGCCTGGGTGTGATAGGCCAACTGAATGGCATCCACCACCCAGTGAGACACCTCTGTTTGGAGACAGTGTCCCTTTCTGCTGTCCTCCAAAGCAGACAAAGAGCTGCTCAGAGTGCCTGAAGCTCTGGGTGCGTTCCAGGTAGGCACGCAAGGCACATACCGGACACAACAGTGAGAGGGCTGGGTCTGCCTCCTCCCGGGGCAGCGCTTGTAGGTTCACTACCTGATCTCCAGGGGGCGTGGTAGGAACCATGGGCACATAGCCCAGTCGAGGTCTTAGGATCACATGAGTATCTGCCGGACCGAGCTCCAGGCAAGTGTCGTTAGTAGGGAACGCTTGCAGGTCCCCGACCCTCTTGATGGAAGTGAGCGCGATCAGCAGGGCCGTCTTTTCAGGAGAGGGCCCTGAGCCAACTGATTCTAGCGACTCGGGGGGGGATCTCTAAAGACCGGCGAGGACCATCGAGAGATCCCAGGAGGGGAACAGGTTTGGCCGGGAGGGGTTTAACCTCCGGGCACCTCTTGGGAACCTGACGGTTAAGTCGTGCTTACCCAGAGACTTGCTGTCTACTGGGTCGTGGTGAGCTGCGATAGTGGCAACATACACCTTCAAGGTGGATGGGGACAGCCTCCCCCCCAACCTCTCCTGTAGGAACAGGAGCACCGACCTAACTGCGCACCTCTGTGGGTCTTCTGCCCGGGAAGAACACCAATTTACGAACGGACGCCATTTCAGGGCGTAGAGTTGCCTGGTAGAAGGGGCTCTGGCTTGGTTGAACGTGGCTACGACCATGGGTGGTAGACCAGCTAGATCTTCCGCATCCCGTTCGGGGGCCAGACGTGGAGGTTCCAAAGTTCTGGGTGCGGATGCCAGAGCGTGCCCCGTCCCTGAGAAAGAAGGTCCTTCCTCAGGGGAATTCGCCAGGGAGGGGCTGTCGCGAGGAGTACAAGGTCCAAGAACCAGGCCCGAGTGGGCCAGTAAGGAGCCACGAGAGTGACTTGCTCCTCGTCCTCCCTGACCTTGCACAGCACCTGTGCAAGAAGGCTCACTGGGGGAAATGCGTACTTGCACAGCCCAGCCGGCCAGCTGTGTGCCAGTGCATCTGCCCCGAGGGGAGCCTCTGAACGGGCGTACCAGAGCAGGCAGTGGGAGGTCTCTCGGGAGGCAGAGGGGTCTACCTGGGCCTAGCCGAACCGTTCCCAAATCAGCTGAACCGAGTGGGGGTGAAGCCTCCACTCTCCGCCAGGCAAGCGTTGTCATGACAGCGCGTCCGCTATCACATTGAGGTTGCCGGGGATGTGAGTGGCATGCAGCGACTTGAGTCGGTGCTGGCTCCAAAGGAGGAGACGACGTGCGAGTTGTGACATGTGACGGGAGCGTACGCCGCCTTGGCGATTTATGTACGCGACCGCAGTGGTGCTGTCCGACCTGACTAGGATATGTTCGTCCCGAATTAACGGGAGAAACTTCCGCAGGGCCAAAAGGACGGTCAACAACTCAAGGCAGTTGATGTGCCAACGCAGCTGGGCCCTTTTCCAACGGCCTGAGGCTGCGTGCCCGTTGCAAAAGGCGCTCCAACCCAATCTGGAGGCGTCGGTCGTGACCAGGACGCGTCTGGACACCTTCTGTAGGGGCACTCCAACCCGTAAGAAACAGGGGTCTGTCCAGGGGTTGAATGTCTGACGGCAGGCAGGGGTGATTGTTACCCGGTGCGTGCCGTGGCGCCATGCTCGTCTCGGGACTCGGGTCTAGAGCCAGTGTTGGAGCGGTCTCATATGCATCGACCCCAGCGGCGCGACCGCCGTGGAGGATGTCATATGCCCCAGGAGCCTCTGGAAAAGTTTTAAGGGGACCGCTGTGCCTGGCCTAAAGGCGGCGAGGCAGTTCAACACTGACTGGGCACGCTCATTGGTGAGACGTGCCGACATTGAGACCGAGTCTAACTCCATCCTGAGAAAAGAGACGCTCTGAACTGGAGTGAGCTGGCTCTTTTCCCAGTTGACCTGAAGCCCCAGACGGCTGAGGTGCCTGAGCACCTGGTCTCTGTGGGTGCATAGTAACTCTCGCGAGAGGACAGAGATAAGCCGAAGGGGAGGACTTTGTACTGATACACCTGGCCGCTGAACGCAAACCGCAGGTAGGGGCGGTGTCGGGGCAGGATGGAAGTACGCGTCCTTCAGGTCTACCGCTGCGAACCAGTCTAGATGCCGGACGCAGGTTAAGCGTGAGCATTTTGAACGGGAGTTTGTGCAACACTCGGTTGAGAACTCGCAGGTCCAAGACTGGTCGTAAGCCGCCACTTTTCTTGGGTACGATGAAGTAAGGGCTGTAGAGACCCTTCTTCATCTCGGTTGGAGGGACAGGCTCTATCGCGTCTTTGGCCAGAAGAGTCGCGATTTCCGCGCGCAGGGAGTGGGCGTGTTCGCCGTGTACTGCGGAAAAGCGGACGCCCATGAAGGGGGGCGGGGCCTGGCAAACTGAATTGCGTAACCGAGTCGGATGGTCCGGGCCAGCCAGCGAGACGGGTTGGGAAGTGAAAGCCACGCGTCCAACCTCTGCGCTAGGGGCACCAAAGGGACGATTAATTTTGATGTACCCGGCGGGGCTTCGCAGCGGGGCGGAGCAGGTAGGGCAGCGTTGGGCGGCGACGAGGCGACCCGCGGCTGAGGTGCTGAGAAAAGACTCAAAGCACTTACCTTGCTCCGCACACCCGGCAGGGGGCGGGTTAGCGACTGAGGGGGAGGTCCTGGGTAGGCGTCCTCTAGACTCGTCGGAACCGGCCGGCCGGGGGACAGTCGTGGGGCTGAAGACGGGTGGTCCGTGTCCAGGAAGCAAGGACTGTTGGTATCTGGGGGCAAAGTGCCGTGAGAACGGCATTTGCGGGCCAGGTGACCCAGAGACAAAAGGAAATAGCTCATTACAGAGAATATGAGAATGTGAAAATTAATTTGACAAGAAAAAATTCTCCTCCCGGCCCTCCACCGGGGACGGAGCGGTCTTTCCAGCCTCCGGAGCTAACATCTTGGTCCCTGGGTTAAACGTCTATGGACAGCCTGGGAGCCTTCCGGGTCCTCGAGGGGGTCCGTGAGACGGGGGCGTCCGCTTCCTGCGGAGTGCTCGACGCTGGGGCTGAGAGCTGGGCCCGTTGAGGCGGAGCAGGGTGTTTCATAGCCGCAGGAGGACGCCCGTCGGCGAGCAGACGGGGCATGGCCCATGGCGGCAGGCTTGCGGCGGGGCAGGATGTGCAGTGGTCTCCGTCTGCCTCACCGCTGAGGACTGCTGGGCAGAGTCGTCAACGGTGGCGCCGAATGGACGGAGCTGGGAGACGGGGGTGTGAGAGAAGGTGTGCCTTGTCTGCCTCCCGCATTTCGACCAGGTCCAGTCCACAGGTGCGTTTCTGGACCACAAGGGGTGGCCATCGCCTGTTCGAGTGCCGGCGCTTCTGACCTCCGTGGCCTGGGGGCGAGGTTGGTCATCCAGCGCAGTTCCTGCAGCACATCAAGAACAGGACTACCCAAGGTGCAAGTTTTGAAGAGCCTTGGCCTGGCGTTGGTTGCAGGAAGGGCCGTGGCGTGCAGAGTGGAAGCGGTCTGGGCATTGCTCAACTCGTCGTGCACGTCCGGGAAGAAAGGGACGGGGGGGGGGGGGGCGTGGCTGTGAGCGGCGCACCCGCCCACGGGACCGATCAAGTAGCCCGGGAAAGCATAGCGGATCTCCGTGCATCAGGCTCAGGCTGGGCGGCAGACCCGAAGGTGGCGGCCCAGGCAAGCGATCAGCATCCGATGCCGCTGTAACGCTCTCCGATGCAGCGGTGATGTCATCCATTTCTGAGGCAAGCAAGCGTGCCGGGGAGGCGGGCGGTTCGAGGGGGTTTACCCGGCGAACAGAGCCCGTCATATTCCCCGAATCGCCTTCATCGCCCGCGGCGCCTGCGTCAATCCCGTAGGAAGGAGGCGAGGCGCGGGGGGCGGCTGAAGTGGCTTTCTCTCATTACAAAAGAAAGCCGTGCGACCGCAATGCTATAACGGCCATGTTCTCACACTGAGAAGATGAACCATTGGAGAGCATGCTCATCCCGAGCTCAGACGGAAGCAAACAAGCGTGCCGGGGAGGCGGAAGTTTCGAGGGGGTTTACCCGGCGAACAGAGCCCGTCATTGTCCCCAAATCGTGTTCATCGCCCGCGGCGCCTGCGTCAATCCCGTAGGAAGGAGGCGAGGCGCGGGGGGCGGCTGAAACGGCTTTCTCTCATTACAAAAGAAAGCCACACTGCGGTCGTGTTGCCATGGCTATGTTCTCGCTATGTTCTCGCACTGAGAACATGAACCATTCATAAAACGCTATCTGCGTGTGATCGCAGCCCAGGCATGCAAGATAGTGTTTTATGACCGAGAGAGGTGGGGAGAAATCACCGCATCCAGAAACTACACAGGGGCGGAAATTACATCTTTATAAAGACGCGTCCTGAAAAGGACGTTCAACGCCGCTGTGTAATGCTCTTTCAGAGAAATAAACTCTTTTATGGAGAGAATCACTCTTTCAACTCTTTTAACTCTGCGCTGTCGAAGCGCCCAGGGGCAAACTGCACGCCGGCAGTGAAGAGAAAAGCCGCTGTAGTGCGCCGTAAATCCAACAGCAAAGCAGAGCGTCAGAGGATCAGAAGCAGGATCAGATGTGTTACTCGCAGCTGACTGCATACACACGACCACCGGCTCCGAAGAAAATTACTGAATGAACGAGCGTATTTCTCTCGCCTTTATATCCGTATCCGGAGGCGGAGTATGCAAATACTGTTCGCCAACTCTCATTGGCCTTTTTTCAAAGATCAGAGGTATCTTTCGGCGCTCAAGAGAGACCCCCAGTGTCGCTTCTTCGACACGACGTCGAGGTGAGCGACAGACGGGGAACTGCATTAAATATGTAACGCATTCAATATAATTGCATTAAATATAACTGCATTAAAGATGTAACTGTAACGTTTGGAAGCAGTCAAGGCAAGGATGAAGGCGATGAGTAGGACCCAAGTGCAGATTTATTGATAATAGTTGGTGATACAGGAACAGGACAAGGACTTGGAACAGGAACTGGCTAAGGCTAGGACTAGGCTAGGACTAAGACTGACTGGACTAAGACTAAGGCTAAGGCTAAGAAGAAGACTAAGGATCATCAGGGTGACAACAGGCAGAGGTCAGGGTTACAACAACAATACTTGACAAGGTACAAGGGAAACATGAGGACTTAAATACATGAACAGGGGAAACATCAGCCAATGGACAAACAGGACATAAACAGGATAATAAGGTAATTAACTAAAACCAATGACAAAACTAGAACTGATAATAAAGCAATCAAACAATGAACCAATGAAAACCAGACACATGAACAAGGAGGGAAAACAGGACATGACAAGACTGGGAAACAGGAACATAAGAATGGTTTCAAAATAAGAGTGCATAAACAAAAGACAATCTGGAGTGTAACAGGTGCCAGAAACTTAAAAGTAAAGGTACATAAACAAAAGACAATATGGAGTGTAACAGGTGCCAGAATCTTAAAAGTAAAGGTACATAAACAAGAGACAATATGGAACGTTACAGTAACACATTAAGTATAACGGCATTAAAGATGTAACTTGTTAAATATAACTGCAATAAAGTTGTAACACCTTAAATATAACTGCATTAAAGCTGTAACGCATTAAATATAACTGCATTAAATATAACTGCATTAAAGCTGTAACGCATTAAATATAACTGCATTAAAGTTGTAACGCATTAAGTATAATTGCATTAAATTTGTAATTCATTAAATATAACTGCATTAAAGCTGTAACGCATTAAATATAACTGCATTAAATATGTAACGCATTAAATATGTAACATATTAAATATAACTGCAATAAAGTTGTAACACCTTAAATAAAACTGCATTAAAGCTGTAACGCATTAAATATAACTGCATTAACTATGTAACGCATTAAATATAACTGCATTAAAGTTGTAGCACATTAAATATAACTGCATTAAAGTTGTAACACCTTAAATAAAACTGCATTAAAGCTGTAACGCATTAAATATAACTGCATTAACTATGTAATGCATTAAATATAACTGCATTAAAGTTGTAGCACATTAAATATAACTGCATTAAATTTAACTGCATTAAAAATAACTGCATTAAAGTTGTAACGCATTAAATATAATTGCATTAATTATAACTGCATTAAATATGTAATTTATTAAATATAACTGCATTAAAGCTGTAATGCATTAAAGATGTAACGCATTAAATATAACTGCATTAAAGTTGTAAAGCATTAAATATAACTGCATTAAATATAACTGCATTAAAAATAACTGCATTAAAGTTGCAACGCATTAAATATAACTGTATTAAATATAACTGCATTAAATATAACTGCATTAAATATGTAATTTATTAAATATAACTGCATTAAAGCTGTAACGCATTAAATATAACTGCATTAAAGATGTAACGCATTAAAGATGTAATGCATTAAATATAACTGCATTAAATATAACTGTATTAAATATAACTGCATTAAATATGTAATTTATTAAATATAACTGCATTAAAGCTGTAACGCATTAAATACAACTGCATTAAAGATGTAATGCATTAAAGATGTAACGCATTAAATATAACTGCATTAAATATAACTGCATTAAATATAACTGCATTAAATATGTAACGCATTCAATATAATTGCATTAAATATAACTGCATTAAAGTTGTAACGCATTAAATATAACTGCATTAAATATAACTGCATTAAATATGTAACGCATTCAATATAATTGCATTAAATATAACTGCATTAAAGTTGTAATGCATTAAGTATAAATGCATTAAATATGTAACACATTAAATATAACTGTATTAAATTTGTAACGCATTAAGTATAATTGCATTAAATATGTAATGCATTAAATATAACTGCATTAAATATGTAATTCATTAAATATAACTGCATTAAAGCTGTAACGCATTAAATATAACTGCATTAAATATGTAACGAATTAAATATGTAACATATTAAATATAACTGCAATAAAGTTGTAACACCTTAAATATAACTGCATTAAAGCTGTAACGCATTACATATAACTGCATTAAATATAACTGCATTAAATATGTAATGCATTAAATATAACTGCATTAAAGTTGTAACGCATTAAATATAACTGCATTAAATATTTAATGCATTAAATATGTAAAGCATTAAATATAACTGCATTAAAGTTGTAAAGCATTAAATATAACTTCATTAAATATAACTGCATTAAAAATAACTGCATTAAAGTTGTAACGCATTAAATATAACTGCATTAAATATAACTGCATTCAATATGTAATTAAATATAACTGCATTAAAGCTGTAACGCATTAAATATAACTGCATTAAAGAAGTAACGCATTAAATATAACTGCATTAAATATGTAATGCATTAAATATAACTGCATTAAAGCTGTAACGCATTAAATATTACCACATTAAATATAACTGCATTAAATATGTAATGCATTAAATATAACTGCATTAAAGCTGTAACGCATTAAATATTACCATATTAAATATAACTGCATTAAATATAACTGCATTAAAGCTGTAACGCATTAAATATTACCACATTAAATATAAACGCATTAAATATGTAATGCATTAAATATAACTGCATTAAATATGTAACGCATTAAATATAACTGCATTAAAGTTGTAACGCATTAAATATAACTGCATTAAATATATAATGCATTAAATATAACTGCATTAAAGCTGTAACGCATTAAATATAACTGCATTAAATATGTAATGCATTAAATATAACTGCATTAAAGTTGTAACGCATTACATATAACTGCATTAAATATGTAATGCATTAAATATAACTGCATTAAAGCTGTAACGCATTAAATATAACTGCATTAAATATGTAATGCATTAAATATAACTGCATTAAATATAACTGCATTAAAAATAACTGCATTAAAGTTGTAACGCATTAAATATAACTGTATTAAATATAACTGCATTAAATATGTAATTTATTAAATATAACTGCATTAAAGCTGTAACGCATTAAATATAACTGCATTAAAGATGTAATGCATTAAAGATGTAACGCATTAAATATAACTGCATTAAATATAACTGCATTAAATATAATTGCATGAAATATGTAACGCATTCAATATAATTGCATTAAATATAACTGCATTAAAGTTGTAACGCATTAAATATAACTGCATTAAATATGTAACGCATTCAATATAATTGCATTAAATATAACTGCATTAAAGTTGTAACGCATTAAGTATAAATGCATTAAATATGTAACACATTAAATATAACTGTATTAAATTTGTAACGCATTAAGTATAATTGCATTAAATATGTAATGCATTAAATATAACTGCATTAAATATGTAATTCATTAAATATAACTGCATTAAAGCTGTAACGCATTAAATATAACTGCATTAAATATGTAACGAATTAAATATGTAACATATTAAATATAACTGCAATAAAGTTGTAACACCTTAAATATAACTGCATTAAAGCTGTAACGCATTACATATAACTGCATTAAATATAACTGCATTAAATATGTAATGCATTAAATATAACTGCATTAAAGTTGTAATGCATTAAATATAACTGCATTAAATATTTAATGCATTAAATATGTAAAGCATTAAATATAACTGCATTAAAGTTGTAAAGCATTAAATATAACTTCATTAAATATAACTGCATTAAAAATAACTGCATTAAAGTTGTAACGCATTAAATATAACTGCATTAAAAATAACTGTATTAAAGTTGTAACGCATTAAATATAACTGCATTAAATATAACTGCATTCAATATGTAATTAAATATAACTGCATTAAAGCTGTAACGCATTAAATATAACTGCATTAAAGAAGTAACGCATTAAATATAACTGCATTAAATATGTAATGCATTAAATATAACTGCATTAAAGCTGTAACGTATTAAATATTACCACATTAAATATAACTGCATTAAATATGTAATGCATTAAATATAACTGCATTAAAGCTGTAACGCATTAAATATTCCCACATTAAATATAACTGCATTAAATATGTAATGCATTAAATAACTGCATTAAATATGTAACGCATTAAATATAACTGCATTAAAGTTATAACGCATTAAATATAACTGCATTAAATATGTAATGCATTAAATATAACTGCATTAAATTTAACACATTAAATATTACCACATTAAATATAACCGCATTAAATATGTAATGCATTAAATATAACTGCATTAAATATGTAACGCATTAAATATAACTGCATTAAAGAGTTAATGCATTAAATATAACTGCATTAAATATAACTGCATTCAATATGTAATTAAATATAACTGCATTAAAGCTGTAACGCATTAAATATAACTGCATTAAAGAAGTAACGCATTAAATATAACTGCATTAAATATGTAATGCATTAAATATAACTGCATTAAAGCTGTAACGCATTAAATATTACCATATTAAATATAACTGCATTAAATATAACTGCATTAAAGCTGTAACGCATTAAATATTACCACATTAAATATAAACGCATTAAATATGTAATGCATTAAATATAACTGCATTAAATATGTAACGCATTAAATATAACTGCATTAAAGGTGTAACGCATTAAATATAACTGCATTAAATATGTAATGCATTAAATATAACTGCATTAAAGCTGTAACGCATTAAATATAACTGCATTAAATATGTAATGCATTAAATATAACTGCATTAAAGTTGTAACGCATTACATATAACTGCATTAAATATGTAATGCATTAAATATAACTGCATTAAAGCTGTAACGCATTAAATATAACTGCATTAAATATGTAATGCATTAAATATAACTGCATTAAATATAACGCATTAAATATTACCACATTAAATATAACCGCATTAAATATGTAATGCATTAAATATAACTGCATTAAATATGTAACGCATTAAATATAACTGCATTAAAGATGTAACGCATTAAAGATGTAACGCATTAAATATAACTGCATTAAATATAACTGCATTAAAGTTGTAACGCATTAAATATAACTGCATTAAATATGTAATGCATTAAATATAACTGCATTAAAGCTGTAACGCATTAAATATAACTGCATTAAATATGTAATGCATTAAATATAACTGCATTAAAGTTGTAACGCATTACATATAACTGCATTAAATATGTAATGCATTAAATATAACTGCATTAAAGCTGTAACGCATTAAATATAACCGCATTAAATATGTAATGCATTAAATATAACTTCATTAAATATGTAACGCATTAAATATAACTGCATTAAAGCTGTAACGCATTAAATATAACTGCATTAAAGAAGTAACGCATTAAATGTAACTGCATTAAATATGTAATGCATTAAATATAACTGCATTAAAGCTGTAATGCATTAAATATTACCACATTAAATATAACTGCATTAAATATAACTGCATTAAAGCTGTAACGCATTAAATATTACCACATTAAATATAAACGCATTAAATATGTAATGCATTAAATATAACTGCATTAAATATGTAACGCATTAAATATAACTGCATTAAAGTTGTAACGCATTAAATATAACTGCATTAAATATGTAATGCATTAAATATAACTGCATTAAAGTTGTAACGCATTACATATAACTGCATTAAATATGTAATGCATTAAATATAACTGCATTAAAGCTGTAACGCATTAAATATAACTGCATTAAATATAACACATTAAATATTACCACATTAAATATAACCGCATTAAATATGTAATGCATTAAATATAACTTCATTAAATATGTAACGCATTAAATATAACTGCATTAAAGATGTAATGCATTAAAGATGTAACGCATTAAATATAACTGCATTAAATATAACTGCATTAAAGTTGTAACGCATTAAATATAACTGCATTAAATATAACTGCATTAAAGTTGTAACGCATTAAATATAACTGCATTAAATATAACTGCATTAAATATAACTGCATTAAATATGTAACGCATTCAATATAATTGCATTAAATATAAATGCATTAAAGATGTAACTGTAACGTTTGGAAGCAGTCAAGGCAAGGATGAAGGCGATGAGTAGGACCCAAGTGCAGATTTATTGATAATAGTTGGTGATACAGGAACAGGACAAGGACTTGGAACAGGAACTGGCTAAGGCTAGGACTAGGCTAGGACTAAGACTGACTGGACTAAGACTAAGGCTAAGGCTAAGAAGAAGACTAAGGAGCATCAGGGTGACAACAGGCAGAGGTCAGGGTTACAACAACAATACTTGACAAGGTACAAGGGAAACATGAGGACTTAAATACATGAACAGGGGAAACATCAGCCAATGGACAAACAGGACTTAAACAGGATAATTAGGTAATTAACTAAAACCAATGACAAAACTAGAACTGATAATAAAGCAATCAAACAATGAACCAATGAAAACCAGACACATGAACAAGGAGGGAAAACAGGACATGACAAGACTGAGAAACAGGAACATAAGAATGGTTTCAAAATAAGAGTGCATAAACAAAAGACAATCTGGAGTGTAACAGGTGCCAGAAACTTAAAAGTAAAGGTACATAAACAAAAGACAATATGGAGTGTAACAGGTGCCAGAAACTTAAAAGTAAAGGTACATAAACAAGAGACAATATGGAACGTTACAGTAACACATTAAGTATAACGGCATTAAAGATGTAACTTGTTAAATATAACTGCAATAAAGTTGTAACACCTTAAATATAACTGCATTAAAGCTGTAACGCATTAAATATAACTGCATTAAATATAACTGCATTAAAGCTGTAACGCATTAAATATAACTGCATTAAAGCTGTAACGCATTAAATATAACTGCAATAAAGTTGTAACACCTTAAATATAACTGCATTAAAGCTGTAACGCATTAAATATAACTGCATTAAAGCTGTAACGCATTAAATATAACTGCAATAAAGTTGTAACACCTTAAATATAACTGCATTAAAGCTGTAACGCATTAAATATAACTGCATTAAATATAACTGCATTAAAGCTGTAACGCATTAAATATAACTGCATTAAAGTTGTAACGCATTAAGTATAATTGCATTAAATATGTAATTCATTAAATATAACTGCATTAAAGCTGTAACGCATTAAATATAACTGCATTAAATATGTAATGCATTAAATATGTAACATATTAAATATAACTGCAATAAAGTTGTAACACCTTAAATAAAACTGCATTAAAGCTCTAACGCATTAAATATAACTGCATTAACTATGTAACGCATTAAATATAACTGCATTAAATATAACGCATTAAATATTACCGCATTAAATATAACCACATTAAATATGTAATGCATTAAATATAACTGCATTAAATATTTAACGCATTAAATATAACTGCATTAAAGAGTTAACGCATTAAATATAACTGCATTAAATATAACTGCATTAAATATAACTGCATTCAATATGAAATTAAATATAACTGCATTAAAGCTGTAACGCATTAAATATAACTGCATTAAAGAAGTAACGCATTAAATATAACTGCATTAAATATGTAATGCATTAAATATAACTGCATTAAAGCTGTAACGCATTAAATATTACCACATTAAATATAACTGCATTAAAGCTGTAACGCATTAAATATAACTGCATTAAAGCTGTAATGCATTAAATATAACTGCATTAAAGCTGTAACGCATTAAATATAACTGCATTAAAGCTGTAACGCATTAAATATAACTGCATTAAAGTTGTAACGCATTAAGTATAATTGCATTAAATATGTAATTCATTAAATATAACTGCATTAAATATAACTGCATTAAAGCTGTAACGCATTAAATATAACTGCATTAAATATGTAATGCATTAAATATAACTGCATTAAATATAACGCATTAAATATTACCACATTAAATATAACCGCATTAAATATGTAACGCATTAAATATAACTGCATTAAAGATTTAACGCATTAAATATAACTGATTTAAATATGTAATGCATTAAATATAACTGCATTAAAGATTTAACGCATTAAATATAGGTTTCCTTTAAAATAAAGTTGTTTCCTTTAAAGAGCTCTGGCTCCACTTTTTCCGCAACGAGAGTGCTTCAGTATTATTTAGTATTTTTGCATTATAATTCCATCAGTTTGGAAAGGGTTAGAGTGCATCTGTGATATGTGTAATTCTTCATCAGTCAGTCGTGAACTGCAGTTTTACTCTCAAGCATCATCATTAGAGTTTAATGTGATCTCATGTTATGTTAAATGACATCAAACGACTATTCGACAATGAAAATTTTTGTCGTCTAATCATTTCCGCCCAATTCTTAAGCAGCTACATCATTTTGTGCACTCTGGCTCGTGACTGGTGTGCTCTTCAGGACTCATACCCTGCTCCTTTGTATCATACAACAGTCTATCAGTTGAGCTACTGCACAATTTTAAATAAGACATCTTCAAGGACAGTAAAAAGACAACTTAACAAACCTCTCAAATATAACACCCTCTCTCACACAATCTCTTCACTGGATTCCATCTAGCTTGGAAAAAAAGTTACTTTTTTAATACTTAAGTACAATTTAATGTGAATTACTTTCACTGTTTTTTAGCTAGATTAAAGATCTTTAATGCTTGGACATTAAAATGTTCACTCAGTATCCATACTTTCACTTAAGTATAATTTCTGAATACTTGTTACACCCCTGACTATATGAAATAAACCAATAACTCACTGTGTTTTCTGATGGTCATGATGTCAACAGATAGTGTGTTTCACCCAGCCTGCTCTTCTATTCCTCAATGTTTCATCCTGATGTATTTACTTTAATACACCACAAACATTATACAAACAAAATACACACAAACACACTCGAAATAAACACAGTCAGACCCGACTACACTGGACTATGGCTGGATCTGAGCACATGCATATGTTATTTCATGGATATCTCACCGATCGTCCGTGTTCTGCGTCTCTAAATCGGCACAACAAACTGAAAACGACAGAATCGACTCATCGTTCTGAGAATCAATTCTTTAAACTGAAAGCAGCCACTGAATTGACTCCGATTCTTTCAGCGAGTCGATTCTTCTTCTGAGGTATTTTACCGCCACCAACTGTACAGTTTGAAGCGTCGAAAGAACGGAAAACTTGTACAATTGTTTGAAGGCACTCTACTTTTAATAAGACGTAAACAACAGTTTATAGATTTAGTAATGTTGACTATATTTTGAAACTGCATAATTGCCAATGATTTCTCTCTGTCAGGTTGCACTTGTTATAAATATGTGATTTTATGTTCCCTTTCTTTATTTAAAGGTACCTGCTGTATTAATATGTGAAATGTAAGCTTGCTTATCTAAACAAACAGTTTTTACTGTAAAAAAGAATCTTCGATATTTTATATCCAGGGGCTGAACAGTTGACAAATCTTATATTCATTCTATTGTGAAGACAGATGTGGATCATTTGTTGTTGAATTTGGGAATCTAGCTGCAGCTGATGTGAACTTTCTGACTGCGAAAGAATCAGTAAATCTGGAGTATATATAGTTTTATACAGTACTTCAAGTCTTATGGGGTTCTAGCAATATACAATTTATACAAAATATACAATATATTTATTTGATCATAATATGCATAACTATACACTATTTATTAAAAACAGGCTTACATGTAAGGTGGCCCATCTTTTTGAAAACAAATGTCTATATATGCTTAAATATACAGCCTGGTCTCATTAAATTTATGTGAACATGACAACATTTTTGCAATTAAAAATGTTTTTTGCTGTATGACACGTTTGGCTGCAGGTTTGCAGTGAAATGTCCAGCTGGGGGCGCCAAAAGCAAGTAAAATGGTGTCGTATTCAGATGCGGTTTAAATGCAAATTTTAGATAATATTTTTTTTTTTTAAACATACCTCCCTAACCTAACACTTTTGCTTGAACCTAACCAATAGTATTTAAAAATGCAAAAGCGAAACGAATAAGCTCATTTTCTGAAGCAACTACCACATTTCATGCTGCTTCTATGACTCTGTAATGTCATGTGTCAGCGGTACTCTGACTCCAAGTCAAACGCACAATCACGTGAGCTTCTGTGCAAGCTATCTGTGTTGGAATACGTGTACATATGTAGGTGTCTCTAATAAAAGCATTAAAATGTGTTGTTTTTCAAAAGGTGTGTTTGAGTAAAAATGTGTCGATATCTTAAAATAGCAGATTCTGAGTAATAGAGTTAAAAATAATGAGGCCTCCAGCTCTCTTATAGGCTCGTTTGCCTTTCTGTATCTAATTCAATTATTTGAGCAACCCTTTGACACATGACTCTCTAAAGCATCATCATCATCATCATCATGGCGACATGCACTTCTGGAGGTAGAAGACCCTGTTATAACATTTTACAAAATAGCAACCATCATATTTTGATGCACTCATCTTTTTATGTGAAATATTAGCAAATTTTGATCAAGTAAAATTAACAATAACATTTATTTTGTTTCTGATATTTAAAATGTGCTTTAAATTTCATCATATTGTTGAAAAATAGGTTTAAACAGGTTTAAAAATATAATTTTCTGACTGTTATTTCATATGTTAGGCTTTATATGGTTAAGTTGTATTCTTTGTATAAAAGGGTTTTCGAACACTAGTTTATTACACTAATCATTGCTATAACTGCATGTTTGCCCTACATTACTAACAATAACTGGCTTAGGTGGTTGGATAAAATAAAATATTGATAAGATATTGATGTAACTTTGTATGGTTCAAAACTACTGATTAAACTAGATATGTAAAGTTTGTTGAGACAAAAGATGGTCTGAAAACACCTTGTTTGAAAGTTTAAAATAGTTTTTAATGCTTAAAGTTTAGGGTTAAATTTTATAGATTTTACAGCAAAATGAATAAAGAAATAAATCAAGAGAAAGAAGAGCATAAAGCAGATCAAAGGTGTGTATGTTTCGACATCTGAAGTTTGAGCTCATTTATTCTGTGGGTGTAATCTAGTCTGGGAGACTTTTGGACACTTTGAAAAGGCTTACATGATGCCTTCGCAGGGCTTTTCGATGGAAGAATTATAATGGTAGCCAAGCTGTAGGGTCGCTCCAAACAAAATGACCAAATGACTACTATTTTTGAGCCCCACAGCTTTCAGCCCTTGAAGCTCTCACGATGGAGGGTAAAGTCTTTGTAGCAAATAGGGTGTAGGGATTATCACTTCTGAATGGAACGCACCCCAACATTCAGAAGAGTTAGAGAACATAGAGCAGCGTGAGAAGCATGAAAATCCCTGTGTACATGCTGTAAGAGCCTATTTATTAAATTCATCAATATTTAAAGTGTTTGATGAAGTTAAAATATTTCATAATTGATTATACCCCTTTTAACTATATGCATAATTTAAAGTATTTACTTTGAGTTTACATGATGAATAATAAACGTTTAAAATGTACTGTTTCTTTAAGAACATTGAGCGGTTTCTTTACCACATCCGTGTTGTGTGTTTGAATTAATGCGACTGTAAATAACAGAACAGACAGTAAAAGAGACTTAAATCAATCTCTACTTTAAAAGACAATTGGCCCATGGACTTCAGTAATGACACCCTTGAGTCTTGACTATCCGAGAATCTCTAGTCGGTCAGTGAAGAGCAACAGAATCAGCTCCGATTCTTTCAGTGAGTCGATTCCTTTGAACTAGCACCAGCGATTGAACCAACTCTGATTTTTGAAGGAGCTTGACTCTTTCGTACTGTTCATATTACGGAGGATTCAGTTAATATTTCTGGAGTATATCTTTGATTGACCACAACACTGAAAACTGAGACCAGATACACTGTCTCTCAACAACAGACATTTAATGCAGAAACTCAATTATTCCAATAACAAATTTATTGATTTTAAAATCAGAAACGTATTGACAGACATTCAAATAGAATGAACATTACTATTCAATTAATGTCAAATCCTTATAAAAACCATTAACATACAGCATATATTTCATCTTACATCTAGAATTATTTATTCATGATTGAAATTGATAAACGAATGCGAGTAAATGACAAGAAAACTTTTACGTTTGCACACAGATCGAGTCTGTTGCACATGTAGACAAATATAAGGTCAACTTGGTACTCAATGAATTTTGATTTATGCCACATACAGTTTATAAAATGTACTTTTGGCCAATAACATTATTATGTTCCCCATATTGCGGATTTATACCTAAAATATCAAGCAAAATTTAGCCTTTCATAAACGATGTAAACTTTCATTTGAGTATTAAAAACGCGTCCAATATTTATTTATTTGACTCATTAATATCAGACTTTAAAAGCATAAATGATCTGTATGTCACTGTACAGCTCTAGTCAAATATTAAGCAGCACCATCAGAGTTAACGACCACTGTCATATTTATCTATATTTCTAGAAACATGTCATCATATCACACGTCTAACATGCAATTCACATTTGAACAAATAAACACGACAAGACGTTGTGAATATCACAATGCATTTAATGCGTCTTCATGCAGCGTAAAGCGAGCGCATGCGGATACAGAAACCAAAGCAGAATATTCCAGCCCATAATGGAGAAAAACATTTCAGCACAACATAAAACTCTTACGTATCATTTCACCATAAAAATATCATCAAAATGTATGCATATACTTGATAAAAAATGTACAAATGGAGGTTGATGAAATAAAAATGGAGGTAATAAACACACTCGTCTGGTCCTGAGGTCCGTCTGGTTTCTGATGAGTCCTTGAAAACATTGAAAAAAAACAGATTAAACACAAAATAAAACATGAATAAACGGAGTAAAACATTAAAAAGACATCAAGTCTCTGGCGTCAGACGCAGCAGACTGTGTGGTTTGTGTTTAGTGTGAATCGCTCGATGAGGTTTGTGTGTTTTAGGAGGTTTTCTGGCTTTAAGAGGCGCCGCAGGCCACTGCTGCAGTTCCTGTGGGTGCGTGTTAAAGCTCCTGGGATTCAGGCCCATTCCTTCTCCTCTAAGGGGCGGGACCCGGTCCACTAGCTCCGCCCATCCCGCCATTGCCCGGCTCCATGTGATTGGTGGGCGGTTTGATGGTGGGCGTGGGGTGTTGGTGTTGGAGGACGTGTCTCTCGAGCAGCGTGCGGTGCGTGAACGCGCGGTGACAAACGCCACAGGTGAAGGTGCGCTCCACGCGGTGTGTGCGCATGTGCACGTTGAGCGAGCTCTTCTGCGTGAAGCGTTTGCTGCAGACGGAGCACTGAAACGCTCGCACGCCCGTATGCACCACCATGTGCTTGAGCAGATAGTCACGGAGAGAGAACGAGCGCCAGCAGATGCTGCACTGATGCGGCTTCTGACCTGCACACACACACAAACACACACACACACACGTCAACCCTGCGTCTGTACTAGTCAACAATGGACTGCTTGCACTGAGCCCCATGACGTGCGGCCGCTAGTTTCTGGTCGAATGTGTTTACATGCGCCGTTGTTGCCTAGTTCTCAAAACAGCACTTAAAATGAGTGTTTGAAAGAGGATTTTAAAGTACAGATATAGGAGAAGAAATGTTCTGAACATTACCATGTACAGCTTCTACATAATTCAGTGGAATTATTAAAACAAATACGTGTGAGGGAGGAGAGATGTGATGAACGCACCTGTTTTTATTAAAAGTAGTTGCACAAGTAGTCCATTGCATTAAACATGATAACATCAACATACTTATTCTACAAATGTAGTTTGTTTTTTTCAAACCGACACCAAACATTTCTAACACTAACTCCAAGAGTTTTCAAGCTACATCCACCAAAATTAACACAGACCTTCAGACTGTTCTGGAATAATGTGCTCTGTCTTTTCTAACTAATCGGACTTAGTGTTCACACAGCAGATGATCAAAAATTGGGAAAATCAAATAGACTTGAATTGACAAAATGTTCAAACAGGTCAATGGAATGCTCGTAAATTCAAACTCCAACTGTCAAAAACTCAAATGTAAACAACCCACAAAGGGCCTTTGATCTGTTTTAAATTGCCCTCTCTCTCTCTCTCTCTCTATCTGATGACAAACATTACTTATCTAGTTATTAATATCAACAATGGTGTAGTGTGCGTACCGGAGTGGATGAACATGTGTTTGCTGTAGTTCTTGCGCGAGCGCAGTGATTTTCCGCAGTGGCTGCAGTCGAACGACTCTGATCCCTGCGGGGCAAAACTCGGACCTGCGATGCACGCTGGAGAGGAGGAGGGTGGAGCTGGGGTCAGCGGGGCAGGGGGCGGGGCCTGCTGACATGAATCAGACAAGTTGTCAATCACCATTGGCCCGCCCACATAGAAGGAGGAGGACTGTGATTCGCTGGCAGGAAACTGGAAAAGCATCTGAAAATAAAGACATGTTATAATCATCATGATATTAATTATTATTATTTTACTGATGATAATATTGTGTTTGGGTGTGTCACACCTGGTTGCTGAGGCTCTGTGTTGTCGGCGGGGGCGAGAGCGGTTTGTTGACTCGACCGCGAGAGTTTGAACCCAGAGACGACTGCGGATCCGATTGGGACCAAAAACCACCAGAGAACACACTGGACTCCTCATAGAACCCACCCTGAAATGCACACACACACACACACACACACACACACACACACACACACACACGTTTCCAGTGCCCTCTGCACCATTTGCTCTGCAGGACATGTACATTAATGTGTTTATGTGTTTTACCTGTCCGTAGGTGTGCTGGTGTGATGCGTTCCCTCTCGCGTCTATCTCAAACAGCCCCTCCCCTTCCTGCACCCCCTCATTCTTCACCACCACCTCCTCCCCCAACACCTGCGCGCACACACAATATAACATAAATTCTAAGACAATGAAAATATGCAGATAAATACAAATATATCAGTAGTTTGAGAGTGTAGGGAGAGCGACTCATTGACAGTGCATCATGGGAGTGGGTGAAGCTCTTTTGAAACGATTCTCTGATTGTTTGATCTCTCTTTAGGATTATGGGTAGTGTAGTTTTTAACCAGGAATCCTGCTATTAAAAATTATTTATTAAAAATGAAGTTGAAATAACAGACTGATGTCTTCAACAGAAGCATATTCCATCGATTAACAACCTCGGAGCTCACGGTAATTCTGTCTTTAAAGAATTATAAGTTAAGTGAAGTGTGTGTGTGTGTGTGTGTGTGTGTACCTGCAGTCTGAGAGGCTGTCTCTGTTTGCGTGTGTGCGCTGCAGCTCTCTCTCTGTCTGTCTCTCTCTCTCCCTCTCGCTCGTCCTCTTCACTGAATCGGTCCATGCTCCCCACTAGCTCCTCCCCCCCGCCACTGTACTCCACCCCCCCGCCACGGCCCATCCCGGGTGGAGAGATGATCTGAGCGCGCTCGTTTGCAGCGGCGACATTTGCACTGCATTCCGCGCTCGTGTTCAACATGTAGTTCATTTCCTGTGAACAGCTCGTCGGCTTCAGCATGGACCCACCCCCTGACATACCCAGCCCCTCATCTCGACACATTCCCGCCCCACCTAACTCTGCAAGGGGCATCAGTGAGCCCATGGCCCCACCCTCCCCCGGTGCCCCCCCACTTAGAGCAGCCGCCATATCCGCCGCAGACGTGCAACTGCCCTGCATGCCGTAAGCGAAGCCCTGCAGCGGCTGCACAGTCTCCCGTTCTTTCCCATCTCCACCCTCCTCCTGCTTGGGAAGAGCGCCCCCTAGAGGCCCTGTTCCTCCAGCAGCAGCGGCAGCAGCCGCTGCACGTCGCTGCGAGATGATCTGTGTGCACTCGTCGATGACAGTCTTGATCTGCAGGATGGATGCAGCTGTGAGGATGCAGAGCGCTTGCGAGTGCAGCACCACCAGCGAGCCGCTGTACATGAAGTCCACCAGCTGCTTCACTGTCTCAGCCGGAACCAGCGGCGGCACTGAGATCTCAGAGTGACCCAGCAACAGCTTGTCCTGGAAAAACGGGCTCCCTGCCGCCAACACGCAGGCATGCGCCCGCAGCGACGCGTCATGGATGCGCACGGTGACGTCACAGAACAGACCTTTGCGTCGCTGAGATCTCAATGCTTCCAGCACCGACTGACTGGAGTTATGAAGGTGGATGTAGTGGACCGCCTCCGAACCTGACGCCATCACGTGACCCACTGACACACACTAAATTAAACTGAAAACACACACACGTCCATAATTACACAAACACTCTTTTACATACCACATATAAACTCCACATCAGTATCTGTATAATATCATGCTGACAGTGAATATCTGCAGTATGACACACTTTATAAAGACTTTATAAGTGCAGAATGAATCATTATGATCATTAGTACTGTGTTTTTTCCATTATAGGAAGTGAAGTGTATCGTTTATTTTGTGTCATGTGCGCACTCACCTGCAGATGTGTTTAAAGTACACTAACACACAGATGCACGCGCATTACTGCTGTAATATCAAACAGTGATTTAATTATTCGATTATTTGATTTGATTTGTGCAGATTCACGATGAACTGAGCACTGCACTGCACTGACGGGCCACGAGATCCGAAAACAACCTGTCAGAATAAGAGTCCGGATGCGTCACAACAGCACTTCAAAATAAAAGCCCCGGATACACATTAAAACACACACGAGTCGCATAGATCCCACAACAAAGGAATATTATGCAGGGTTCTCAAGTCTCACGCATTGGCCGTGAGACACACGCAATTCGACCGGTTCACACGCTCACACGCCACACTGTGTATTTCTCACGCTGAAAAGGCAATGCCTTTGCCTTTATGTATAACGTTGTATACGAGGCGCAGGCACAGAAAGTGAAGTTTCCTGCCGCCAGCGCGTATCTCCGCCAGATTGCGTTCGTTACTAGGCAACATATATGCGCGAACACACCGAAATTGACGGAACATTCTCGGCCACCGTACGTTCGTTACTAGGTAACCAACAACATCGCGCGAACACACGTCGACGTCGTGATGGAGAAGAAGGTAAGTTGGAAGAATCTCGTCTAACATTTTTAAGCTAGAACATTTAATATATAGCCCATCGTATACATTATTATTGATGCAGTCAAAAACTCTATAACTACTTTGAAACCAGGCTCAGTTTGGCTATCTTACGTTATCTGAAACTAAGGGAAATGTTAGTGGGTATGGAAAGGAATGAAGATTTCTTCATTTTATTTTAAATTATATTATACTGTATTAATAGTCTTTCTAGTTACATTAAGGATGTATTACAGCAGATTGCTCTGGGTAATATTTGATATCCTGTCAAAACATACATTAATCATTGTCATTGTTGCATTTGTATTTTTCAAAGATGTCAGGAAAAAAGCAGAAAGATATTTTGTCATTCTGAGCACCAAAGGGTAAGCCCCCTAAAAAGGTTGCCAGATTAGAGGAGGAGACAGTGGAAGAGGTGGTGGCAGAGACGGTGGAGAAGACACCAAGTGAGACAGTAGGAGAGACAGTGGAAGAGAGCACACAGGAGACAGTGGAAGAGAGCACACAGGAGACAGTGGAAGAGAGCACACAGGAGACAGTGGAAGAGAGCACACAGGAGACAGTGGAACACAAAACACATTTCATAAGCTGGAGTGTGTACTCTTGTGTACACACACACAAACAAACAAACACACACACACACACACACACACACACCTTTAATACTCTAATATGTCCATTTGTTCACAATGTCCCACCACACAATAAATCATTCGTATAGACGCATTCAAAATGCAAAAAGATTTGTTTTCCAAACTGTTTGGAGCAATTTGTTATATTTTTGGTAGGCTATATTTGTAATTTTGAAATATTACATTAAAGAGATATATTTGATGTGATGAATTGCTCTGTCATTTATCAGATTTAACAATTGTTATAATTTCAATTTGTGCTGGTTAGTTATGAACAATGGGTAAAATTGGGGGGCGGGGATGGGGGGGCGGGGGCGGGGCTTCATTAGGGCTCCTCCCCTAACCGCATGTGATCTCACTCCAAGCTTTTGCTCAAACTTGAGAACCCTGATTATGGCCAGTTCAATGGGGCACTAACATTTCTAAATGACTTAGCAGCCACACACACACTCACTCACTCACTCACACACAAACAGTCTCACACACACACACACATTCACACACACACACACACAAAGTCTCACACAACACACTCACATACACACACACACAGTCTCACACACACTCACACACACACACACACACACACACACACTCACTCACTCTCTCTCTCTCTCTCTCTCTCTCTCTCTCTCTCTCTCTCTCTCACACACACACACACGCACACACTCTCTCTCACACTCTCTCTCTCTCTCTCTCTCTCACACACACACACACACACACTCACACACACACACACACACACACTGGTTTCTAATTTCACTGGATACACAAGCTAATGTCTCATGTCTTCTGATGTTCATCATTTCATCTCACTATTCAGTTAAACACTAAAATCTGACATTATTTACACGAGAAGCTCCCGGAGCGACACACAACAAACACTTTATAAGCATCTAAAGACATTATAAACAGTAATAAACTGACTGGTATCAGCTGATTGTAATTAAAGTGTATAAAGATGATAATGCAGTATGATTATCATGTTTTAGTTGATTGTGTTCAGGACATCAGCTCAACTACACCAACATTAAACTGAATTATGATTTAATGAGCCATTTCATTATAAATGTAATTAATAAAGCACACGGTTACAGTGATTTTTATAAGCTTTAAATTGAGTTTTTCCTCGTTTGTATGTCAGATAAAGTATCTGCTAAATGAAAGTAAATCAGTTATGGTTTGTGTTGTAATGGGTGAATGTGTTCTTCAGATGTATTGTGGTGTTGAGTGGAACTGAAGTGGGAGTTATAAAGTAAATATTCATTATTATTATTACTCAATATGTCTGTATTTCATAAGCACAGGTTGTTGTCTGTCGGGTTTGCTGTGATTAAGATCACTGAAGTCACGATCATGACAGAAAAAAGAGATAACCCAAGTACAAACGGGCTCTGTGACACACAGGTGTTTCAGTGCTGTGTGGTGTTTGTTTACCTCGCGGGAGGGTTAGCATCATTGTACCCGTAGTGAGAAAGTACAAATTGTGCTCCCATACTCACCGGAATAAAATATACTGTATTCATACTGGTTTTGTTTGCATGTTTATTTCCAAGCATTCATTGCATATGATATAAATATACAAAACCACTTTCTTTATTTACACTTTTTTTCATTCACTTCTGTGGTGTCAGACTGGTTATACAGTCACCCACATGTGTGAATAAACTGTTATTTACCACTGTGACTGATAAAGTGTTCTGATAGTGTACTTCTGCATTCCTAACATGGAAATGTGAAGACTCATTAGACATTTTAGGAAACTTTGGATGAGATAAATGTGTCACGTCTCCAGATGAAACTCATATATCTCGCTGAGCTCATGTCGGCTGTGTTCAGGGTCATGACCTCGCCCGGTCAAATGTCAGCGGGGTCATGTCGGTGAATAAAAGGGTCGAGGCTCCTCAGAGGCGTCCCTGGACAACGAGACGTGATCAGATTTTGAGCTATGCATATTAAAGCATGAGGGAGGAGACAAAAAACCTTCTCCAAAGTTCTTCCTCATCACTCATTCTTCTCAGAGGAGACACCATCCTTTCATCTCTTCACGATGTTTGTGCAGTTGCTCGGCGGTCATAAAACCCCCATCCTGAAGACAATTCACAGACCAACACAGACTTACAAATGAGGAACATGAGCGATTCATCCGAACATGAGAAGTTCTAGAACATCCGAGAGTTTGTGAGATAGTAGTTAGTAGATAGTAGAACAATAGTTTGTATATTTCTCTTACATTAACAGGACTGTCCCACAGCAGAACTCATTCATGCCGGACTCTAGCAGATGTGGATCTCGTCTCAAACTCGTCTGTTCTCTCCTCGTCATGTGTGTCCGGCTCGTCTCTGGACATCATGCTGGCGTCTGTCCGAATCACGTCAACACAAATCTGTGGGTGGACGCTCAAAGCACCTGTGAGAGAGACTGCCAGACAGACCAGGTGAACGCACATCATCATCATCATCATCACTTACTCGTGATTTATTACCTGTAACTTAAATATTAATGTAAATAATAAATGAAAATAATTGATTGTATCAAACAGCGTGTGAGTACTCGTAACAAACACTGGAATCTCGTTTCTTTATTATCGAATTGGTATGAAAGTTCTGGTACTTTTGACGTTCTTATATGTGTTCATGTTGCAGTTCTCATGTCATTGTAGATATATGCAGTCAGTCATGATTATTTGATCCGTTACAGGAGATTAATCAGAAAAAGCGAGTAATGTTTCACTGGTCATGTGATCTCAACATGGCAGCGCTCATGAATGTGCATCCAGCACCATTTGTAAAATAAATACATTTTTAGACTAATTTGACTAAACCAATTTGTACCATTACTGTTTCTTTCGGTTTCTAAAGTTTAGAGATTAGCAAAACTTTAAGTCGAATTTTAGTAAGCTGTGCAGTAGTGTGAAGTGTGAAAAGCAGTAGTGTGTAGTGTGCTGTGCAGAAGTGTGCTGTGCAGTAGTGTGTAGTGTGAAAAACAGTAGTGTGTAGTGCGCTATGCAGTTGTGTGTAGTGTGCTGTGCAGTTGGGTGTAGTGCGCTGTGCAGAAGTGTGCTGTGCAGTAGTGTGTAGTGTGAAAAACAGTAGTGTGTAGTGCGCTGTGCAGTTGTGTGTAGTGTGCTGTGCAGTTGGGTGTAGTGCGCTGTGCAGTAGTGTGTAGTGTGCTGTGCAGTAGTGTGTAGTGTGAAAAACAGTAGTGTGTAGTGCGCTGTGCAGTTGTGTGTAGTGTGCTGTGCAGTTGGGTGTAGTGCGCTGTGCAGTTGGGTGTAGTGCGCTGTGCAGAAGTGTGCTGTGCAGTAGTGTGTAGTGTGAAAAACAGTAGTGTGTAGTGCGCTGTGCAGTTGTGTGTTGTAACACCACCTTTCTTTTGTTGATATTACTCTGAGGGGGTTCAACAGATTTTAGACATGTACTGATTCAATACATCCTCACAACACACAAAGATATTTTAATTTCCCCACCAGTGTATAATACATGTGACAGAACAAATAATACAGAAACTGCAAAAGTACTCTCAAAGTCTCTGTCTCTCCAATGACACCACAAATTGAAATGAACTTATCTTTTCAATTGTCCAGTCCTTCAATAAATAGGAGCGATGATGAATGTGAGATCAGTTCCAAATCCACCAAGTTATTTGAGGGCGACGCAATGTTTGTAATCCTATAGTCCACAATGAATGCTGAAGACTTGTTGTTAGGTTAGTTTGCCCTTGGATTCAAGTATCCAAACAAAGTTCACAAAAGAAGATGTGGAATTTACAAAAGCCAGTTGAGCAGAAACTCAAAGAGTTCTCAACACAGGACTCTGGAAGAGCAAGAAGGTATCTTGAGTACACATGTGATTTTCCTCTACCAAACAAAAGGAAAAACTAAAAACTCTCTTACTCTATGGTGGGTGAGCTTATATATCCTGTCACCTCCAGGCAATAGCGCCCTCAAGCTGCTGCTATTGTTACTACACCCAGGAAAAAAATACAATAATACACAAAGTAACGGTTTTTGTCCGTTACATATCCCTCCCCTTGGTGTCAAAATTTGACTCATGGAAAATTTTTAAGTTTTGGGTATGATAACTGTCAATTTGGGTAGGGTCAGACAACATTGTGACCTTGTAATTTACTGGCCCTAGCCTTTTGACTACTTTAGCGGGTCCTCGCCATTTTGGGGCAATTTTAGCCATAAAACCATCATCTGCACGAGATAAAGGATGAGTACGCACCCAAACTAGATCACCCTCCTGGAAGTCCTGGGTTCTTCTCTTGCGGTTGTAATATTTTTTCTGTCTAGTTTGTGCTTTCTCAACATTTTCTCTTACAGCTTCGTACAGTAGTTTCTGGCGATCAATGGTACTGTAGCTTGGATGATCTGGATCTGGCGGACTCTGTAGAGCTCTTTGTAGTGGTCCTTTCAATTGACGTCCTAGGGCCACTTCAGCAGGTGAAAATCCTGTGCTTTCATGCCATGCTGTATTCAAAGCAAATCTAAACTCGTAGATCCATTGATCCCAGGTACGGTGATTATTATTAACATAAGATGCGATCATGGTTTTTAGGTTTCGGTTAATGCGTTCTGTCAGATTTGATTGTGGATGATACGCAGTTGTGAGTTTTTGGATTACCTGCCACTGCTTGCATAACTGATCCAGGAGGTTTGAGGTGAATTGAGTGCCTCTATCAGAAACAATGAAGGCTGGTGTTCCCCACCTTGTAAATATCTCTTCGATGAGAATACGAACGATGATGTTAGCTTTGGCAGATCTCATGGGGAATACCTCTACCCATTTAGAGAAGTAGTCTACTACCACTAGAAGATATTCATTTCGATGGGTACTCCGTGGGAACGGACCCATAATATCCATTCCAAGCATGTATCCGGGCTCAACAATGGGCACACTTTGGAGATCTCCTGCTGGCTTCAAGTTTGTAGACTTATGCTGTTGACATTTTTCACACTGTTTGCAGTGTTGCCATACGTCAGTACGCATGGAAGGCCAATAAGCAAACTCTAGAAGTCTCATTAGTGTTTTAAATTTGCCTAAATGCCCACTGAGAGGGCTGTCATGAGCATAAGTTAAAAACGCTTCCTTAAAACTAGCAGGTACCATAATCTGGAATCTTTGCCCTCCTTTGAGGATTGGGACACTCCTAAATAAAACATCATTCCTCAAGACATAGTGAGTTCTCATAAGACCAGTGGTATTTTGGTTAATGGCTCTTTCCATGATTTCTTGGCACCCGGTGTCTTTCTTCTGCTCAGCAGCAATCTGAGACAAGTCCATTGGCAGCTCACAAGTGATGGGATTGAGAACATGTTTTGCTGGTGTATGCATCAAGATGGCTGTTGGTTCAGCTACATATCTTCTTGACAAAACATCAGGTACTACATTACATTGTCCCTTCCTATAACGTACCGTAAAGTGATAACCTTGAAGTCTGATAGTCCATCTTTCTAACCTTGAAGAAAGTTTTGGGTGCTGGAAAAGCCAAACCAAAGAAGCATGGTCAGTAATTACTTCAAATGTTCTACCCTCAAGATAATGATGCCACTTTTCCACAGCCCAAACTACCGCTAGGCATTCCTTCTCTGTTGCAGAATATGATCTCTCAGCACCTCTCAGTACTCTAGATGCATAAGCAATCACTTTCTCCTGTCCATCGCACTCCTGTGTCAGCACTGCTCCCAAACCAATGTTGCTTGCGTCTGTTTGCACTTTAAAAGCAGAATCAAAATCGGGTGTGTTTAACACAGGGGCTTTAGTCAGGTCATCTTTGAGGATTTCAAACGCTCTCTGGCACTTGTCGGTCCACATCCATTTAGCTCCTTTTTTCTTTAGTGCATGTAAAGGTGCTGCTTTAGAGGAGAAATCTGAAATGAAACGGTGATACCAAGCCGCAAGACCTAGGAACCGTTGTAATTCTTTTAGGGAAGTTGGTGTAGGGAATGTTTTGATCGCATCTACCTTGTCAGAATTTACTTTGACTCCGTCAGCAGTGATTGTGTGACCCAAGTAATCTAAGGATGAACAGATGAATTTGCATTTCCTGAGATTGAGAGTGAGACCGGCAGTGTGCAGACTGTTGAAAACCTGTTTAAGATGCTGCAGATGTGTTTGAATGTCCGGTGAGTAAACAATGATGTCGTCTATGTATACCATACAACACCTATTTTTGTGCTTTCTGAGAACTTGTTCCATTAAACGTTGGAAAGAGGCTGCCGAATTTTTAAGGCCAAAAGGAAGACACAAAAATTCATATAATCCTGAAGCAGTTATGAATGCAGTCTTCTCCACACTTGTAGAAGACATCTCTACTTGCCAGTAGCCACTCTTCAAGTCCAAAGTACTAAATACCTTGGCTCCTTGCAACGAATCCAGTATGTCTGTTATTTGGGGCATTGGATATGCATCGAGGTGAGTTTTAGAATTAAGACCACGATAGTCAATGCATAACCGAGCTCCCCCATCCTTCTTATCTACTACCACAACAGGTGAGGCCCATGGTGACGTGGAAGGTCTAATGATTTTCTGTTGCAGTAGTTCCTTGATTTGTTCCTCGATAAAATCACTTTTCACTTTTGAGACTCGGTAAGGTCTCTTTCTTAGGGGAAGTTCATCGGTTGTTTTTATCTCATGTTGGATCAACGAGCATGAGGTGATTTTGTTGCCCTCTTCCACCAGAAGATTTCTTCCTCTGTTCCTCTTCTTTTCCTTGACTCCATCTTTTTTTACTCTCAACCCAATCTTTCTCTATCTGAGTACCAAGTCGGACCAGATCATCAACTGTCTTCACTGTTCCCCTTAACAACGAAGCCAATCGAGGGTTGCAGTTTCTTAAAGTTGCTTGAATTATCTCATTTTCAGTTATTTTAGCATTATTCTTTAAACACAATGCTCTGTAATTGAAAACAAAATCCCTAATATTCTCATTAACCCCTTTGGATGTATTGAATCAGTACATGTCTAAAATCTGTTGAACCCCCTCAGAGTAATATCAACAAAAGAAAGGTGGTGTTACAGATTGGCGCCCGAACAGGGACTTGAAAATTGAAGTTTTTTTTTTTTTTTTTTTTTTTTGAGTCTTTTTATTAAAAATATAAATTTGGACTGTACTGTTTATCTTCACAAACAAATAATAGTAAACCATCATCTGCAATGGCAGAGAGCGCATCCATCACAGATTTCTCAAGTGAAGCTTTTGCTCAGCACAGAGACCCGGTAGTTAATCTCATTGATACTGTCAGTGAGTTGTATTTGGACTCTGAGGAAGAGAGAGAATTTAGAGGAATAGACCAAAGAGCTAATCCCGATGATGTGCCATTACCTCCTCCACCAATTGAGTTCTATGAAGACCGACTACAGCAATTCGACAATGAAGAAGCTGTCCAGCGCATGTGTAGCATTGAGGAGCATCTTGCTGATCTTGAGCATCGTGTCAGTGGACTGGTTACCACTGAAACTATGAACACAAAGTTTCAAGCATATGAAGATAAAGTTAACTACTGTTTGCAAAGAGAGTTGGATCGCGTTAAGCAGCTGTTCCTTTCCAAAATCGACGATATGAGCCAAAGTATTTTGGATTGCTTAAAGCGTCGAGACCGACAAATAGAGCAACAGTTTAAAACTTTCAAACCCCTTATTTCTACTCCTATGCACACCGGTACTTCTACTACTCATAGGATGTCTCAATCCCCACCCAAGATGGACCCAGTTACAGAAAGCAGTACAAAGCCAGTAGCATGTTGTTCCTCATCTCATAATCCTCCAGTTAAACTTGAACTGCCTACCTTCAGTAATCTTGATTCAGAAGACCCAATTGAGTTTATTGACCGTTTTGAAGAATATAACGAGATGAGACCTCTGTATTCCGAAGAGCTTCTTGCAGCATTATCTGTAAGTCTGAAAGGTACTGCTAAGAGCTGGTGGAGAGCTGAAAAGAAAAAAATAAGAGACTGGTCTTCTTTCAAAGAAAAGTTTCTTTTCTCCTTTTTAAATGAAGATCATAAAGAGGTTGCGGCCCAAAAATTAGCTAACTATCGTCAAGGGGTTAATGAGAATATTAGGGATTTTGTTTTCAATTACAGAGCATTGTGTTTAAAGAATAATGCTAAAATAACTGAAAATGAGATAATTCAAGCAACTTTAAGAAACTGCAACCCTCGATTGGCTTCGTTGTTAAGGGGAACAGTGAAGACAGTTGATGATCTGGTCCGACTTGGTACTCAGATAGAGAAAGATTGGGTTGAGAGTAAAAAAAGATGGAGTCAAGGAAAAGAAGAGGAACAGAGGAAGAAATCTTCTGGTGGAAGAGGGCAACAAAATCACCTCATGCTCGTTGATCCAACTCGTAATTCTCAATATAGTAATGTGCTGCAAACTCCAATCATTTTGAATCACACCTACTTTAATGCTGTAATTGACACTGGAAGCACCTTCTCTTTGATGCAGCAGAAAATTTGGCAAAGGTTGAGAAGAAAGGACGAGAATCTGACCAAAAGTACTCAAACTTTTATGCTTGCTAATGGTCAGAGTCAGAGAACTCAGGGAAAGGTTCTCTGGGAATGTGAAATATATGGAGTGAAACTTGCTGTAACATTCTATGTGATGGATGATGAAGACTTGGCTGTTCCTGTCATCCTAGGACTGGACTTCTTAAGGGAAGCCAAGGTAACCATTGATTTTAATTCTTCATGTGTTTACTTGCCTGTTTCCAATGTCAGTCACCCCATTTGTTTTAATGAACTTCATGAGAACGCTGTCATCCAGTTTTATGCTGCACAAGATAATGTTGAATTGATCTTAAAAAAGGAAGACTTGAAGCTCATTGATCAAGCAGTGGAGAATTCTCATGCCTCCCTCGAGGTAAAGAAGCAGTTGAAATCTCTCATGTATGATTGGACCTTTTTTATAAAAAAAAAAAAAAAAAAAAAACTTCAATTTTCAAGTCCCTGTTCGGGCGCCAATCTGTAACACCACCTTTCTTTTGTTGATATTACTCTGAGGGGGTTCAACAGATTTTAGACATGTACTGATTCAATACATCCAAAGGGGTTAATGAGAATATTAGGGATTTTGTTGCCCTCTTCCACCAGAAGATTTCTTCCTCTGTTCCTCTTCTTTTCCTTGACCTTTCTTTTGTTGATATTACTCTGAGGGGGTTCAACAGATTTTAGACATGTACTGATTCAATACATCCTCACAACACACAAAGATATTTTAATTTCCCCACCAGTGTATAATACATGTGACAGAACAAATAATACAGAAACTGCAAAAGTACTCTCAAAGTCTCTGTCTCTCCAATGACACCACAAATTGAAATGAACTTATCTTTTCAATTGTCCAGTCCTTCAATAAATAGGAGCGATGATGAATGTGAGATCAGTTCCAAATCCACCAAGTTATTTGAGGGCGATGCAATGTTTGTAATCCTATAGTCCACAATGAATGCTGAAGACTTGTTGTTAGGTTAGTTTGCCCTTGGATTCAAGTATCCAAACAAAGTTCACAAAAGAAGATGTGGAATTTACAAAAGCCAGTTGAGCAGAAACTCAAAGAGTTCTCAACACAGGACTCTGGAAGAGCAAGAAGGTATCTTGAGTACACATGTGATTTTCCTCTACCAAACAAAAGGAAAAACTAAAAACTCTCTTACTCTATGGTGGGTGAGCTTATATATCCTGTCACCTCCAGGCAATAGCGCCCTCAAGCTGCTGCTATTGTTACTACACCCAGGAAAAAAATACAATAATACACAAAGTAACGGTTTTTGTCCGTTACAGTGTAGTGTGCTGTGCAGTTGGGTGTAGTGCGCTGTGCAGTAGTGTGTAGTGTGCTGTGCAGTAGTGTGTAGTGTGAAAAACAGTAGTGTGTAGTGCGCTATGCAGTTGTGTGTAGTGCGCTGTGCAGTTGTGTGTAGTGCGCTGTGCAGTTGTGTGTAGTGTGCTGTGCGGTTGGGTGTAGTGCGCTGTGCAGTTGTGTGTAGTGTGCTGTGCAGTTGTGTGTAGTGCGCTGTGCAGTTGTGTGTAGTGTGCTGTGCAGTAGTGTGTAGTGTGATAATCAGTAGTGTGCTGTGCAGTAGTGTGTAGTGTGCTGTGCAGTAGTGTGTAGTGTGCTGTGCAGTGGTGTGCTGTGCAGTAGTGTGTAGTGTGCTGTGCAGTGGTGGGTAGTGTGCTGTGCAGTGGTGTGTAGTGCGCTGTGCAGTTGTGTGTAGTGTGCTGTGCAGTGGTGTGTAGTGCACTGTGCAGTAGTGTGTAGTACGCTATGCAGTTGGGTGTAGAGTGCTGTGCAGTAGTGTGTAGTGTGAAAAACAGTAGTGTGTAGTGCGCTATGCAGTTGTGTGTAGTGTGCTGTGCAGTTGTGTGTAGTGCACTGTGCAGTAGTGTGTAGTGTGCTGTGCAGCTGTGTGTAGAGTGCTGTGCAGTTGTGTGTAGTGTGCTGTGCAGTAGTGTGTAGTGTGCTGTGCAGTTGTGTGTAGTGCGCTGTGCAGTTGTGTGTAGTGTGCTGTGCGGTTGGGTGTAGTGCGCTGTGCAGTTGTGTGTAGTGTGCTGTGCAGTTGTGTGTAGCGCGCTGTGCAGTTGTGTGTAGTGTGCTGTGCAGTAGTGTGTAGTGTGATAATCAGTAGTGTGCTGTGCAGTAGTGTGTAGTGTGCTGTGCAGTGGTGTGCTGTGCAGTAGTGTGTAGTGTGCTGTGCAGTGGTGGGTAGTGTGCTGTGCAGTGGTGTGTAGTGCGCTGTGCAGTTGTGTGTAGTGTGCTGTGCAGTGGTGTGTAGTGCACTGTGCAGTAGTGTGTAGTACGCTATGCAGTTGGGTGTAGAGTGCTGTGCAGTAGTGTGTAGTGTGAAAAACAGTAGTGTGTAGTGCGCTATGCAGTTGTGTGTAGTGTGCTGTGCAGTTGTGTGTAGTGCACTGTGCAGTAGTGTGTAGTGTGCTGTGCAGTTGTGTGTAGAGTGCTGTGCAGTTGTGTGTAGTGTGCTGTGCAGTAGTGTGTAGTGTGCTGTGCAGTTGTGTGTAGTGTGCTGTGCAGTTGTGTGTAGTGTGCTGTGCAGTAGTGTGTAGTGCGCTATGCAGTTGTGTGTAGTGTGCTGTGCAGTTGTGTGTAGTGCACTGTGCAGTTGTGTGTAGTGCGCTGTGCAGTTGTGTGTAGTGCGCTATGCAGTTGTGTGTAGTGTGCTGTGCAGTAGTGTGTAGTGTGAAAAACAGTAGTGTGTAGTGCGCTGTGCAGTTGTGTGTAGTGTGCTGTGCAGTTGTGTGTAGTGCGCTGTGCAGTAGTGTGTAGTGTGCTGTGCAGTTGTGTGTAGAGTGCTGTGCAGTTGTGTGTAGTGTGCTGTGCAGTAGTGTGTAGTGTGCTGTGCAGTTGTGTGTAGAGTGCTGTGCAGTTGTGTGTAGTGTGCTGTGCAGTAGTGTGTAGTGTGCTGTGCAGTTGTGTGTAGAGTGCTGTGCAGTTGTGTGTAGTGTGCTGTGCAGTAGTGTGTAGTGTGAAAAACAGTAGTGTGTAGTGCGCTGTGCAGTTGTGTGTAGTGTGCTGTGCGGTTGGGTGTAGTGCGCTGTGCAGTTGTGTGTAGTGTGCTGTGCAGCTGTGTGTAGTGGACTGTGCAGTAGTGTGTAGTGCGCTATGCAGTTGGGTGTAGTGCGCTGTGCAGTTGTGTGTAGTGTGCTGTGCAGTTGTGTGTAGAGTGCTGTGCAGTTGTGTGTAGTGTGCTGTGCAGTAGTGTGTAGTGTGAAAAACAGTAGTGTGTAGTGCGCTATGCAGTTGTGTGTAGTGCGCTATGCAGTTGTGTGTAGTGCGCTGTGCAGTTGTGTGTAGTGCACTGTGCAGTAGTGTGTAGTGCGCTGTGCAGTAGTGTGTAGTGCGCTATGCAGTTGGGTGTAGTGCGCTGTGCAGTTGTGTGTTGTGCGCTGTGCAGTTGTGTGTAGTGTGCTGTGCAGTTGTGTGTAGAGTGCTGTGCAGTTGTGTGTAGTGCGCTGTGCAGTTGTGTGTAGAGTGCTGTGCAGTTGTGTGTAGTGCACTGTGCAGTAGTGTGTGGTGTGCTGTGCAGTTGTGTGTAGTGTGCTGTGCAGTAGTGTGTAGCGTGCTGTGCAGTAGTGTGTAGTGTGCAGTGTGCAGTTGTGTGTAGTGTGCTGTGCAGTAGTGTGCTGTGCAGTAGTGTGTAGTGTGAAAAGCAGTAGTGTGTAGTGCGTTATGCAGTTGTGTGTAGTGCGCTGTGCAGTTGTGTGTAGTGTGCTGTGCGGTTGGGTGTAGTGCGCTGTGAAGTTGTGTGTAGTGTGCTGTGCAGTTGTGTGTAGTGCGCTGTGCAGTTGTGTGTAGTGTGCTGTGCAGTTGTGTGTAGTGTGCTGTGCGGTTGGGTGTAGTGCGCTGTGAAGTTGTGTGTAGTGTGCTGTGCAGTTGTGTGTAGTGCGCTGTGCAGTTGTGTGTAGTGCGCTGTGCAGTTGTGTGTAGAGTGCTGTGCAGTTGTGTGTAGTGCACTGTGCAGCTGTGTGTAGTGCGCTGTGCAGTTGTGTGTAGAGCGCTGTGCAGTTGTGTGTAGTGCGCTGTGCAGTTGTGTGTAGTGTGCTGTGCAGTTGTGTGTAGAGTGCTGTGCAGTTGTGTGTAGTGTGCTGTGCAGTTGTGTGTAGCGTGCTGTGCAGTAGTGTGTAGTGTGAAAAACAGTAGTGTGTAGTGCGCTATGCAGTTGTGTGTAGTGCGCTGTGCAGTTGTGTGTAGTGCGCTGTGCAGTTGTATGTAGTGTGCTGTGCAGTTGGGTGTAGTGCGCTGTGCAGTAGTGTGTAGTGTGAAAAACAGTAGTGTGTAGTGCGCTATGCAGTTGTGTGTAGTGCGCTGTGCAGTTGTGTGTAGTGCGCTGTGCAGTTGTGTGTAGTGTGCTGTGCTGTTGGGTGTAGTGCGCTGTGCAGTTGTGTGTAGTGTGCTGTGCAGTAGTGTGTAGTGTGATAATCAGTAGTGTGCTGTGCAGTAGTGTGTAGTGTGCTGTGCAGTGGTGTGCTGTGCAGTAGTTTGTAGTGTGCTGTTCAGTGGTGGGTAGTGCGCTGTGCAGTGGTGGGTAGTGTGCTGTGCAGTGGTGTGTAGTGCGCTGTGCAGTTGTGTGTAGTGTGCTGTGCAGTAGTGTGTAGTGTGCTGTGCAGTGGTGTGCTGTGCAGTAGTTTGTAGTGTGCTGTTCAGTGGTGGGTAGTGTGCTGTGCAGTGGTGGGTAGTGTGCTGTGCAGTGGTGTGTAGTGCGCTGTGCAGTTGTGTGTAGTGTGCTGTGCAGTGGTGTGTAGTGCACTGTGCAGTAGTGTGTAGTGCGCTATGCAGTTGGGTGTAGAGTGCTGTGCAGTAGTGTGTAGTGTGAAAAACAGTAGTGTGTAGTGCGCTATGCAGCTGTGTGTAGTGCGCTGTGCAGTTGTGTGTAGAGTGCTGTGCAGTTGTGTGTAGTGCGCTGTGCAGTTGTGTGTAGTGTGCTGTGCAGTTGTGTGTAGTGTGCTGTGCAGTTGTGTGTAGAGTGCTGTGCAGTTGTGTGTAGTGTGCTGTGCAGTTGTGTGTAGCGTGCTGTGCAGTAGTGTGTAGTGTGCAGTGTGCAGTTGTGTGTAGTGTGCAGTGTGCAGTTGTGTGTAGTGTGCTGTGCAGTTGTGTGTAGCGTGCTGTGCAGTAGTGTGTAGTGTGCTGTGCAGTAGTGTGTAGTGTGCAGTGCGCAGTAGTGTGTAGTGTGCACTGTGCAGTTGTGTGTAGAGTGCTGTGCAGTTGTGTGTAGAGTGCTGTGCAGTTTTGTGCTGTGCAGTAGTGTGTAGTGTGCTGTGCAGTAGTGTGTAGTTTACACTGCAGAAATGTGCAGTAGTGTGTAGTGTGCTGTACAGTTTTGTGCTGAGCAGTAGTGTGTAGTTTACACTGCAGAAATGTGCAGTAGTGTGTAGTGTGCTGTGCAGTATTGTGCTGTGCAGTAGTGTGTAGAGTGCTGTGCAGTTTTGTGCTGTGCAGTAGTGTGTAATTTACACTGCAGAAATGTGCAGTAGTGTGTAGAGTGCTGTGCAGTAGTGTGTAGTTTACACTGCAGAAATGTGCAGTAGTGTGTAGTGTGCTGTGCAGTTTTGTGCTGTGCAGTAGTGTGTAGAGTGCTGTAGTGTGCTGTGCAGTAGTGTGTAGAGTGCTGTGCAGTTTTGTGCTGAGCAGTAGTGTGTAGTTTACACTGCAGAAATGTGCAGTAGTGTGTAGTGTGCTGTGCAGTTTTGTGCTGAGCAGTAGTGTGTAGTTTACACTGCAGAAATGTGCAGTAGTGTGTAGTGTGCTGTGCAGTTTTGTGCTGTGCAGTATTGTGTAGTTTACACTGCAGAAATGTGCAGTTGTGTGTAGTGTGCTGTGCAGTTTTGTGCTGTGCATTAGTGTGTAGTTTACACTGCAGAAATGTGCAGTTGTGTGTAGTGTGCTGTACAGTTTTGTGCTGTGCAGTTGTGTGTAGTGTGCTGTGCAGTTGTGTGTAGTGCACTGTGCAGTTGTGTGTAGTATGCTGTACAGTTTTGTGCTGTGCAGTTGTGTGTAGAGTGCTGTGCAGTTGTGTGTAGTGTGCTGTGCAGTTGTGTGTAGTGTGCTGTGCAGTAGTGTGCTGTGCAGTTGTGTGTAGTGCGTTGTGCAGTTGTTTGTAGTGCGCTGTGCAGTAGTGTGTAGTGCACTGTGCAGTTGTGTGTAGTGTGCTGTGCAGTTGTGTGTAGTGCACTGTGCAGTTGTGTGTAGTGCACTGTGCAGTTGTGTGTAGTGCGCTGTGCAGTTGTGTGTAGAGTGCTGTGCAGTAGTGTGTAGTGTGCTGTGCAGTTGTGTGTAGTGTGCTGTGCAGTAGTGTGTAGTGCACTGTGCAGTTGTGTGTAGTGCGCTGTGCAGTTGTGTGTAGAGTGCTGTGCAGTAGTGTGTAGTGCGCTGTGCAGTTGTGTGTAGAGTGCTGTGCAGTTGTGTGTAGTGCACTGTGCAGTTGTGTGTAGTATGCTGTACAGTTTTGTGCTGTGCAGTTGTGTGTAGAGTGCTGTGCAGTTGTGTGTAGTGTGCTGTGCAGTTGTGTGTAGTGTGCTGTGCAGTAGTGTGCTGTGCAGTTGTGTGTAGTGCGTTGTGCAGTTGTTTGTAGTGCGCTGTGCAGTAGTGTGTAGTGCACTGTGCAGTTGTGTGTAGTGCACTGTGCAGTTGTGTGTAGTGCACTGTGCAGTTGTGTGTAGTGCGCTGTGCAGTTGTGTGTAGAGTGCTGTGCAGTAGTGTGTAGTGTGCTGTGCAGTTGTGTGTAGTGTGCTGTGCAGTAGTGTGTAGTGCACTGTGCAGTTGTGTGTAGTGTGCTGTGCAGTTGTGTGTAGTGTGCTGTGCAGTTGTGTGTAGTGTGCTGTGCAGTTGTGTGTAGAGTGCTGTGCAGTAGTTTGTAATGTGCTGTGTGCAGTTGTGTGTAGAGTGCTGTGCAGTTGTGTGAAGAGTACTGTGCAGTTGTGTGTAGTGTGCTGTGCAGTTGTGTGAAGAGTGCTGTGCAGTTGTGTGTAGTGAGCAGTTGTGTGCTGTGCAGTAGTGTGTAGAGTGCTGTAGTGTGCTGTGCAGTAGTGTGTAGAGTGCTGTAGTGTGCTGTGCAGTAGTGTGTAGAGTGCTGTAGTGTGCTGTGCAGTAGTGTGTAGAGTGCTGTGCAGTTTTGTGCTGTGCAGTAGTGTGTAGTTTACACTGCAGAAATGTGCAGTAGTGTGTAGTGTGCTGTGCAGTATTGTGTAGCGAGCTGTACAGTTTTGTGCTGAGCAGTAGTGTGTAGTTTACACTGCAGAAATGTAAAGTTGTGTGTAGTGTGCTGTACAGTTTTGTGCTGTGCAGTAGTGTTTAGTTTACACTGCAGAAATGTGCAGTAGTGTGTAGTGTGCTGTGCAGTTTTGTGCTGTGCAGTAGTGTTTAATGTGCTGTGCTGTAGTGTGCTGTGCAGTAGTGTGTAATGTGCTGTACAGTTTTGTGCTGTGCATTAGTGTGTAGTGTGCTGTGCAGTAGTGTGTAGTGTGCTGTGCAGTTCCCCTTCTGTCACTCTCTCGACCTAGTGTTGAAGGAAGTGACACAAGGGGTCTTCTCGGACGCCGAATCGTACCTCTGAACCTGAGAAAAGGCCAATGTCAAGTTGGCAGACAGAATTTGCATGCCCCGCCCCGGACATAGGGGTATAAGGGGAACCGGGGCAGCGAATGCCAGTCAGAATGTTTCTTCGGAGCCGAATGGTTGTACCGCAAGCAGCTGAAACACACACCTGTTTCACTCACCTCTATCAGCGGGAAGCATTGCTGTTGGATCCGCACGGCGCATTTTCCAGCTGGCGTCTCTCTCTCTGCACGCTGTGCAGTCCACGCCCCTGGGCGCTTCGACAGCGCTTCTTTCTGTTTGAAAGTGTGTTCTCCTCCTAAAAGAGTATATTTTCTCTAAAAGAGTTTGAGTTCCCACTCATAAAAGAGCAATACACAGCAGGCGTTGAACGTCCTTTTTCAGGACGCGTCTTTTTAAAGATGTCTTTCCGCCTCTGTGTAGTTCCTGGATGCGGTTGATTTCTCTCCACTTCTGACGATCATAAAAAGCTGTCTCGTGTGCCTGGGCTGCGATCACACGCAAACAGCGTTTTATGAATGGTTCATGTTCTCAGTGCGAGAACATAACCATGTCAACATTGCGATCACGCTTTCTTTTGTCATGAGAGAAAGCCACTTCAGCCGCCCCCCGCGTCGTTCCTTCTTCCCACGGGATTGAGGTCGACCCGGCTGGCGATGAAGGCGATTTGGGGATGACCACGGGCTCGGTTTCGCCGGGTAAATCCCCACGAACCACCCGCCCCCCAGCACGCTTGTTTGCTTCCGTCCGAGCTCGGGAAGAGTGCGGCTCACTTCCCCGCCAGCCGGCATTTTCCCTTGAGCTCCCGGAATTGGATGACGACATCGCCGCTGCATCGGAGAGCGTCACAGTGGCGTCTGATGGTGATGGCTCGCCTGGGCTACCACCTCCGGGTCTGCTCGCCCAGTCTGAGGCTGATTTTCAGATGTCCGCTATGCTTTCCCGGGCCGTGAGCGCCAGGCTGGACTAGAGATCTCCGTCCCCCTCTCGGCTACTCGACCGGTTCCTAGGGTAACGGCGCCGCTTATAGCCACGCCCCACCTTGGTTCCGTCGTTCCCGGAAGTGCATGACGAGCCAACGCGGTCAGAACCGCCCTCCGCTTGTCCGCTCTCACTACCCTGGATGGCGGAACACCGCCACCTGGCGGGACTGAAAGGTACTACTCTCCAGAGCCGTAGAATGACGTCATCACTGACCTCAAAAGTCTACAGCACCACTGGACAGGCCGCCTCCGCCCTGCAAGACCTGCACCTGGGTAGTTCCAACCCCGATGTGCTACAGTAACTGCGCTCTGCTCCAACCTCGCTCTCAGAGCTACGAATGTTTCGGCGCAGGCACTCGGGTGGACGATGGCCACACTCGTGGTCCAGGAGCGCCACCTCTGGCTGAACACGGTCGAGATGCATGGCGTTGACAAGTCACGATTTCTCAACGCCCCCGCCTCCCAGCTCGGCCTCTTCGGCGACACCATCGACGACTTTGCCCAGCAGTTCTCGGTGGTGAGGAAGCAGACGGGGACAGTTTCTCACATCATGCCGCGGCACCACCCAGTCAGCGCGCCCACGCCCCGCCTGCTCGCTGAGGGCATCCCCCCCTGCGACGAGAAAGCAACAACAGTTAGCTCCGCAACCTGGGCCCAGCTCTCAGCCCCTGCGTCGAGCACCTCGCAGGCGGCGTACGCCCACCGTCTCCAGGACCCCCTCTCGGACCAGAAATGCTCCGAAGCGCTCCTGAGATGGACACCCCAGGCAGTCGGATGTTCGCTCCGGAGATGGTTTTAAGACCACTCCGTCCCCCGGTGGAGGGCCGGGAAGAGAATCCTTGTTTTCACCTGCCGCACCGCCTTCGGGCTACGGTACCTACAGAGCGATTCCCTCACTCCCTGTATCATTCAGCCGGTGTGCGCCATTCTCATGGCACCCCGGCCTTGCAGTTCTCCAGTCCCGGTTCCCCGGATGCAGCTCTCTCGCCTCCGGCCCCGCGACTGTCCAACCCCGGCAGGCCAGCGCAGACGAGTTTCGAAGACGCCCTCTCTGGACCTCTTCCTCAGTCTCTAACCCGCCCCCTGCCGGGTGTGCGGAGCAAGGTAAGCGCGATTCAGTTCGCCCGGCTCCCGCCTCGTTTCAGCGGTATTCGCTCCACTCTCCAGCCGAGATGAAGAAGGGTCTCTACAGCCCTTACTTCATCGTACCCCAAAAAAGCGGCGGGTTGCGACCAATCTTGGACTTGCGAGTTCTCAACCGGGCCCTGCTCAGACTCCCGTTCAAAATGCTCACACAGAAGCAGATTCTCACCTGCGTTCGACAGCTAGATTGGTTCGCGGCGGTAGACCTGAAGGACGCGTACTTCCACGTCTCTATTTTGCCACGACACCGACCCTTCTTACGGTTCGCGTTCGACGGCCAGGCGTATCAGTACAAGGTCATCCCCTTCGGCCTGTCCCTGTCCCCTCGCGTCTTCACCAAGGTCGCAGAGGCCACTCTTGCCCCCCTAAGGGAAGTGGGCATCCGCATACTCAACTACCTCGACGACTGGCTTATTCTGGCCCACTCTTGAGAGTTACTATGCGCTCACAGGGACCAGGTGCTCAGGCACCTCAGCCGTCTAGGGCTTCAGGTCAACTGGGAAAAGAGCAAGCTCGCCCCGGTTCAGAGCATCTCTTTTCTCGGTATGGAGTTAGACTCGATCTCAATGACAGCGCGTCTCACCAACGAGCGCGCTCAGTCAGTGCTCAGGTGCCTCGCTCGTTTCAAGCCTGGCACAGTGGTCCCTCTAAAACAATTCCAGAGGCTCCTGGGGCATATGGCATCCTCAGCCGCAGTCGCGCCACTCGGGTTGATGCATATGAGACCACTACAGCACTGGCTACAGACTCGAGTCCCGAGATGGGCATGGCGCCACGGCACGCATCGTGTGGCAGTCACCCCTGCCTGCCGTCAGACTTTCAACCCGTGGACAGACCTCTGCTTCCTGCGGGCTGGCGTTCCCTTGCAGCAGGTGTCCAGACGCGTCGTGGTAACCACAGACGCCTCTCGACTGGGTTGGGGCACCATGTGCAACGGGCACGCTGCTGCGGGAACCTGGAAAGGTCCCCAGCAGCATTGGCACATCAATTGCCTAGAGTTGATGGCTGTTATTCTTGCTCTACGGAGGTTTATTCCACTTATCCGAGGCAAGCATGTTCTGATTCGTTCAGACAGCACCGCGACAGTAGCGTACATAAATCGCCAGGGCGGCGTGCGCTCTCGTCATATGTCACAACCCGCCCGCCATCTCCTCCTCTGGAGTCAGCCGCGACTCAGGTCGCTGCTCGCCACTCACATCCCTGGCAACCGCAACACGACAGCGGACGCGCTGGTTTTCGGAACTCACGCTCCTCACGACAGCCCCTCCCTGGAAAATCCCCCTGAGGAAAGACCTTCTTTCTCAGGGACGGGGCACCCTCTGGCATCCGCGCCCAGACCTCTGGAATCTCCACGTCTGGCCCCTGGACGGGATGCGGAAGATCTAGTAAATCTACCACCTGCTGTCGTAGATACGATCAATCAAGCCAGAGCTCCCTCAACCAGGCAACTCTACGCACTAAAGTGGCGTTTGTTCACGAATTGGTGTTCTTCCCGGGCTGAAGACCCACAGAGATGCGCAGTTCGGTCAGTGCTTCTATTCCTGCAGGAGAGACTGGAGGGTAGGCTGTCCCCCTCCACCTTGAAGGTGTATGTAGCTGCTATCGCAGCCCACCACGACGCAGTAGATGGCAAGTCCCTTGGTAAGCACGACTTGATTATCAGGTTCCTGAAAGGCGCCCGGAGACTACATCCTCCCCGGCCTAACCTGTTTCCCTATTGGGATCTCTCAGTGGTCCTCTCGGGCCTTCAGAGACCCCCCATTTGAGCCGCTTGATTCAGTCGAGCTCAAGGCCCTCTCCTTGAAGACGGCCCTCCTGATCGCGTTAGCCTCAATCAAGAGGGTAGGAGACCTGCAAGCATTCTCTGTCAGCGACTCTTGCCTGGAGTTCGGTCCGGCACTTTCTCACGTTATCCTGAGACCCCGACCGGGCTACGTGCCCAAGGTTCCCACGACCCCTTTCAGGGACCAGGTCGTGAAACTGCAAGCACTGCCTCGGGAGGAGGCAGACCCAGCCCTTTCGTTGCTGTGTCCGGTGCGTGCTTTGCGTACCTATGTGGACCGCACGCAGATTTAGATACTCTGAGCAGCTCTTTGTCTGCTTTGGCGGACGGCGGAAAGGGAACGCCGTCTCCAAACAAAGGCTAGCCCACTGGGTCGTTGATGCTATTGCCTTAGCCTATCACGCCCAGGGCGTGCCCGCCCCCCTGCAGGTCCGAGCACACTCCAAGTGTGGCGTCCTCGTGGGCACTAAGCCACGGCACCTCCCTAGCAGACATCTGCAGAGCAGCGGGCTGGGCAACACCCAATACCTTTGCCAGATTTTACAATCTAAGGGTTGAGTCGGTCTCGTCCCGTGTTTTGTCAGGTCCGAGCCGGTAGAACTCGGTAACGCGGCACAACCGACCGGGTGTTCAGCTTGCATCTTGCGCCCTTCACCAATGTGATCCAGTGCGCCTTCTATCCCAGGTCAGCCACTGAGTGTCGCTGCCTGGATGCTTTTTCCTCCCTAGCCTTCTGGCCCGTGAATTCAGCAGAGCAACTCGCGGCCAGACCCAGTACGAGTCTTAGGGCTCTGTACTGGGGTCGGGCTCCACGGGCATAGTTCCCTCTTCAGGCTAACTCCCCGTGATGTATTCTCCATGGTACGGTCCCCCTCTCGGCGGACCCGTGTTTCCCTCGGGCAGCCCCGCTGCCTCGGCCCCGTGTCTGTAGAGTCCCCCCTTCATTAGGCTGGACCTACCACCGCGCCGTCTCCCACGTCCGGCTTCACAACCCTCATGGTGTATTTGCCATACATTACCTCCCCCTAACTGGGCAGGGTATGGCCTCTGCAGGGTCTTCCCCTCCTGAAAGAATAGGAAATCTGCAGGCCGGACAGCTACCTTGCCTCCGGTTCTGCCTCAGCGCCCGGCACACCGGCGCCGACGAGTTTTGAAGACACATCCTTAGGCCTCTTCCTCAGTCTCTAAGCCGCCCCCTGCCGGGTGCGTGGAGCAGGGTTAATGCTTTCAGTTTAGAGCTTTATTAATCCCCGTGGGGCAATTCATTCAGACTGTCCTGGTGCTTCACATATACAAACAACACTGGATACACATACAACAAAAATCAACATAAAATATATAAGCACAGAATAAAAAAATAAAAAAATAAAAAAATAAGAAAATAAATAAATAAAAATAACAATAATTATTAATAACAAAATAGTCAATTATGTTTGTTACATAAACTAATTGCCTTAGGCACAAAAGTAAATTTATAACGATTTGTGAGACACCTGATTGTCCTTAAACGACGCCCAAGGGGCAACCACTCGAATTGAGGGTTCAAAGGGTGTGTGCTGTCTCCCATTATTTTATGTGCCATCCTCAACACTTGCTGTTCATAGTAAAATGTTAAACTACGTAAGGGAACACACATAATTTTTGAGCACAAGTTTACAATACCTTGCAGCCGATTTTTGTTCTTCATTGACAATGTAGAGAACCAACATAAGAAAGAAAACGACAAAATACTTTCAGCAAATGAATTATAAAATGACCTTAAGATGGGTCTCTGTACATCAAAAGAATTAAGCTTCCTCAGCACAAACAATCTTTGGTGTGATTTTTTAATAATGGTATCAGTATTTTTATCAAACTTTAACATGTTATCAAAAATTGTCCCTAAATACTTATATTCCTCTACTACATTTACCTGTGTACCATTAATAATCACTGGTTGAAGTGTTTTCTTACTAAAATTAATAACCATCTCTTTAGTCTTTGAGACATTCAAGTCTAATTTCATACTTTTACACCAATAGATAAATTTGTGTAGAACTGGACCATAATCCTGGTCTGAATGTGAAAGCAAAGAAAGAAGAACAGTATCATCTGCATATTTTACTAGGTAACTGTTACCTTGTAAGCTCTGACACTCATTAGTGTATAATATAAAAAAGATTGGTGAAAGTACGCAGCCTTGTGGTGATCCTATGGAAGTTTTTAATATATCTGATAAAACCCCATTAACCCTAACCCTTTGTTGCCTATCTGTTAAAAAGTTCATAATTCAAGACACTAAACCATGATTAAAATTGAACTCACTAATAAGTTTTTTCCCTAAAATAACAGGTTGAAGAGTGTTAAATGCTGACGAGAAGTCCACAAACAAAAGCCGCGCAAATACTTTACTTTTTTCCAGATGTTGATAAAGAGTATTTAACAGAAACAGTTTTGCATCATCTACGCCTCTTCCAGCGCGATATGCAAACTAAAGCTGAACTAGTAACTGTCATCATATGCTTTTTAATCTCTTTTTCAAACGCCTTCATGACCAAAGAGGTCAAGGCAATAGGACGATAGTCGTTAAATGAATCTGGCTTAGCTATTTTTGGTATTGGAACAATAATTGAGCTTTTCCACAGATCAGGTACCAACCCTAGATCTAAGGAAGACTGACAAAGTGAATGGAGAACTCCACTATGCTGATCAGCGCAGTGATTCAGTGTTCTACCACATATTCCATCCGGACCTGGGGCCTTATTAAGCGGTGTGGCCTTCAACTGTCTCAATATATTAAAAGGATTCAGTTTAAAATTATTATAAATACTCAGAGTATCTTTAAAATCTACCATATCTTCAGCTGTAGCAGGTGTATCAAAACGGGCAAAAAAAGAATTAAACTCATTAGATAGAAGGAAATTAGTGTCATAGTTTTCCATAAGAGCATGCTGATTCAATACAAGTGTGTTCACTGCAGCCATACTCTTAATTCCCTTCCAGGCGGCTCTGAGGTTACCTTGCATAAACACTCCCTCAATCTTATTTTTATAATTGCTTTTAGCTATTTTTATTGCTTTTTTAACTTCCCTATTTATCTGTTGTTTCTCCTCATTAGTCCCCGAGAGAAATACCCTCTTCTTCATATTCAATATACTCTTTAACTCCTTCGTGACCCAAGGTTTATTATTAGGATACAAAGTAATCTTTTTAGTAGGAATAACAGAATCAACACAGAAAGTGATATAGTTGGAAATAGTTAGCACCTGTTCATTCAGACCAGAACATGTGTTCAAAAACATCCAATCTGTGCAATCAGAACAACCCTTTAAAACCTCAATATTAGAGAATTCCAATCTTTAACATACCGTACTTCTCTCTTCACTTGCTTTATAATTGGAGTATACACTGAAGACAGCAAAACTATATTATGATCAGCTGAACCAAGAGGAGGTAAAGACAGAGATCTGTAAGCTCCAGAAATCAGGCCATAACATCTATCCAAAATTTTATCAGCGCGAGTAGCGCATGTGACATATTGGTAATAGCCCTTTAAATATTTATCCATAATACAATGGTTAAAATCACCCAAAATAAATTTAGGTGCATCTGGGGATAAATTGTCCAGTTTATCCAGGGTATCTTTAACCATTTCCAATGCCTCGTCAATTTTTGCACGTGGATGTATATATACTACAATAAAAAAACAGTTGAGGGAACTCACGAGGAAGATAAAAAGGACATACAGAAATGGCCAAAAGTTCAATGTCTGAATTACAAATCTTATATCGCACTATGGCTGTGTTACACCAACTTTCTTTGATATAAACACACACACCTCCACCACGTTCTTTCCCTGTTGTGTGTTTATCTCTGTCCAACCGGAGAGGTACTCCAAAACCCTCAATCCGTAGACTACTATCATCAATTGAGTCATCCAGCCAAGTTTCGGTAAACACCATCATGTGCATATTTCTGTATTCGTGCATAAAACTCACATTGGCCTGCAGTTCGTCCAGTTTATTGCGAAGTGAACGTACATTGCCTAAGAGTATTCCAGGCAGCGGGGTAAACCTTTGAGTCCTCCTTAGTCTGCGTCGAAGTCCGCCGCGTTTCCCACGTTTCCTCCTTATATTTCTTTTTAGACTCCGGGTATTCTCAGAAGGCCAACAGGCTATTTCTTCAGGAATATTCCAAGCGGGATTGACAGGACCGGCATTTAAATGCAAACTCAACAGGAACTCCCTGGTCATCACAGGCATGCTCTGCGGAAAGGCTCCTCCGTACGCCAAAACAAACGCTGCTCTTCCCCAGTTAATCAACAGAAACAAAAGCACTATCTTCCACAATCTTATCATCTTCACTTAAAAAAGAACGTCTCACTTGTGAAATTAAAGAAAGAAGGACACCTAATAAAAAAAAACAAAAACAAAAAAAAAAAACAACACACGTTAACGTACAAATATGAAGCACACCTGCAGCCCTATCAGTCGCCGCACGAGTAGCGCCTTTTGTCTTTCAGTCTAATGAACAATGGAAAAGCAAACACATACAACGTCACAAACAAAGTTTGAGTCTTCTCTCAGCACCGCCCAGGCTCTCCTGCTCCCCCCCGGGGAATGACCGCCTTCCCCGACATAGGTTGGGCCCCAGCCACTCTACATCCTATGTGAGAGACATAGTGAGAGAGAAGGCCGCGGCTGTTGGGCTTGCTCCCATGCTAGCATGCAATACCTTTTCCCCCAGGGATGCGGGAAAACCTAAGGTGGATATGCTAAAACTCTTTGAGGGGGCGTTGGGGAGGGTGACGTGCATTCGGTTCAGGTGCCTCTAACACGCAATAAGCCTGCTTTGCCCCAGCTCCGACAGTCACGTCACACGGTCAGTGCGTGGCATTTTTATATGGACCCCTTGTGTCACTTCCTTCGACACTACATTGAGAGAGTGACAGAAGGGGAACGTCTCGGTTACTGTTGTAACCTCCGTTCCCCGAGGGAGGGAACGAGACGTAGTGTCCCTCCTGCCACGGCACTAGACCTAGCACTGTAAATGGCCGTGCTTCTTCCTTCGGCTCCTCAGTGCAAAATCCTGACTGGCATTCGCTGTCCCGGTTCCCCTTATACCCGTATGTCCGGGGCGGGGCATGCAAATTCTGTCTGCCAACTTGACATTGGCCTTTTCTCAGGTTCAGAGGTACGATTCAGCGTCCGAGAAGACCCCTTGTGTCACTTCCTTCGACACTTCGTCTCGTTCCCTCCCTCAGGGAACGGAGGTTGCAACAGTAACCGAGACGTTTTGTGCTGTGCAGTGGCATGTACTGAGCTGTGCAGTAGTGTGTAGTGTGCTGTGCAGTAGTGTGTGGTGCAGTAATGTGTAGTGCGCTGTGAAGTAGTGTGTAGTGTTACAGTGGTGTGTAGTGTGCTGTGCAGTATCATGTAGCATTTGTGTGCTGTGCAGTGGTGTGTAGTGTGCTGTGCAGTATCATGTACCAGTTGTGTGCTGTGCAGTAGTGTGTAGTGTTGCAGTGGTGTGTAGTGTGCTGTGCAGTATCATGGAGCATTTGTGTTCTGTGCAGTAGTGTGTAGTGTTGCAGGGGTGTGTAGTGTGCTGTGCAGTAGTGTGTAGTATTGCAGTGGTGTGTAGTGTGCTGTGCAGTAGTGTGTAGTGTGCTGTGCAGTATCATGGAGCATTTGTGTTCTGTGCAGTAGTGTGTAGTGTTGCAGGGGTGTGTAGTGTGCTGTGCAGTAGTGTGTAGTATTGCAGTGGTGTGTAGTGTGCTGTGCAGTAGTGTGTAGTGTTCTGTGCAGTATCATGTAGCAGTTGTGTGCTGTGCAGTAGTGTGTAGTGTTGCAGTGGTGTGTAGTGTGCTGTGCAGTAGTGTGTAGTGTTGCTGTGGTGTGTAGTGTGCTCTGCAGTATCATGTAGCATTTGTGTTCTGTGCAGTAGTGTGTAGCAGTAGTGTGTAGCAGTAGTGTGTAGCAGTAGTGTTTAGTGTGCTGTACAGTTGAGTGTTGTGCAATAGTGTGTAGTTTACTGTGCAGTACTGTGCAGTGCATAAGTGTGCTGTGCAGAAATGAGCTGTGCATTAGTGTGTAGTGTTGCAGTAGTGCGTAGCGTGATGTGTAGAAGTGTATAGTGTGCTGTGCAGTTGTGTCCTGTGCATTAGTGTTTTGCAGTAGTGTGTAACGTGCTCTACAGTTTTGTGCTGTGCAGTAGTGTGTAGTTTACACTGCAGAAGTGGTATATAGTGTGCTTTGCAGTATTGTGTAGTGTGATATGCAGTACTGTGCTGTGTAGTAGTGTGTAGTGTGCTGTGCAGTAGTGTGTAGCAGTAGTGTTTAATGTGCTGTGCAGTAGTGTGTAGTGTGCTGTGCAGTAGTGTGTAGTGCGCTGTGCAGTAGAGGACGTTTTTCCGACAAAAACTATACGGATCTACCCCAACCAGAAACCATGGGTTAACGGCGATGTTCGCGCGGCACTTACTGCGCGGACCACCGCTTTTAATTCTGGGAACGCGGAGGAGCGTAAACAAGCCAGTTATGCCCTCCGTAACTCCATCAGTACAGCCAAATGCCAGTATAGGCACAAAATTGAAGGACAGTTCAACACCACTGACTCCAGAAGTATGTGGCAGGGAATTAACACCATCACGGACTATAAGCAGAATAAAAACTCCGCCATGAACACCGCTGCCTCTCTCCCGGACGAGCTTAATACTTTTTATGCTCGTTTCGAGGACAACAACAACACCGCCCTCGCGGAGAGAGCACTCGCGGCCGATACTACAGATGATGGTTCACTCTCCGTCTCTGTTGCGGATGTAACCCGATCCTTTCGACGGGTGAACATTCGCAAAGCCGCGGGTCCAGACGGCATTCCGGGCCGCGTCATCAGAGCATGCGCGAACCAACTGGCTGGTGTTTTTACGGACATTTTCAACCTGTGCCTCTCCCTGTCTGTAGTCCCCACATGCTTCAAAACATCAACCATTGTGCCTGTACCGAAGCAATCAAAAATCACTTGCTTAAATGACTGGCATCCTGTTGCCCTCACCCCCATCATCAGCAAATGCTTTGAGAGGTTGATCAGAGATCACATCTGCTCTGTTCTGCCCACCTCTTTGGACCCATTGCAGTTTGCCTACCGTAACAACCGCTCCACTGATGATGCTATTGCATCTACACTACACACTGCTCTCTCCCACCTGGAAAAAAGGAACACATATGTGAGAATGCTGTTTGTAGACTACAGCTCAGCATTTAACACCATAATGCCCTCCAAGCTTGATGAGAAACTCCGGGCTCTGGGCTTAAACAGCTTGCTGTGCAGCTGGATCCTGGATTTCCTGTCAGGCAGACGTCAGGTGGTTAGAATGGGCAGCAACATCTCCTCAACACTGACCCTCAACACTGGAGCCCCGCAGGGCTGTTCACAGCCCACTCCTGTATTCCCTTTACACACATGACTGTGTGGCGACACATAGCTCCAATGCCATCATTAAGTTTGCTGACGATACGACGGTTGTAGGTCTGATCACTGACAATGATGAAACGGCCTACAGAGAGGAGGTGCACACTCTGACACGCTGGTGTCAGGAGCACAACCTCTCCCTCAACGTCAGTAAAACCAAGGAGCTTGTGGTGGACTTCAGGAAGATAGACAGAGAACACAGCCCCATCACCATTAATGGAGCACCGGTGGAGAGAGTCAGCAGCTTCAAGTTTCTCGGTGTCCACATTACTGAGGAACTCACATGGTCCGTCCACACTGAGGCCATTGTGAAGAAGGCTCACCAGCGCCTCTTCTTCCTGAGACGGCTGAGGAAGTTTGGAATGAACCAACACATCCTCACACGGTTCTACACCAGCACTGTAGAGAGCATCCAGACTGGCTGCATCACCGCCTGGTACGGCAATAGCACCACCCACAACCGCAAAGACCTGCAAAGGGTGGTGCGAACTGCCAGAAACATCATCGGAGGTGAGCTTCCCTCCCTCCAGGATATATATAACAGACGGTGTGTGAATAAAGCTCGGAGGATCATCAGAGACTCCAGTCACCCGAGTCATGGGCTGCTCTCACTGCTTCAATCAGGCAGGCGGTATCGCAGCATCAGGACCCGCACCACCCGACTACATGACAGCTTCTTCCCACAAGCAATAAGACTTTTGAACACATGATCTCTCACGATCAACAATCAGCACTGCACTTTATTAATCATCACTCTGTCAATATATTCTCGCTCCCAATTCAGTTAGTGTATATATATATTTATACCCTTATCTAGTGTATGTGTATTCTACATTGTGTGTATTGTGTACATTTAATCTGTAAATTGTTGTGTAGGTATGTGTACATTTGTTATGTAAATTGTGTTGTGTAAATATGTTGTTATTGTAAAGTGGTTTATGTCTCGTCACTGTCATTACTGCAATGTTGCTCGGAACTGCACACAAGAATTTCACCTACTGTTGCACTCATGTACACAGTAGTGTGACAATAAAGTGATTTGATTTGATTTGATTTGATTTGGTGCAGTGGTGCAGTGGTGTGCAGTAGTGTGTAGTGTGCTGTGCAGTAGGGTGTAGTGTGCTGTGCAGTGGCATGTAGTGTGCTGTGCAGTAGTGTGTAGTGTGCTGTGCAGTAGTGTGTAGTGTGCAGTGGTGCAGTGGTGCAGTAGTGTGCAGTAGGGTGTAGTGTGCTGTGCAGTGGCATATAGTGTGCTTTGCAGTGGCATGTTGTGTGCTGTGCAGTGGCGTGTAGTGTGCTGTGCAGTAGTGTGTAGTGTGCTGTGCAGTAGTGTGTAGCGTGCTGTGCAGTAGTTTGTAGTGTGCTGTGCAGTAGTGTGTAGTGTGCTGTGCAGTAGTTTGTAGTGTGCTGTGCAGTAGTGTGTAGTGTGCTGTACAGTGGCATGTAGTGTGCTGTGCAGTATTGCGAAGTGTGATAATCAGTAGGGTGCTGTGCAGTAGTGTGCTGTGAAGGGTGCTGTGCAGTTGTGTGTAGTGCATTGTGCAATAGTGTGTAATGTGATGTGTAGTAGTGTGTAATGTGCTATGCAGTAGTACGTAGTGTGCTTTGCAGTAGTGTTTAATGTGCTGTGCAGTTTTTTTCTGCAGTAGTATGTAGTGTGATATGCAGTAGTGTGCTGTGTAGTAGTGCACAGTGTGATGTGCAGTAGTGTGTAGTGTGCTGTGCAGTTTTTTTCAGCAGTAATGTGTAGTGTGATATGCAGTAGTGTGCTGTGTAGTAGTGTGCTGTGCAGTAGTGTGCTGTGCAGTAGTGTTTAATGTTCTGTGCTGTGGTGTGCTTTGTAGTAATGAGATGTATAGTGGTGTGTAGTGTGTTGTGCAGTATTGTGTAGTGTGATAATCAGTAGTGTGCTGTGCAGTTTTTTTCAGCAGTAATGTGTAGTGTGATATGCAGTAGTGTGCTGTGCAGTAGTGTGCTGTGCAGTAGTGTTTCATGTTCTGTGCTGTGGTGTGCTTTATAGTAATGAGATGTATAGTGGTGTGTAGTTTGCTGTGCAGTATTGTGTAGTGTGATAATCAGTAGTGTGCTGCGCAGTATTTGTTGGGTGCTGTGCAGTGGCATGTAGTGTGCTGTGCAGTAGTGTGTACGGTGCTGTGCAGTAGATTGTAGGGTGCTGTGCTGTGGCATGTAGTGTGCTGTGCAGTAGTGTGTAGGGTGCTGTGCAGTAGTTTGTAGGGTGCTGTGCTGTGGCATGTAGTGTGCTGTGCAGTAGTTTGTAGTGTGCTGTGCTGTGGCATGTAGTGTGCTGTGCAGTATTGTGAAGTGTGATAATCAGTAGGGTGCTGTGCAGTAGTGTGTAGCAGTAGAGTGTAGTGTGATAAGCAGTAGTTTGTAGTGTGCTGTGCAGTAATGTGTTTTGCAGTAGTGTGTAGTTTACTGTGCTTAAGTGTGCTGTGCAGTAATGAGCTGTGCAGTTGTGTGTAGTGTGTAGCAGTAGTGTGTAATGTGCTGTGCAGTTGTGTGCTGTCAAGTAGTTTATAGGGTGCTGTGCAGTAGTGTAATGTGCAGTAGTGTGTAGTGCACTGTGCAGTAGTTTGTAGGGTGCTGTGCAGTATTGTGCAGTTTTGTGTAGTCTTTAGTGTGCTGTGTGGTGATGGGTAGTGTGCTGTGTAGTAGGCTGTAGTGTGCTTTTCAGTGGCGTGCTGTGCAGTAGTTTGTAGTGTGCTGTGCAGTATTCTGAAGTGTGATAATCAGTAGGGTGCTGTGCAGTAGTTTGTAGTGTGATGTGCTGTGGTGGGTAGTGTGCTGTGCAGTAGGGTGTAGTGTGCTTTACAGTGGTGTGCTGTGCAGTAGTTTGTAGTGTGCTGTGCAGTAGTGTGTAGTGTGCTGTGCAGTATTGTGAAGTGTGATAATCAGTAGGGTGCTGTGCAGTAGTGTGTAGTGTGCTGTGCAGTAGTGTGTAGTGTGATAATCAGTAGTGTGCTGTGCAGTAGTGTGTAGTGTGATAATCTGTAGTGTGCTGTGCAGTAGTGTGTAGTGTGATAATCAGTAGTGTGCTGTGCAGTAGTGTGTAGTGTGATAATCAGTAGTGTGCTGTGCAGTAGTGTGTAGTGTGCTGTGCAGTGGTGTGCTGTGCAGTAGTTTGTAGTGTGCTGTTCAGTGGTGGGTAGTGTGCTGTGCAGTAGTGTGTAGTGTGCTGTGCAGTAGTGTGTAGTGCGCTGTGCAGTAGTGTGTAGTGTGCTGTGCAGTAGTGTGTAGTGTGCTGTGCATTAGTGTGTAGTGCGCTGTGCAGTAGTGTGTAGTGTGCTTTGCAGTGGTGTGTAGTGTGCTTTGCAGTGGTGTGCTATGCAGTAGTGTGTAGCAGTAGTGTGTAGTGTGAAAAGCAGTAGTGCGCTGTGCATTAGTGTGTAGTGCACTGTGCAGTAGTGTGTAGTGCACTGTGCAGTAGTGTGTAGGGTGCTGTGCAGTTGTGTGTAGTATGCTGTACAGTAGTGTGTAGCGTGCTGTGCAGTAGTTTGTAGTGTGCTGTGCAGTAGTGTGTAGTGTGCTGTGTTTCAAGCTGTGTCTTGAAATATTCACGATGATTCTCTCTAAGTTTTAAGAAAACTCTCAGAGTCCCAAGTTCCAGATGCCAAAGTTGTAGTTTATTGAACACCAACAAACCACATGAGACCGGTCAGCTGTCCGTTCTGACTCTCTTAGTCCAAAACCTCATCTTTTATAAAGTTTGTTATCTGGCATTACCTCATTGCTATGCCCCTTTGTTATTTTTGTAATCAATAGATACTATTTACCATACTGGTAGAAACTTGGCTTTAGTTTATCTTTTTAATTAATTTGACCACCTGTTGTTTTTACTCCTTATCCACAGCTGTGTTCTCAAGGTCCATAACCTCCCTTATTTTATACAACTGGGTACTTTCTGTGGTTTTTGCAGCAACAACACTTTTAGTAACCTCAAATGCTCTTTCCTGGGTCACACAAGGCCAGGAAACTCACATAAGTACTTTGATATAAAAACATACTCTAATTTAAAAAAATATATACTATAGGTACTGTGCAGTAGCGTGTAGCAGTAGTGTGTAGTGTGATAAGCAGTAGTTTGTAGTGTGCTGTGCAGTAATTTGTAGTGTGATATGCAGTAGTGTGCTGTGTAGTAGTGTGCTGTGCAGTAGTGTGTAGTGTGCTGTGCAGTAGTGTACTGTGCAGTATTGTTTAGTGTGCTATGCAGTAGTGTGTTGTGTGCTGTGCAGTATTGTGTAGCAGTAGTGTGTAGTCTGCTGTGCAGTATTGTGTAGTGTGATAATCAGTAGTGTGCTGTGTAGTAGTGTGCTGTGCAGTAGTGTGTAGCGTGCTGTGCAGTAGTGTGTAGTGTGCTGTGCAGTAGTGTGTTGCGTGCTGTGCAGTAGTGTGTTGTGTGCTGTGCAGTAGTGTGTTGTGTGCTGTGCAGTATTGTTTAGTGTGCTGTGCAGTAGTGTGTAGTGTGATATGCAGTAGTGTGCTGTGCAGTAGTGTGCTGTGCAGTAGTGTTTAATGTTCTGTGCTGTGGTGTGCTTTGTAGTAATGAGATGTATAGTGGTGTGTAGTGTGCTGTGCAGTTGTGTGTAGTGCACTGTGCAGTTGTGTGTAGTGCACTGTGCAGTAGTGTGTAGTGTGCTGTGCAGTAGTGTGTAGTGTGCTGTGCAGTAGTGTGTAGTGCACTGTGCAGTAGTGTGTAGTGTGCTGTGCAGTAGTGTGTAGCAGTAGTGTGTAGTGTGACAAGCAGTAGTGTGTAGTGTGCTTTGCAGTGGTGTGTAGCAGTAGTGTGACAAGCAGTAGTCGCTGTGCCGTAGTGTGAAGTGTGCTGTGCAGTAGTGTGTAGGGTGCTTTGCATTCGTGTGTAGTGCACTGTGCAGTAGTGTATAGTGCACTGTGCAGTAGTTTGTAGGGTGCTGTGCAGTAGTTTGCAGTTTTGTGTAGTGTTTAGTGTGCTGTGCTGTGGTGGGTAGTGTGGTTTGCAGTGGTGTGCTGTGCAATAGTTTTTAGTGTGCTGTGCGGTGGTGGGTAGTGCGCTGTGCAGTAGTGTGTAGTGCGCTGTTCAGTAGTGTGTAGTGCGCTGTGCAGTAGTGTGTAGTGCGCTGTGCAGTAGTGTGTAGTGTGCTTTGCAGTGGTGTGTAGTGCGCTGTGCAGTAGTGTGTAGTGTGCTTTCCAGTGGTGTGTAGTGCGCTGTGCAGTAGTGTGTCGTGTGCTTTGCAGTGGTGTGTAGTGCGCTGTGCAGTGGTGTGTAGTGTGCTGTGCAGTAGTGTGTAGTGCGCTGTGCAGTAGTGTGTAGTGTGCTTTGCAGTGGTGTGTAGTGCGCTGTGCAGTAGTGTGTAGTGCGCTGTGCAGTAGTGTGTAGTGTGCTTTGCAATGGTGTGAAGTCCGCTGTGCAGTAGTTTGTAGGGTGCTGTGCAGTAGTGTGCAGTGTGCTTTGCAGTGGTTTGTAGTGCGCTGTGCAGTAGTGTGTAGTGTGCTTTGCAGTGGTGTGTAGTGCGCTGTGCAGTAGTGTGTAGTGTGCTTTGCAATGGTGTGAAGTGCGCTGTGCAGTAGTTTGTAGGGTGCTGTGCAGTAGTGTGCAGTGTGCTTTGCAGTGGTTTGTAGTGCGCTGTGCAGTAGTGTGTAGTGTGCTTTGCAGTGGTGTGTAGTGCGCTGTGCAGTAGTGTGTAGTGTGCTGTGCAGTAGTGTGTAGTGCGCTGTGCAGTAGTGTGTAGTGTGCTTTGAGTGGTGTGCTGTGCAGTAGTGTGTAGGGTGCTATGCAGTAGTGTGTAGTGTGCTTTGCAGTGGTGTGCTGTGCAGTAGTTTGTAGGGTGCTGTGCAGTAGTGTGTAGTGTGCTTTGTAGTGGTGTGTTGTGCAGTAGTGTGTAGCATTAGTGTGTAATGTGAAAAGCAGTAGTGCGCTGTGCATTAGTGTGTAGAGTGCTGTGCAGTTGTGTGTAGTATGCTGTGCAGTAGTGTCTAATGTGCTGTGCAGTTGTGTGTTGTCAAGTAGTGTGTAGGGTGCTGTGCAGTAGTGAGTAGTGTGCTGTGCAATAGTGTGTAGTGTGCTCTGCTATAGTTTGTAGCAGTAGTGTGTAGTGTACTATACAGTAGTGTGTAGTGTACTGTACAGTAGTGTGCAGTGTACTGTACAGTAGTGTGCAGTGTGCTGTGCAGGAGTGTGTAGCAGTAGTGTGTAGTGCACTGTGCATTAGTGTGTAGGGTGCTGTGCAGTTGTGTGTAGTGTGCTGTGCAGTAGTGTGTAGTGTGCTGTGCAGTAGTGAGTAGTTTGTAGCAGTAGTGTGTAGAGCACTGTGCAGTAGTGTGTAGTGCACTGCGTAGTAGTGTGTAGGGTGCTTTGCATTAGTGTGTAGTGCACTGTGCAGTAGTGTGTAGTGTGCTGTGCAGTAGTGTGTAGTGTGCTGTGCAGTAGTGTGTAGTGCACTGTGCAGTAGTGTGTAGTGTGTTGTGCAGTAGTGTGTAGCAGTAGTGTGTAGTGTGACAAGCAGTAGTGTGTAGTGTGCTGTGCAGTAGTGTGTAGCAGTAGTGTGTTGTGTGACAAGCAGTTGTGTGTAGTGTGCTTTACAGTGGTGTGTAGCAGTAGTGTGTAGTGTGACAAGCAGTAGTTGCTGTGCAGTTGTGTGTAGTGTGCTGTGCAGTAGTGTGCAGGGTGCTTTGCTTTAGTGTGTAGTGCACTCTGCAGTATTGTGTAGGGTGCTGTGCAGTAGTGTACTGTGCATTAGTGTGTAGTGCACTGTGCAGTAGTGTGTAGGGTGCTGTGCAGTAGTATACAGTGCAGTAGTGTGTAGTGCACTGTGCAGTAGTTTGTATGGTGCTGTGTAGTAGTTTGCAGTTTTGTGTAGTGTTTAGTGTGCTGTGCGGTTGGGTGTAGTGTGCTTTGCAGTGGTGTGTAGTGCGCTGTGCAGTAGTGTGTAGTGTGCTTTGCAGTGGTGTGTAGTGCGCTGTGCAGTGGTGTATAGTGCGCTGTGCAGTAGTGTGTAGGTGCTGTGCAGTAGTGTTTAGTGTGCTTTGCAGAGGTGTGCTGTGCAGTAGTTTGTAGGGTGCTGTGCAGTAGTGTGTAGCATTAGTGTGTAATGTGAAAAGCAGTAGTGCGCTATGCATTAGTGTGTAGTGCACTGTGCAGTAGTGTGTAGGGTGCTGTGCAGTTGTGTGTAGTGTGCTGTGCAGTAGTGTGTAGTGTGCTGTGTAGTAGTGTGTAGTGTACTATACAGTAGTGTGCAGTGTGCTGTGCAGGAGTGTGTAGCAGTAGTGTGCTGTACAGTAGTGTGTAGTGTGCTGTGTAGTAGTGTGTAGTGTACTATACAGTAGTGTGTAGTGTGCTGTGTAATAGTGTGTAGTGTACTATACAGTAGTGTGTAGTGTACTGTACAGTAGTGTGCAGTGTACTGTACAGTTGTGTGCAGTGTGCTGTGCAGGAGTGTGTAGCAGTAGTGTGCTGTACAGTAGTGTGCAGTGTGCTGTACAGTAGTGTTTAGTGTGCTGGTTTTTTTGTCTGCTAACCCATCTGAGACATCTTGAATTAACACCCTACATCTTAAAACTATTCGCTTGCTTCCATCTGTTTATACAGACACACTCACACACAGGATGCTGCTTTTAGTTTCAGCTAGTTTTAAACTGAATTTTCCAAAATATTTGCAGTTTGTCAACTACGTTTACACCTCAGCTGAATAAGGCCCAAATATAATTTTTTTACTCACGTGACACAGATCTTTTAATTGGTGTGTGTGTGTGTGTGTGTGTGTGAGAGAGAGAGTGTGTGTGTGTGTGTGTGTGTGTGTGTGTGTGAGTGTGTGTGTGTGTGTGTGTGTGAGAGAGAGTGTGTGTGTGTGTGTGTTTGTGTGTGTGTGTGTGAGAGAGAGTGTAGGTGTGTGTGTGTGTGTGTGTGTGTGTGTGTGTGTTTGTGTGTGAGAGAGAGAGAGAGAGAGAGAGTGTGTGCGTACATTGTGATTGTAAATATGTGGAAAAACCAACAATCTACTTGAGGAAAATAGCCTAATAATCATACTAAATAATGTCTTATTAATAAAAATAAATACAATTAATTAAATTAATTCAAATTTTTGTAGATGTGGTATATAATATAATATAATATGAAAATATAAAAATGCAGAAAGGTTAATTTGAGGATAAGGTATTGAAAAAATAAACTTAGTATAAAAACAGTATATATAGTCTATAAAATAACATATTTGTCTGTTTTCACAGGATTGTGCTGCATTTGAGAAGTGCTGCACTAATGTCTGTGGTCTGCTGAGTTGTGTAGCCGCTCGCTTTTCTGACGGTTCCTCTACTGATGGCCAATCAGGTGTAGGTGTGGTGGTGGGAGGCGTGGCCAGCTGTGATGAGTTTCTGTGCACCCAGCAGGGGGCGGAGTGTGACGTGTGGGAGGGGCAGCCAGTGTGTAAATGTCACGATCACTGCGAAAGTGAGCCCAGTTTCACGTGCGCCTCGGACGGACTCACGTACTTCAACCGCTGCTACATGGACGCAGAGGCATGCATGCAGGGGATCACACTCACCGTGGTAACCTGCCGGTATTACCTGTCCAGCCTGAATCCCAGCCCCCTGCCGCAGGACACCACTGCTCAACCTACGCTAACCTTGCCCGACTCAGACCCTTTCCCACCCACCCTATACTCCAACCCGCAGCACCAGGTAATTTACCCGGGTGGAACGGCAAGCTTTCACTGTGACGTGATTGGCCACCCCAAGCCTGATGTCACCTGGGAGAAGCAGTCTGAGGCACACAAAAGAATTGTCATGAGGCCAGACCAGATGTACGGTAACGTCGTCATAACCAATATCGGTCAGCTGGTGGTGTATAACGCGCACATCTCGGACACAGGAATCTACACGTGTATTGCACGCAATGCTGCAGGAGCATTGAGGGCTGATTATCCACTTTCAGTTGTAAGGCACAATGATGACGATTTCTTTGATGACCCAGAAGCGAGCTTGCCGTTAGGTCGACCATTCTCGCCCGCTGACTGCTTGGCGCCGGTGGAGCGTGCAGAGTGTGGCGAAAAGCTAGTTGACTGGTTCTATGATGCGCCACAAGGTTCATGCCATGCATTCACTCACGGAGGCTGCGAAGGTGGCCGCAACCGCTTTGAGACGTTCGAGGAGTGCCGCGCAGCATGTCAGAGCGAGGGTCTGGCTGTGTGCTCACTGCCTGCTGTACGGGGCCCATGTAAACACTGGGAGGCACGCTGGGCATACAACGCACTCACAAAACAGTGTCAGGCTTTCATCTATGGTGGCTGCCATGGCAACAAGAACAACTTCCGCACCCATAAAGAATGTGAAGCGAGCTGCCCACATCACAAGGGCCGTCCATGTAAAAGCTGCCGGCCGAGGGGAAAAATGGTGTCGAGTCTCTGCCGCAGTGACTTTGCCATCGTGGGACGCCTGACAGAACTGATCGAGGAGCTGGACTCGGGAATTGCACGCTTCCGTCTGGAGCAGGTGTTGCGGGACGAGGAGATGGGCCTGCAGCTGTTCAAAACGCAACATCTGGAGGTGACGCTGGCACGCATGGACTGGAGCTGCCCGTGTCCCAACATCACGCAGCACCAAGAGCTCCCCCTGCTGGTGATGGGTGAGGTGCAGGACGGAATGGCCGTCATTCTGCCTCACAGTTACATCAGACCCATTTCTGACAGACGACTCAAGAAGATCCATGAGGTTCTGAGCAAGAAAACTTGTGAGATGCTTCAGAGATTCCAGGACTGACACTCAAACAGACCACTTTCAATATGTGAAGTTTGAGGACTTAAAAAACGAAGGGTTCATATCAATCTGCGGCTTACTTCAATAGTCAGGGCACTGACCAGGGAGTCGGTCATCTCTTGGTCTGTACCAGTCATTCAAGAGCACTGAAACCTTCTGTGACGAGGAGGAGGAGGGTGGGCTGGGATGTGACTATGCCCCCAATCGGGCTAATCAGCCAAGTAGAGGGATATGTGCAGGGAATGGGGCAGTTTGGGAGAGAGAGAGCCACATGCATCTGCCACGTGTGCGTTTGTGTTGTGTGTGTCTTTTTGTTTAAGTTCTTATTAAATATAATTTTGACTGTTCAGCCGTTTCCCACCTCCTCCTTTCCCATGCTTAATCTCTGTTACATTGGTGACGAAGCCCAGGGAGGAGTCGCTCCGGTCCGTCAGTTTTTTTTCTCTCTCTCTCCCGAACTGCCGCATTCGCTGCATTTATCCCGCTCCTTGGCTGATTAGTCCGATATTGGGCCGGGCGTGAATAGTCACAGCCTTGCCCCACCCTCCTCCTCGTCACACTTTTGCGCCATAAAAATTCCAAGAATGCACCGTAATAACATGGAGCTTTGTTGCTCACTATCTTAGCTTACTGGGAATGATGTCATGTCTTCTGAAGTTCCTCAAGAGGAGCAAAATAGTACATTTATAGAGTTAAAGCCATTTTTTCTCTTAAAGAGGTTAAGTTTGTAATATTTTTCATCCATAATTGGAAGATTAAAAATACACTCCTTTTGTAGTTCTATTTATTCGTCTGTATTGTTTTTTTCATAACAGCACTTTGTTTTAATATCTTCAATGAAAATGACACAAGAGTGTCTTTTAATAAATCCTTGTAATTGTGTCGCAATGTTTAGCAAAAACACCCTTTTTGAGTGCACGAATTCTTGTTTACAATATACTGATTCACAACTTAGCTAGAATGCGAGACGAGATGCACCCCAGGACACCTGAAGACTGAGTGTGTGAGTTTGTGTGTGTGAGAGTGAATGTGAGTGTGTGTGAGAGGTTGTGTGTGTGTGTGTGAGTGTGTGTGTGTGTGTGTATGTGTATGTGTGAGTGTGTGTGTGTGTGTGTGTGTATGTGAGAGAGAGAGAGTGTGAGTGTGTGAGTGTGTGTGAGAGAGAGAGTGTGAGTGTGTATGTGTGTGTGTGTGTGAGTGTGTGTGTGTAATTTATTTTAGGGGATAGAATAAATAGTTTGTATGGTATAAAAATCATTATGTCTATGGAAAGTCCCCATAAAACATGGAAATACAACGTATGTGAGTGTGTGAGAGTTTGTGTGTGTGTGTGTGTGAGAGAGTGTGTGTGTGAGTGTGTGTGTGCGTGTGTGTGAGATTACACCCTTCCTGTGATGCGTTATGAGCTTTCACACTGATACTGAAGATCATGTGTGTGTCTAATGTAATGAGGGTTCAACTTTATTAGAATCTTCACAACTAGTCTAACTGCAAGAACACACACTGCTGTTATAAACACACACATATGCACATATTCAAAGATGTAGATTTAAAGCAAATGTGTTTCAAATGGTGAACCTCTTTAAATGTCCTCACTTCTCAGTTTTCATTTCTGTAAGAAAATTTTCGATGATGTGGTTCTCACAGTTATAGCAACACACACACACACACACCCTGGGAGGGTGAGAAGTGCAGCGGTACAGAGGAAATTAAGAAACACAGGAAGACGTTTTACAGAGACAGACGGAGAGGCAGCAGCATGAAGAGCATCCAACTTTATATACTGTTCATATGGGGTAAGAAATATTCATTGTTCTATATATATATCACACACATGTAATGTGCTGTGTGTGTGTGTGTGTGTGTGTGTGTGTGTGTGTGTGTGTGTGTGTGTATTCAGCTGTAGTTTTAGGACATATTTATCCCTTAGAAATGCTAAATCTGACAAAACCTCCATTTGGTGACGTGTTGTATTGAAAAGTAAACCGTGTTTTATTTTATTTGTATTTTTTGCATTATTACTCTAGTAATTATTCCAGTGTATTCTAATGTACATGAGCTAGAGTAAATATATGTGTGTGTGCTTGGAACTGGGTGTGGTGTGCGGTGAATATGTTGACATCAGTTTATATGCACATGCATTGAACTATCTAAAAAATCAAAACAGTCAAAACAAACACGTTTACACCAGCAAATATCTGCGAGAGCTGCTCAAGCAGAACAGTTTTTCTGGTAAAGTGAGATAAAGAGTGATTTAGGAATATGCTTGAGCTTCAACAGTCACTCGTGAAACCACGAAGAACAGGAAGAGAAAATGAACAGTGAAAGTCTCACTCATGTCTCCTTATTTCTCAACCGTTTCTCTCCCTGTAGTGTGTGTGTCAGCAGCTTTTAATCTGGACACTAAAGATGTGCTCCGGTTTATCGGCACTCGTGAAGATTTCTTCGGCTACAGTGTTCATCAGTATGAATCTGAAAACATGAAACAGTGAGTAAAAACACTTAAAGTATTTATATCCACTCATACAGATATCAAAGAATACATAAAGGACCCACATGCACACATCCGTTTTATTATAGTTTTGAAAATGTCTCTAGTTTTCTACATAATCTCCATCTGCCATCTCTAACTTTTTATTTAACCAAGCATCATTGAGTGGATTTGTTCTAGTGTCAGTATCAGATGACCCAAAATGGAGAAACCCAATGTACCTAAGAGCTATGAAGTCAGCAGATGGGAAAATATTAGTCCATTTCAGAGTCCTCCGTAAACAATCAGTCACTGGTGAAACATCTCAAATATAATGGCCACATTTCACCCACACTGAGCATCGGCCAAAAGACACGCACATGGGATCTGATATGCATTGCAAAATGGCAACACTTTGAGTCGTCCCGAGTATGATTCAAACTTCTCAAACTCCAGTAAGATACAGAAACACAGTTCAGGTCAGGCTTTATTTTCTGCCTTCTGCAAAACATAAACTCACAATACCTTCAAATCTCACTAACATAAAGTATAAATAACTTCTGCGTGAACATGCCAACGCTGCACGGTCGTGTCGCACTCTCTCTGGCGTGTTTAGCTGCTTCTTAAGGTCTCCCTCCACCATCTCTGCAAAAAGAAACAGCTGTTAGAAATGACAACAGTTTGACGAGCCAAGCCACTCCCTCTCTCCCACAAACAGACACATGGCCACGCCCCCATCTCTTCAGGTACCCTTTCGATCTACAGTCCAGAGCTCAATCTACGACACTACACTGCCACAAGTCTCACGTTTGCCCAAAGGAGCATCCAAACTGAAAGTAAGCAAAGAAAAGCACAGATGAGAAAATGATGATTTTGCATCGGCCATATTGTTGTAAACATATAAACTCCATTTGATTGGTTTTGCCAGTATGGTTTAAAGGGCATCTGAGACACAGCTGGTGAGAATTGGGTATCATTTGTAGGGGCAGTAGTGAAAAAATAGTGCACTAAGTGATCACTAGGTGGTGCTACCTACAATCTGCTCGGGTCTTAACCCAAAGTGTTGCAACAATGCAGTCTCATCTCCTGTCAATAAAATTATTCTGCTTTCTCAAAGTACCACCTTGGACGACCCCTAATCATTTTTGTGCAGCTTTATCTGAAGATTATCCAGAGGTAATGTTGTTCAAGATTGGACACATTTTGTAAGAGGAGTTGCAGAAAAAACATTTTTGATAACATTTTAAATAGAGAAGTAATATTGTTGACCCTGCCAAACGAAGTATCACTGGATTCTGCCTGACCAAAGGACAGATTTTAGGCCCAAATAATTAAACATTTCTGAAGTAATAACAGCACATATATCCAATTTCACTTTGACCACAAGGTGGAACTCTCCCAAAAATGCTCAGTTACCCTCACAGCATGGTGTCAATGATGCCAACCACGTTTTTAGAACAGACGCTTCAAACGCTATGCACAAAATAGGATATTACACGGTAGGTGGTACTGTCACCAAACTTGGTAGTTAGCTTCAGATTATGGTCCTAAAGAAGTGTACCAAGTTGGGTTGCCATTTATTTTGCAGTGGAGTAACGTCTAAACTGTGGAAAATGACTTTGTTCAGTCATTCCTGTGTGGCTCGGCCTAAAGACTTTCTGGAGCATTTTTGGTGAAGATTGGACAAAGTGTTGGAAGAGTAGCAAAGAAACGATAAATGTCACAATTGAAGATGGCTGCAGCTGTAATGGGTGAAGTATTCATGTAAGGGGTCCATTACAATCTCCATGAGGAGAGGAATTTGGTTTCCCCGCCAAACGATTCAAAAGTTATGTGCAAAAGAAAAGTGAACATTTGAACTGAACTGATGGTGGCGCTATAGAATTTGGCATAGAGACCCCAAACTTTGTCAGGGGGCTATTGATGTCCACCCCAGTCAATGTACCAAATGTCATCTTTTTCCTGTGTACAGTTCATATGACTACTATAGACTCCTACAGAGTTAGATCAGCAGCAGATCAATGCAAATACAACATCTACCATCCTTGACACACACAAATTATTATCTGAATTTGATCTACTCGTGATTCTGTTAATATACATTAGTTGTTTTTTTTAATCTCTGATTCTGTTGTTTTGCAGAATTATTGTTGGAGCTCCATTACAAAGAAACTCAAGTGGAGGAATTTACACGTGCAGCACAGATCTGCAGAAATGCACCATAATGAACCGGCCAGGTATACACACACACACACACACACACACACACACACACACACACACACACACACACACACACACACACACACACACGCACGCACACATACACACACGCGCACACACATGCACACACACACACGCGCACACACACACACGCGCACACGCACGCACACACACACACACACACACACACACACACATACACACACACACACGCACACACACACATACACACACATATATATACACACACATATATATACACACACATATATACACACACACTTGTCACTCATGTGTTGTTTGATGTTCGTTTGACAGACTCTGAGAGCTTCAGGTCGTTTGGGTTGTCAGTTGCCGTGTCGTCTTCTGCCGCTGCTTCGGTCACTGTGAGTTCAGCACTTCAACAGTCTTTAAAACAAACCAAGAAATACAAATCATATATCATCAGCATACTTTTTAAAACTGATGTACTGTAAATGAAACATGGAAAATATATCTGAGTATTACAGCTTTAATGGTGACATTATAAGTGTGCCTACACACTAGCAGAAGCTCTGACGGAGCGTTTGATGCATGTGACTGCAAAAGGTCCGTTTGGAAGGCAAGTACCACAGAGGGAAGAGGCGGTCACAGATAGAGACAGCTATTTCAAATATATCTTTTTAACAATGTACCAGTAAACATTGGTACTCTTTGAGAGGCTCTGTCCTGGTTTACTAGTTTAACTGTTCACTCATCTGCCTACAATGACCATATGCAGACATCACAAACTCACCAACCCACCTGTGTCTGTTATTTCTGATTCTGCTGAGCTCTGTCAATCATTTCTTCACTTCTTTCAAAATAAAAAAACTCTTTGAGTGTTTTCTGCACTCATTAAGAGTCGTTAATGATCTGCATTGGACACTATCTCACACAGCATACTCATTTCTCTCCTCTCTAATACAGTACTATCCTGGTTATATTGTTATCTCTCGGACCGTCAACACTCCTCTACAGCTCCTGTTTCTCAAGGCATCCCGCAGGGTTCAGTTCTTGGTCCACTGCTCTTCATAACTTATATGCTTCCCCTGGGTCACATCATCATCCAGTGGCACAGACTGAACTTTCACTGTTATGCTGATGACACACAGCTTTATATGAGTTCCAACCCCACAAGCTCCTTATCTGCATGTGTCAATGACATCAATACCTGGATTACCGATCATTTTCTCAAACTTAACATGGACAAAACTGATGTACTTTTAGTTGGTTCCTCATCTTCCATCTTGCCACTCTGATCAGTCTGTTGCTATTGATGGTGTCCTGGTCAGACCATTATTTTTGATTCTTCACTCTCCTTCCTCCCTCACATCTCTTCTCTCACAGCTGCTTTCGTTCACCTCTGTAACATTGCCAGACCATGCCCCGTTCTGAAAGTAAAGATGCAGAGACTCTTGTTCTCACTTTCATGCCCTCACGACTCAACTACTGTAATGCCCTCTTTTCTGGTCTGCCCCTCAAACAATCAATAATCTGCAAGACATTCAGAATCCTGCAGCTCGTGTTCTCACTTATTCCAAGAAATCATCTCACATGACCCCCATTTTACATAAACTGCACTGACTTCCTGTCTCAAATTACTCCTCACTACATTAAAATCTTGACATGTTCTTTCCCTTTACATCACAGATCTTATCTCGCTCACCCAGGTCTTCTGACTCATCCCGTGTTATAAGCGATTATGACTGGGTGGCAAGACTCCATGACCTCAACACCACACATCATTTCAAAACATCTGTCTGTGCCCGATGTCATTCTGACGCTTAATTGATCTGCTCTTCTGCTTTTATTTTATTTGCTTGCTACTTGTAAAGTGACCTTGAGTTGTAGAAAGGTGCTATATAATATAAACATGTCATTATTATTATCTGCACAATGCTGTCTTTTTATCTTCACAGAGAATGATAATAGAGGACAGGGAAGGAATGCACTTTTGAGTTTCTCCGCCATGTTTATTTGATTTCACAACTTTTGTTGGAAAGACGAAGCTTCGCTTGCATTTTACCTGTTTGTCCTTCCGATGCACCGTCCCCTTTGAAATAAATGCATCTTCTCTGCAGCGGCATTTACTCTAGTGTGTACGCACCCTAATTGTTCAAGCAGACATTACTGTGATAAATAAAGCTTTAATTGGTTTGAGAAACAGTATTTGAGAAAAAGAGCCTCTGCAAACTTTTACCTTAAACTAAACAAATATCTAATGTTCATAATAAAGCATTTACAGCTTTGATGTCTTTCAGATAGTTTGTGATCTGATGAACTGATTCTGTTGTGTGTGTTTGTCAGAGTTGCAGTCCATACCTTCCTCATGAATGTGATGGGAACTCGTATCTCAACGGCATCTGTTATCAGTTCAGCAGCAGCAGCTTACAGGCCGCCTCCAACTTTACTGCAGCTTTACAAGGTTAGAAACGCCATCAATGTTTCAGATGATGTGTGGATTTCTGAGAGTTTCACATGAACTAACACTTGTAAACATGACAGTAGGGAGTGCTGAAGAGTCAAACACGCTTATTCACAGGAGTGCCATGTTTGATTGTTGCTGTGAATGAAAACAAGGCTGTGACTCTTCAATGGCATGTACAGTAGATATCACATCTCATTTTCCACAACTCGTGCAGTGTTTTGTCTAGAACAATCTGAAACACTAAAAAAACTTTAGCTGCATCTGAATATACATACTACCCTTCTATGCATTATGCCGTAAACAGTATGCCGATGGAGTAGTGTGTCCGAATCCACAGTATTCATGTAAGACTATCCGGATTACCTACTATTCCAGCTAGAGTTTGAAGTGTGGATCGACTGGACACTTTCCGATCCCATAATCCCTGGGTATCCGAGGAGACGTCTTGTTCTTTGGGTTTAAAAGAACAGCAGTGAACCACGAGTCAAATATTTTACATGGATGCATTTAAGTGTCTGCCAATAAGTGCCCTTATTACTGGGACAGTCCCCCAGAGCAACTTAAGGTCTTTGCTCAAGGACACAATGGTGGTGCTGGTGGAGGTCGAACTCGCAACTTTCTGTTTGCCAGTTCTGTGCTTGTGCCCACAATGCCAATACTCCATATTGTTAAAGACATTGATTTCTTCTGTGTTTTGTGCTTTTTCTGCAGAATGTTCAAAGAGAGAAGTTAATCTGGTTTTTCTGTTCGATGGATCTAACAGTATGAAATCACATGAGTTCGACTTGAACAAAAAGTTCATTACAGATATTATGAAAAAACTGTCAAACTCCTCCATAAAGGTAAAGTAATCCATGCTGTTTTGTGTTAGATTTATCAATGTGTAATGTTACAGTGGTCAATTGTGTTTTTGTGGGATCAGTTCGCTGCTGTCCAGTTTTCTTCAGACAGGAGAACCGTTTTTGACTTCAACCACTATCAGAATGGCTCGGCTGAAGAGAAACTCCAAAAAGAGCCACAAATGAGCACCCTCACCAACACACACAGTGCAATCGACTTTGTTTTGTGAGTGAACCCTTCATGATTATGAATGTATATGTCTGAACGTTATTCAATCAGTCAGGCCTGTTAAACACATTGTTGCTGAAGTAAAACTTCTAGAAGTCAAATAAAACGCCAGCATAGAATTAATGAGTTGAATGTGTTGCTACATAACTTCATCTGCTGTTGATGTCTTGAGACGTTCAGACTGGATCTATCATTCAAAACAAAGAGTCAGTGAGAATCATGTTTGTGATTTATTTCTTCACCAGGACAAATCTCTTTAATAACGTGTCCTCTGGAGCGAACCTCAATGCTACAAAAGCTCTGGTGATCATCACAGATGGAGACCCCACTGATAGAGATAGTAAATCTATCCTTAAAAAGTGTGATGACCAAAACATCCTCCGCTATATAATTGGGGTGAGTTTGTTTGCATATTCAAACCCTCCTGGTGTCTCAGTTGAATGTTCACAATCAGTGAAATCATTGGCAGCTTTCATTAATTCATTCAGCTGACTCTTTCATCAAACGTCTCTTACAAATGAACAATATTTCATCGTAGCACTACAGTAACATGACAAGTGACGTCATGGCACAGAGTTCCAGAATTGCTCAGCTGGAGCTGTGATACAACTGAAAGAGAACGGAGAGAGAGAAAGACATTTGTGAAGATGTTTTGCACAAGCTGATGTGTTGATGTCTTGTGTTTGTCAGGTGGGGAATCTGGATCTAAAGAAACTGACTTCACTTGCTTCAGAACCAAAACAGAACAACACATTCTACATCCAAGATTATGCTGGACTCAAAGGGCTTCTCGACAACCTGCAAAAAAAGATCTACACCATTGAAGGTAAAGAGAACTGAGTGAGAGCTTTTTACATTGAATCACCTAACGAAGATTGTAAAAGTCGTTCTGGTGTCTCAGGTTCCCAGGATGCTGATAGTAGTAGTCGACAGAAGGAACTGTCTCAAAGTGGATTCAGTGTTGTTTACCACAAGGTAAGAGATAGCTTGAGCATTTTTTTAAATATGAGATTGGCTTCTATTTCTGATGTATTGCTGCTGTGCTGATGTGTTTGTGTCAGGACTCTGTGATCGTGGGTGCGGTTGGATCTAATGACTGGAGTGGAGCTCTGTATGAAGTGACGGGATCGGGATCGGGATCTGGATTCGGAGAGATCGAGATTACAGATCCAGCAGTCAATAAAGACTCATACATGGGTATGTTTATTCATGTTTATCTGTATGTGTGATGAGTTTATCAAGAGCTTTTTAAATGATGGGGATCTCGTTCAGGTTACTCTGCTGTGATTGGACGGAGAGGAAACGTCACTCTGCTGTTCTCCGGCGCCCCACGGGCTGAACACAAGGGTCACGTGACCCTCTTCAGTAAGAGTGAAAATATATGGAGAGTGACAAGGAACATGACAGGAGAACAGGTCAGACACACACTTCATAAAGTATATGCTGTACAATAAAACCTTTAAATGACAAAAAACATACATTACAGAACATACAAAACGTATTTGGACACTTTCTCAAGCTTCTCAAATCTTACAGTGGTTCAACTAGAGTTAAGATACTCTTTCAACCCACACATCATGTATTTTATTTAAATTGTGTATTTTGGTGGTTATTGTATTTAGACATTTAGGGTGTTTTCACACTTGGTCCGTTTCAGGGGTCTGATCGCGGTTTGTGGGATTTTTATGTAAACATTACCACTTTAAACAAGGGCATAGCAGTGACAGGGGATACAGGAGACATGACCCCGCACTTTTCCAAACTAATCCCATAATGTGTCCAAATGGTGAATTTGTATACAGTGTTCTAGTATATAATATTCTAGGATACAGTATTCTAATATACAATATTATAGTATGCAGTAATCTGATTTGTATATAGTATTATAGTATAGAGTATTCTAGTATGCTGTTTTCTGATTTGTATACAATATTCTAGTATGCAGTATTCTAGTATAGAGTATTCTAGTGTGCAGTATTCTGATTTGTATACAGTATTCTAGTGTGCAGTATTCTGATTCATATACAGTACTCTAGTCTACAGTATTCTAGTGTGCAGCATTCTGATTTGTATACAGTATTCTAGTATAAAGTATTCTAGTGTGCAGTATTCTGATTTGTATACAGTATTCTAGTATACAGTATTCTAGTATGCAGTATTCTAGTATAGAGTATTCTAGTGTGCAGTATTCTGATTCATATACAGTACTCTAGTCTACAGTATTCTAGTGTGCAGCATTCTGATTTGTATACAGTATTCTAGTATACAGTATTCTGATTTATATACAGTATTCTAGTATACAGTATTCTAGTGTGCAGTATTCTAGTGTGCAGTATTCTGATTCATATACAGTATTCTAGTATACAGTATTCTAGTGTGCAGTATTCTGATTCATATACAGTATTCTAGTATACAGTATTCTAGTGTGCAGTATTCTAGTGTGCAGTATTCTGATTCATATACAGTACTCTAGTATACAGTATTCTAGTGTGCAGTATTCTGATTTGTATACAGTATTCTAGTATACAGTATTCTGATTAATATACAGAATTCTAGTATACAGTATTCTAGTGTGCAGTATTCTAGTGTGCAGTATTCTGATTCATATACAGTACTCTAGTATACAGTATTCTAGTGTGCAGTATTCTGATTTGTATACAGTATTCTAATATACAGTATTCTAGTACATAGTATTCTGATTTGTATACAGTATTCTAGTATACAGTATTCTAGTGTGCAGTATTCTGATTCATATACAGTACTCTAGTATACAGTATTCTAGTACATAGTATTCTGATTTGTATGCAGTATTCTAGTATACAGTATTCTAGTATACAGTATTCTAGTATGCAGTATTCTGATTTGTATACAGTATTCTAGTATACAGTATTCTAGAATACAGTATTCTAATATGCAGTATTCTGATAAACTAATCCCATAATGTGTCCAAATGGTGAATTTGTATACAGTGTTCTAGTATATAATATTCTAGGATACAGTATTCTAATATACAATATTATAGTATGCAGTAATCTGATTTGTATATAGTATTATAGTATAGAGTATTCTAGTATGCTGTTTTCTGATTTGTATACAATATTCTAGTATGCAGTATTCTAGTATAGAGTATTCTAGTGTGCAGTATTCTGATTTGTATACAGTATTCTAGTGTGCAGTATTCTGATTCATATACAGTACTCTAGTCTACAGTATTCTAGTGCGCAGCATTCTGATTTGTATACAGTATTCTAGTATAAAGTATTCTAGTGTGCAGTATTCTGATTTGTATACAGTACTCTAGTATACAGTATTCTAGTACATAGTATTCTGATTTGTATACAGTATTCTAGTATACAGTATTCTATTATACAGTATTCTAGTGTGCAGTATTCTGATTTGTATGCAGTATTCTAGTATACAGTATTCTAGTATACAGTATTCTAGTATGCAGTATTCTGATTTGTATACAGTATTCTAGTATACAGTATTCTAGAATACAGTATTCTAATATGCAGTATTCTGATTTATATACAGTATTCTAGTATACAGTAATCTGATTTATATACAGTATTCTAGTATACAGTATTCTAGTATGCAGAATTCTGATTTGTATACAGTATTCTAGTATGCAGTATTCTAGTATGCAGTATTAAAATATATAGTATTCTAGTATGCAGTATTCTGATTCATATACAGTTTTCTAGTGTGCATTATTCTAGTATACAGTATTCTGATTTGTATAAAGTATTCTAGTGTGCAGTATTCTAGTATACAGTATTCTAATATATAGTATTCTAGTATGCAGTATTCTGATTCATATACAGTATTCTAGTGTGCAGAATTCTAGTGTGCAGTATTCTAATATATAGTATTCTAGTTTGCTGTATTCTGATTCATATACAGTATTCTAGTGTGCAGAATTCTAGTATACAGTATCCTAATATATAGTATTCTAGTATGCAGTATTCTCATTCATATACAGTGTTCTAGTGTGCAGAATTCTAGTGTGCAGTATTCTAATATATAGTATTCTAGTATGCAGTATTCTGATTCATATACAGTATTCTAGTGTGCAGTATTCTAGTATACAGTATTCTAATATATAGTATTCTAGTATGCAGTATTCTGATTCATATACAGTATTCTAGTGTGCAGAATTCTAGTGTGCAGTATTCTAGTATACAGTATTCTGATTTATATACAGTATTCTAGTGTGCAGTATTCTAGTATACAGTATTCTAATATATATTATTCAGTATGCAGTATTCTGATTCATATACAGTATTCTAGTGTGCAGAATTCTAGTGTACAGTATTCTGATTCATATACAGTATTCTAGTATACAGTATTCTGATTCATATACAGTATTCTAGTGTGCAGTATTCTAGTGTGCAGTATTCTAGTATACAGTATTCTAGTATACAGTATTATAGTATGCAGTATTCTGATTCATATACAGTGTTCTAGTATGCAGTATTGTAGTATACAGTATTCTGATTTATATACAGTATTCTAGTATACAGTATTCTAGTATGCAGTATTCTGATTAATATACAGTATTCTAGTATACAGTATTCTGATTTATATACAGCATTCTAGTATGCAGTATTTTAGTATGCAGTATTCTAGTGTGCAGTATTCTGATTTATATACAGCATTCTAGTATACAGTATTGTAGTATGCAGAATTATGATTTGTATACAGTATTCTAGTATACAGTGTGCAGTATTCTGATTCATATACAGTATTGTAGTGTGAAGTGTTCTAGTATACATTATTGTAGTATGCAGTATTCTGATTTATATACAGTATTCTAGTATACAGTATTCTAGTGTGCAGTATTCTGATTCGTATACAGTATTCTAGTATACAGTATTCTAGTGTGCAGTATTCTAGTATATGGTATTCTAGTATGCAGTATTCTGATTTGTATACAGAATTCTAGTATGCAGTATTCTGATTTGAATACAGTATTTTAGTTATCAGTATTCTAATATGCAGTATTCTAGTATGCAGTATGCTAATTTATATACAGTATTCTAGTATAAAGTATTCTAGTGTGCAGTATTCTGATTTATATACATTATTCTAGTATGCAGTATTCTGATTTAAATACAGTATTCTAGTATATAGTATTCTAGTATGCGGTATTCTGATTCATATACAGTATTCTAGTGTGCAGTATTCTAGTATACAGTATTCTGATTTGTATACAGTGATCTAGTATACAGTATTCTAGAATGCTGTTTTTTGATTTGTATACAGTATTCTAGTATGCAGTATTCTGATTAATATACAGTATTCTAGTATACAGTATTCTGATTTATATACAGCATTCTAGTATGCAGTATTTTAGTATGCAGTATTCTAGTGTGCAGAATTCTGATTTATATACAGCATTCTAGTATACAGTATTGTAGTATGCAGAATTATGAATTGTATGCAGTATTCTAGTATACAGTATTCTAGTGTGCAGTATTCTGATTCATATACAGTATTGTAGTGTGAAGTGTTCTAGTATACAGTATTGTAGTATGCAGTATTCTGATTTATATACAGTATTCTAGTATACAGTATTCTAGTGTGCAGTATTCTGATTCGTATACAGTATTCTAGTATACAGTATTCTAGTGTGCAGTATTCTAGTATATGGTATTCTAGTATGCAGTATTCTGATTTGTATACAGAATTCTAGTATGCAGTATTCTGATTTGAATACAGTATTTTAGTTATCAGTATTCTAATATGCAGTATTCTAGTATGCAGTATTCTAATTTATATACAGTATTCTAGTATACAGTATTCTAGTATGCAGTATTCTAATTTATATACAGTATTCTAGTATACAGTATTCTATTATGCAGTATTTTGATTTATATACAGTATTCTAGTATAAAGTATTCTAGTGTGCAGTATTCTGATTTATATACATTATTCTAGTATGCAGTATTCTGATTTAAATACAGTATTCTAGTATATAGTATTCTAGTATGCGGTATTCTGATTCATATACAGTATTCTAGTGTGCAGTATTCTAGTATATGTTATTCTAGTATGCAGTATTCTGATTTGTATACAGAATTCTAGTATGCAGTATTCTGATTTGAATACAGTATTTTAGTTATCAGTATTCTAATATGCAGTATTCTAGTATGCAGTATTCTAATTTATATACAGTATTCTAGTATAAAGTATTCTAGTGTGCAGTATTCTGATTTATATACATTATACTAGTATGCAGTATTCTGATTTAAATACAGTATTCTAGTATATAGTATTCTAGTATGCGGTATTCTGATTCATATACAGTATTCTAGTGTGCAGTATTCTAGTATACAGTATTCTGATTTGTATACAGTGATCTAGTATACAGTATTCTAGAATGCTGTTTTTTGATTTGTATACAGTATTCTAGTATGCAGTATTCTGATTTATATACAGCATTCTAGTATACAGTATTCTGATTTATATACAGCATTCTAGTATACAGTATTGTAGTATGCAGAATTATGATTTGTATACAGTATTCTAGTATACAGTATTCTAGTGTGCAGTATTCTGATTCATATACAGTATTGTAGTGTGAAGTGTTCTAGTATACAGTATTGTAGTATGCAGTATTCTGATTTATATACAGTATTCTAGTATACAGTATTCTAGTGTGCAGTATTCTGATTCGTATACAGTATTCTAGTATACAGTATTCTAGTGTGCAGTATTCTAGTATATGGTATTCTAGTATGCAGTATTCTGATTTGTATACAGAATTCTAGTATGCAGTATTCTGATTTGAATACAGTATTTTAGTTATCAGTATTCTAATATGCAGTATTCTAGTATGCAGTATTCTAATTTATATACAGTATTCTAGTATACAATGATTTAAATACAGTATTCTAGTGTGCAGTATTCTAGTGTGCAGTATTCTGATTCATATACAGTATTCTAGTGTGCAGTATTCTAGTGTGCAGTATTCTGATTCAAATACAGTATTCTAGTGTGCAGTATTCTAGTATGCAGTATTCTGATTCATATACAGTATTCTAGTGTGTAGTATTCTAGTATACAGTATTCTGATTTATATACAGTATTCTAGTATACAGTATTCTAGTATGCAGTATTCTGATTAATATACAGTATTCTAGTATGCAGTATTCTGATTAATATACAGTATTCTAGTATGCAGTATTCTAGTGTGCAGTATTCTGATTTATATACAGCATTCTAGTATACAGTATTCTAGTATATAGTATTATAGTATGCAGTATTCTAGTATATGGTATTCTAGTATGCAGTAATCTGATTTGTATACAGAATTCTAGTATGCAGTATTCTAGTATGCAGTATTCTAATTTATATACAGTATTCTAGTATACAGTATTCTAGTATGCAGTATTCTAATTTATATACAGTATTCTATTATGCAGTATTTTGATTTATATACAGTATTGTAGTATATAGTATTCTAGTATGCAGTATTCTAATTTATATACAGTATTCTAGTATACAGTATTCTAGTATACAGTATTCTTGTATGCAGTATTCTGATTTATATACAGTATTCTAGTATACAGTATTCTAGTATACAATATCCTAGTATATAGTATTCTAGTATACAGTATTCTGATTTGTATACAGGATTCTAGTATACAGTATTCTAGTATGCAGTATTCTGATTTGTATATAGTATTCTAGTATACATTATTCTAGTATACAGTATTCTAGTATGCAGTATTCTGATTTGTATATAGTATTCTAGTATACAGTATTCTAGTATACAGTATTCTGATTTGTATACAGTATTCTAGTATACAGTATTCTGATTTGTATAGTATTCTAGTATACAGTATTCTAGTATACAGTATTCTGATTTGTATACAGTATTCTAGTATGCAGTATTCTGATTTGTATATAGTATTCTAGTATACAGTATTCTAGTATACAGTATTCTGATTTGTATATAGTATTCTAGTATACAGTATTCTAGTATACAGTATTCTGATTTGAACACAGTGTTCTAGTATACAGTATTCTAGAATGCTGTTTTTTGATTTGTATACAGTATTCTGATTTGTATATAGTATTCTAGTATACAGTATTCTAATATACAGTATTCTGATTTGTATATAGTATTCTAGTATACAGTATTCTAGTATACAGTATTCTGATTTGTATACAGTGTTCTAGTATACAGTATTCTAGAATGCTGTTTTTTGATTTGTATACAGTATTCTGATTTGTATATAGTATTCTAGTATACAGTATTCTAGTATACAGTATTCTGATTTGTATATAGTATTCTAGTATACAGTATTCTAGTATACAGTATTCTGATTTGTATACAGTGTTCTAGTATACAGTATTCTAGAATGCTGTTTTTTGATTTGTATACAGTATTCTAGTATGCAGTATTCTGATTTGTAAACAGTGTTCTAGTATACAGTATTCTAGTATACAGTATTCTGATTTGTATACATTATTCTAGTATACAGTATTCTAATTTATATACAGTATTCTAGTATACAGTATTCTAGTATGCAGTATTCTAATTTATATACAGTATTCTAGTATACAGTATTCTATTATGCAGTATTCTGATTTATATACAGTATTCTAGTATACAGTATTCCTGTATACAATATTCTAGTATATAGTATTCTAGTATACAGTATTCTGATTTGTATACAGGATTCTAGTATACAGTATTATAGTATGCAGTATTCTGATTTGTATATAGTATTCTAGTATGCAGTATTCTAGTATACAGTATTCTAGTATGCAGTATTCTGATTTGTATACAGAATTCTAGTATACAGTATTCTGATTTGTATACAGTGTTCTAGTATACAGTATTCTAGAATGCTGTTTTTTGATTTGTATACAGTATTCAAGTATGCAGTTTTCTGATTTGTATACAGTATTCTAGTATGCAGTATTCTGATTTGTATATAGTATTCTAGTATACAGTATTCTAGTATACAGTATTCTGATTTGTATATAGTATTCTAGTATACAGTATTCTAGTATACAGTATTCTGATTTGAACACAGTGTTCTAGTATACAGTATTCTAGAATGCTGTTTTTTGATTTGTATACAGTATTCTGATTTGTATATAGTATTCTAGTATACAGTATTCTAATATACAGTATTCTGATTTGTATATAGTATTCTAGTATACAGTATTCTAGTATACAGTATTCTGATTTGTATACAGTGTTCTAGTATACAGTATTCTAGAATGCTGTTTTTTGATTTGTATACAGTATTCTGATTTGTATATAGTATTCTAGTATACAGTATTCTAGTATACAGTATTCTGATTTGTATATAGTATTCTAGTATACAGTATTCTAGTATACAGTATTCTGATTTGTATACAGTGTTCTAGTATACAGTATTCTAGAATGCTGTTTTTTGATTTGTATACAGTATTCTAGTATGCAGTATTCTGATTTGTAAACAGTGTTCTAGTATACAGTATTCTAGTATACAGTATTCTGATTTGTATACATTATTCTAGTATACAGTATTCTAATTTATATACAGTATTCTAGTATACAGTATTCTAGTATGCAGTATTCTAATTTATATACAGTATTCTAGTATACAGTATTCTATTATGCAGTATTCTGATTTATATACAGTATTCTAGTATACAGTATTCCTGTATACAATATTCTAGTATATAGTATTCTAGTATACAGTATTCTGATTTGTATACAGGATTCTAGTATACAGTATTCTAGTATGCAGTATTCTGATTTGTATATAGTATTCTAGTATGCAGTATTCTAGTATACAGTATTCTAGTATGCAGTATTCTGATTTGTATACAGAATTCTAGTATACAGTATTCTGATTTGTATACAGTGTTCTAGTATACAGTATTCTAGAATGCTGTTTTTTGATTTGTATACAGTATTCAAGTATGCAGTTTTCTGATTTGTATACAGAATTCTAGTATACAGTATTCTGTTTTGTATACAGTATTCTAGTATACAGTGTTCTAGAATGCTGTTTTTTGATTTGTATGCAGTATTCTAGTATGCAGTATTCTAGTGTGCAGTATTCTAGTATGCAGTATTCTAGTGTGCAGTATTCTGATTTATATACAGAATTCTAGTATACTGTATTCTAGTATGCAGTATTCTGATTTGTATATAGTATTCTAGTATACAGTATTCTGATTTATATACAGAATTCTAGTATGCAGTATTCTGATTTATATACAGCATTCTAGTATACAGTATTCTAGTATGCAGTATTCTGATTTGTATACAGTATTCTAGTATACAGTATTCTGATTTGTATACAGTGATCTAGTATACAGTATTCTAGAATGCTGTTTTTTGATTTGTATACAGTATTCTAGTATGCAGCATTCTGATTTGTATATAGTATTCTAGTATGCAGTATTCTGATTTGTATACAGGATTCTAGTATACGGTATTCTAGAATGCTGTTTTTTGATTTGTATGCAGTATTCTAGTATGCAGTATTCTGATTTGTATATAGTATTCTAATATACAGTATTCTGATTTGTATACAGTATTCTAGTATGCAGTATTCTGATTTGTATACAGTGTTCTAGTATACAGTATTCTAGAATGCTGTTTTTTTATTTGTATACAGTATTCTAGTATACAGTATTCTGATTTATATACAGCATTCTAGTATACAGTATTCTGATTTATATACAGTATTCTAGTATGCAGTATTCTAGTATGCAGTATTCTGATTTGTATACAGTATTCTAGTATACAGTATTCTGATTTGTATACAGTATTCTAGTATGCAGTATTCTGATTTGTATACAGGATTCTAGAATACAGTATTCTAGAATGCTGTTTTTTGATTTGTATACAGTATTCTAGTATACAGTATTCTGATTTGTATACAGTATTCTAGTATGCAGTATTCTGATTTGTATACAGGATTCTAGAATACAGTATTCTAGAATGTTGTTTTTTGATTTGTATACAGTATTCTAGTATACAGTAATCTGATTTGTATACAGTATTCTAGTATACAGTATTCTGATTTGTATACAGTGTTCTAGTATGCAGTATTCTGATTTATATACAGTATTCTAGTATACAGTATTCTAGTATACAGTATTCTGATTTATATACAGTATTATAATATGCAGTATTCTGATTTGTATACAGTGTTCTAGTATATAGTATTCTAGTATGCAGTATTCTTATTTGCATACAGTATTCTAGTATACAGTATTCTAGTATGCTGTTTTCTGATTTGTATGCAGTATTCTAGTATGCAGAATTCTCATTTATATACAGTATTCTATTATTTAGTGTTCTGATTTATATACAGTATTCTAGTATGCTGTATTCTAATTTATATACAGTATTCTAGTATACAGTATTCTAGTATGCAGTATTCTAATTTATATACAGTATTCTAGTATACAGTATTCTATTTTGCAGTATTTTGATTTATATACATTATTCTAGTATACAGTATTCTAGTATACAGTATTCTTGTATGCAGTATTCTGATTTATATACAGTATTCTAGTATACAGTATTCTAGATTACAATATTCAAGTATATAGTATTCTAGTATACAGTATTCTGATTTGTATACAGGATTCTAGTATACAGTATTCTAGTATGCAGTATTCTGATTTGTATATAGTATTCTAGTATGCAGTATTCTAGTATACAGTATTCTAGTATACAGTATTCTGATTTGTATACAGTGATCTAGTATACAGTATTCTAGAATGCTGTTTTTTGATTTGTATACAGTATTCTAGTATGCAGCATTCTGATTTGTATATAGTATTCTAGTATGCAGTATTCTGATTTGTATACAGGATTCTAGTATACAGTATTCTAGAATGCTGTTTTTTGATTTGTATGCAGTATTCTAGTATGCAGTATTCTGATTTGTATACAGTGTTCTAGTATACAGTATTCTAGAATGCTGTTTTTTTATTTGTATACAGTATTCTAGTATACAGTATTCTGATTTATATACAGTATTCTAGTATGCAGTATTCTGATTTATATACAGCATTCTAGTATACAGTATTCTGATTTATATACAGTATTCTAGTATGCAGTATTCTGATTTATATACAGCATTCTAGTATACAGTATTCTGATTTATATACAGTATTCTAGTGTGCAGTATTCTAGTATGCAGTATTCTGATTCATATACAGTATTCTAGTGTGTAGTATTCTAGTATACAGTATTCTGATTTATATACAGTATTCTAGTATACAGTATTCTAGTATGCAGTATTCTGATTAATATACAGTATTCTAGTATGCAGTATTCTAGTGTGCAGTATTCTGATTTATATACAGCATTCTAGTATACAGTATTCTAGTATATAGTATTATAGTATGCAGTATTCTAGTATATGGTATTCTAGTATGCAGTAATCTGATTTGTATACAGAATTCTAGTATGCAGTATTCTAGTATGCAGTATTCTAATTTATATACAGTATTCTAGTATACAGTATTCTAGTATGCAGTATTCTAATTTATATACAGTATTCTATTATGCAGTATTTTGATTTATATACAGTATTGTAGTATATAGTATTCTAGTATGCAGTATTCTAATTTATATACAGTATTCTAGTATACAGTATTCTAGTATACAGTATTCTTGTATGCAGTATTCTGATTTATATACAGTATTCTAGTATACAGTATTCTAGTATACAATATCCTAGTATATAGTATTCTAGTATACAGTATTCTGATTTGTATACAGGATTCTAGTATACAGTATTCTAGTATGCAGTATTCTGATTTGTATATAGTATTCTAGTATACATTATTCTAGTATACAGTATTCTAGTATGCAGTATTCTGATTTGTATATAGTATTCTAGTATACAGTATTCTAGTATACAGTATTCTGATTTGTATACAGTATTCTAGTATACAGTATTCTGATTTGTATAGTATTCTAGTATACAGTATTCTAGTATACAGTATTCTGATTTGTATACAGTATTCTAGTATGCAGTATTCTGATTTGTATATAGTATTCTAGTATACAGTATTCTAGTATACAGTATTCTGATTTGTATATAGTATTCTAGTATACAGTATTCTAGTATACAGTATTCTGATTTGAACACAGTGTTCTAGTATACAGTATTCTAGAATGCTGTTTTTTGATTTGTATACAGTATTCTGATTTGTATATAGTATTCTAGTATACAGTATTCTAATATACAGTATTCTGATTTGTATATAGTATTCTAGTATACAGTATTCTAGTATACAGTATTCTGATTTGTATACAGTGTTCTAGTATACAGTATTCTAGAATGCTGTTTTTTGATTTGTATACAGTATTCTGATTTGTATATAGTATTCTAGTATACAGTATTCTAGTATACAGTATTCTGATTTGTATATAGTATTCTAGTATACAGTATTCTAGTATACAGTATTCTGATTTGTATACAGTGTTCTAGTATACAGTATTCTAGAATGCTGTTTTTTGATTTGTATACAGTATTCTAGTATGCAGTATTCTGATTTGTAAACAGTGTTCTAGTATACAGTATTCTAGTATACAGTATTCTGATTTGTATACATTATTCTAGTATACAGTATTCTAATTTATATACAGTATTCTAGTATACAGTATTCTAGTATGCAGTATTCTAATTTATATACAGTATTCTAGTATACAGTATTCTATTATGCAGTATTCTGATTTATATACAGTATTCTAGTATACAGTATTCCTGTATACAATATTCTAGTATATAGTATTCTAGTATACAGTATTCTGATTTGTATACAGGATTCTAGTATACAGTATTCTAGTATGCAGTATTCTGATTTGTATATAGTATTCTAGTATGCAGTATTCTAGTATACAGTATTCTAGTATGCAGTATTCTGATTTGTATACAGAATTCTAGTATACAGTATTCTGATTTGTATACAGTGTTCTAGTATACAGTATTCTAGAATGCTGTTTTTTGATTTGTATACAGTATTCAAGTATGCAGTTTTCTGATTTGTATACAGAATTCTAGTATACAGTATTCTGTTTTGTATACAGTATTCTAGTATACAGTGTTCTAGAATGCTGTTTTTTGATTTGTATGCAGTATTCTAGTATGCAGTATTCTAGTGTGCAGTATTCTAGTATGCAGTATTCTAGTGTGCAGTATTCTGATTTATATACAGAATTCTAGTATACTGTATTCTAGTATGCAGTATTCTGATTTGTATATAGTATTCTAGTATACAGTATTCTGATTTATATACAGAATTCTAGTATGCAGTATTCTGATTTATATACAGCATTCTAGTATACAGTATTCTAGTATGCAGTATTCTGATTTGTATACAGTATTCTAGTATACAGTATTCTGATTTGTATACAGTGATCTAGTATACAGTATTCTAGAATGCTGTTTTTTGATTTGTATACAGTATTCTAGTATGCAGCATTCTGATTTGTATATAGTATTCTAGTATGCAGTATTCTGATTTGTATACAGGATTCTAGTATACGGTATTCTAGAATGCTGTTTTTTGATTTGTATGCAGTATTCTAGTATGCAGTATTCTGATTTGTATATAGTATTCTAATATACAGTATTCTGATTTGTATACAGTATTCTAGTATGCAGTATTCTGATTTGTATACAGTGTTCTAGTATACAGTATTCTAGAATGCTGTTTTTTTATTTGTATACAGTATTCTAGTATACAGTATTCTGATTTATATACAGCATTCTAGTATACAGTATTCTGATTTATATACAGTATTCTAGTATGCAGTATTCTAGTATGCAGTATTCTGATTTGTATACAGTATTCTAGTATACAGTATTCTGATTTGTATACAGTATTCTAGTATGCAGTATTCTGATTTGTATACAGGATTCTAGAATACAGTATTCTAGAATGCTGTTTTTTGATTTGTATACAGTATTCTAGTATACAGTATTCTGATTTGTATACAGTATTCTAGTATGCAGTATTCTGATTTGTATACAGGATTCTAGAATACAGTATTCTAGAATGTTGTTTTTTGATTTGTATACAGTATTCTAGTATACAGTAATCTGATTTGTATACAGTATTCTAGTATACAGTATTCTGATTTGTATACAGTGTTCTAGTATGCAGTATTCTGATTTATATACAGTATTCTAGTATACAGTATTCTAGTATACAGTATTCTGATTTATATACAGTATTATAATATGCAGTATTCTGATTTGTATACAGTGTTCTAGTATATAGTATTCTAGTATGCAGTATTCTTATTTGCATACAGTATTCTAGTATACAGTATTCTAGTATGCTGTTTTCTGATTTGTATGCAGTATTCTAGTATGCAGAATTCTCATTTATATACAGTATTCTATTATTTAGTGTTCTGATTTATATACAGTATTCTAGTATGCTGTATTCTAATTTATATACAGTATTCTAGTATACAGTATTCTAGTATGCAGTATTCTAATTTATATACAGTATTCTAGTATACAGTATTCTAGTATGCAGTATTTTGATTTATATACATTATTCTAGTATACAGTATTCTAGTATACAGTATTCTTGTATGCAGTATTCTGATTTATATACAGTATTCTAGTATACAGTATTCTAGATTACAATATTCAAGTATATAGTATTCTAGTATACAGTATTCTGATTTGTATACAGGATTCTAGTATACAGTATTCTAGTATGCAGTATTCTGATTTGTATATAGTATTCTAGTATGCAGTATTCTAGTATACAGTATTCTAGTATACAGTATTCTGATTTGTATACAGTGATCTAGTATACAGTATTCTAGAATGCTGTTTTTTGATTTGTATACAGTATTCTAGTATGCAGCATTCTGATTTGTATATAGTATTCTAGTATGCAGTATTCTGATTTGTATACAGGATTCTAGTATACAGTATTCTAGAATGCTGTTTTTTGATTTGTATGCAGTATTCTAGTATGCAGTATTCTGATTTGTATATAGTATTCTAATATACAGTATTCTGATTTGTATACAGTATTCTAGTATGCAGTATTCTGATTTGTATACAGTGTTCTAGTATACAGTATTCTAGAATGCTGTTTTTTTATTTGTATACAGTATTCTAGTATACAGTATTCTGATTTATATACAGTATTCTAGTATGCAGTATTCTGATTTATATACAGCATTCTAGTATACAGTATTCTGATTTATATACAGTATTCTAGTATGCAGTATTCTAGTATGCAGTATTCTGATTTGTATACAGTATTCTAGTATACAGAGTTCTGATTTGTATACAGGATTCTAGAATACAGTATTCTAGAATGCTGTTTTTTGATTTGTATACAGTATTCTAGTATGCAGTATTCTGATTTGTATATAGTATTCTAGTATGCAGTATTCTGATTTGTATACAGGATTCTAGTATACGGTATTCTAGAATGCAGTATTCTAGTGTGCAGTATTCTAGTATGCAGTATTCTAGTGTGCAGTATTCTGATTTATATACAGAATTCTAGTATACAGTATTCTGATTTGTATACAGGATTCTAGAATACAGTATTCTAGAATGCTGTTTTTTGATTTGTATACAGTATTCTAGTATACAGTATTCTGATTTGTATACAGTATTCTAGTATGCAGTATTCTGATTTGTATACAGGATTCTAGAATACAGTATTCTAGAATGTTGTTTTTTTGATTTGTATACAGTATTCTAGTATACAGTAATCTGATTTGTATACAGTATTCTAGTATACAGTATTCTGATTTGTATACAGTGTTCTAGTATGCAGTATTCTGATTTATATACAGTATTCTAGTATACAGTATTCTAGTATACAGTATTCTGATTTATATACAGTATTATAATATGCAGTATTCTGATTTGTATACAGTGTTCTAGTATATAGTATTCTAGTATGCAGTATTCTTATTTGCATACAGTATTCTAGTATACAGTATTCTAGTATGCTGTTTTCTGATTTGTATGCAGTATTCTAGTATGCAGAATTCTCATTTATATACAGTATTCTATTATTTAGTGTTCTGATTTATATACAGTATTCTAGGATGCTGTATTCTAATTTATATACAGTATTCTAGTATACAGTATTCTAGTATGCAGTATTCTAATTTATATACAGTATTCTAGTATACAGTATTCTATTTTGCAGTATTTTGATTTATTTACATTATTCTAGTATACAGTATTCTAGTATACAGTATTCTTGTATGCAGTATTCTTATTTATATACAGTATTCTAGTATACAGTATTCTAGAATACAATATTCTAGTATATAGTATTCTAGTATACAGTATTCTGATTTGTATACAGGATTCTAGTATACAGTATTCTAGTATGCAGTATTCTGATTTGTATATAGTATTCTAGTATGCAGTATTCTAGTATACAGTATTCTAGTATGCAGTATTCTGATTTGTATACAGAATTCTAGTATACAGTATTCTGATTTGTATACAGTGTTCTAGTATACAGTATTCTAGAATGCTGTTTTTTGATTTGTATACAGTATTCTAGTATAAAGTATTCTGATTTGTATACAGTGTTCTAGTATACAGTATTCTAGTATACAGTATTCTGATTTGTATACAGTGTTCTAGTATGCAGTATTCTGATTTGTATACAGGATTCTAGTATACTGTATTCTAGTATGCAGTATTCTGATTTGTATATAGTATTCTAGTATACAGTATTCTGATTTATATACAGAATTCTAGTATGCAGTATTCTGATTTATATACAGCATTCTAGTATACAGTATTCTAGTATGCAGTATTCTGATTTGTATACAGTATTCTAGTATACAGTATTCTGATTTGTATACAGTGATCTAGTATACAGTATTCTAGAATGCTGTTTTTTGATTTGTATACAGTATTCTAGTATGCAGCATTCTGATTTGTATATAGTATTCTAGTATGCAGTATTCTGATTTGTATACAGGATTCTAGTATACGGTATTCTAGAATGCTGTTTTTTGATTTGTATGCAGTATTCTAGTATGCAGTATTCTGATTTGTATATAGAATTCTAATATACAGTATTCTGATTTGTATACAGTATTCTAGTATGCAGTATTCTGATTTGTATACAGTGTTCTAGTATACAGTATTCTAGAATGCTGTTTTTTTATTTGTATACAGTATTCTAGTATACAGTATTCTGATTTATATACAGCATTCTAGTATACAGTATTCTGATTTATATACAGTATTCTAGTATGCAGTATTCTAGTATGCAGTATTCTGATTTGTATACAGTATTCTAGTATACAGTATTCTGATTTGTATACAGGATTCTAGAATACATTATTCTAGAATGCTGTTTTTTTATTTGTATACAGTATTCTAGTATGCAGTATTCTGATTTGTATATAGTATTCTAGTATACAGTATTCTGATTTGTATACAGTATTCTAGTATGCAGTATTCTGATTTGTATACAGGATTCTAGAATACAGTATTCTAGAATGCTGTTTTTTGATTTGTATACAGTATTCTAGTATACAGTATTCTGATTTGTATACAGTATTCTAGTATGCAGTATTCTGATTTGTATACAGGATTCTAGAATACAGTATTCTAGAATGTTGTTTTTTGATTTGTATACAGTATTCTAGTATACAGTAATCTGATTTGTATACAGTATTCTAGTATACAGTATTCTGATTTGTATACAGTGTTCTAGTATGCAGTATTCTGATTTATATACAGTATTCTAGTATACAGTATTCTAGTATACAGTATTCTGATTTATATACAGTATTATAATATGCAGTATTCTGATTTGTATACAGTGTTCTAGTATATAGTATTCTAGTATGCAGTATTCTTATTTGCATACAGTATTCTAGTATACAGTATTCTAGTATGCTGTTTTCTGATTTGTATGCAGTATTCTAGTATGCAGAATTCTCATTTATATACAGTATTCTATTATTTAGTGTTCTGATTTATATACAGTATTCTAGTATGCTGTATTCTAATTTATATACAGTATTCTAGTATACAGTATTCTAGTATGCAGTATTCTAATTTATATACAGTATTCTAGTATACTGTATTCTATTTTGCAGTATTTTGATTTATATACATTATTCTAGTATACAGTATTCTAGTATACAGTATTCTTGTATGCAGTATTCTGATTTATATACAGTATTCTAGTATACAGTATTCTAGAATACAATATTCAAGTATATAGTATTCTAGTATACAGTATTCTGATTTGTATACAGGATTCTAGTATACAGTATTCTAGTATGCAGTATTCTGATTTGTATATAGTATTCTAGTATGCAGTATTCTAGTATACAGTATTCTAGTATACAGTATTCTGATTTGTATACAGTGATCTAGTATACAGTATTCTAGAATGCTGTTTTTTGATTTGTATACAGTATTCTAGTATGCAGCATTCTGATTTGTATATAGTATTCTAGTATGCAGTATTCTGATTTGTATACAGGATTCTAGTATACAGTATTCTAGAATGCTGTTTTTTGATTTGTATGCAGTATTCTAGTATGCAGTATTCTGATTTGTATATAGTATTCTAATATACAGTATTCTGATTTGTATACAGTATTCTAGTATGCAGTATTCTGATTTGTATACAGTGTTCTAGTATACAGTATTCTAGAATGCTGTTTTTTTATTTGTATACAGTATTCTAGTATACAGTATTCTGATTTATATACAGTATTCTAGTATGCAGTATTCTGATTTATATACAGCATTCTAGTATACAGTATTCTGATTTATATACAGTATTCTAGTATGCAGTATTCTAGTATGCAGTATTCTGATTTGTATACAGTATTCTAGTATACAGAGTTCTGATTTGTATACAGGATTCTAGAATACAGTATTCTAGAATGCTGTTTTTTGATTTGTATACAGTATTCTAGTATGCAGTATTCTGATTTGTATATAGTATTCTAGTATACAGTATTCTGATTTGTATACAGTATTCTAGTATGCAGTATTCTGATTTGTATACAGGATTCTAGAATACAGTATTCTAGAATGCTGTTTTTTGATTTGTATAATGTATTCTAGTATACAGTATTCTGATTTGTATACAGTATTCTAGTATGCAGTATTCTGATTTGTATACAGGATTCTAGAATACAGTATTCTAGAATGTTGTTTTTTGATTTTTATACAGTATTCTAGTATACAGTAATCTGATTTGTATACAGTATTCTAGTATGCAGCATTCTGATTTGTATATAGTATTCTAGTATGCAGTATTCTGATTTGTATACAGGATTCTAGTATACAGTATTCTAGAATGCTGTTTTTTGATTTGTATGCAGTATTCTAGTATGCAGTATTCTGATTTGTATATAGTATTCTAATATACAGTATTCTGATTTGTATACAGTATTCTAGTATGCAGTATTCTGATTTGTATACAGTGTTCTAGTATACAGTATTCTAGAATGCTGTTTTTTTATTTGTATACAGTATTCTAGTATACAGTATTCTGATTTATATACAGCATTCTAGTATACAGTATTCTGATTTATATACAGTATTCTAGTATGCAGTATTCTAGTATGCAGTATTCTGATTTGTATATAGTATTCTAATATACAGTATTCTGATTTGTATACAGTATTCTAGTATGCAGTATTCTGATTTGTATACAGTGTTATAGTATACAGTATTCTAGAATGCTGTTTTTTTATTTGTATACAGTATTCTAGTATACAGTATTCTGATTTATATACAGTATTCTAGTATGCAGTATTCTGATTTATATACAGCATTCTAGTATACAGTATTCTGATTTATATACAGTATTCTAGTATGCAGTATTCTAGTATGCAGTATTCTGATTTGTATACAGTATTCTAGTATACAGAGTTCTGATTTGTATACAGGATTCTAGAATACAGTATTCTAGAATGCTGTTTTTTTATTTCTATACAGTATTCTAGTATGCAGTATTCTGATTTGTATATAGTATTCTAGTATACAGTATTCTGATTTGTATACAGTATTCTAGTATGCAGTATTCTGATTTGTATACAGGATTCTAGAATACAGTATTCTAGAATGCTGTTTTTTGATTTGTATAATGTATTCTAGTATACAGTATTCTGATTTGTATACAGTATTCTAGTATGCAGTATTCTGATTTGTATACAGGATTCTAGAATACAGTATTCTAGAATGTTGTTTTTTGATTTTTATACAGTATTCTAGTATACAGTAATCTGATTTGTATACAGTATTCTAGTATGCAGCATTCTGATTTGTATATAGTATTCTAGTATGCAGTATTCTGATTTGTATACAGGATTCTAGTATACAGTATTCTAGAATGCTGTTTTTTGATTTGTATGCAGTATTCTAGTATGCAGTATTCTGATTTGTATATAGTATTCTAATATACAGTATTCTGATTTGTATACAGTATTCTAGTATGCAGTATTCTGATATGTATACAGTGTTCTAGTATACAGTATTCTAGAATGCTGTTTTTTTATTTGTATACAGTATTCTAGTATACAGTATTCTGATTTATATACAGCATTCTAGTATACAGTATTCTGATTTATATACAGTATTCTAGTATGCAGTATTCTAGTATGCAGTATTCTGATTTGTATACAGTATTCTAGTATACAGTATTCTGATTTGTATACAGGATTCTAGAATACAGTATTCTAGAATGCTGTTTTTTGATTTGTATACAGTATTCTAGTATGCAGTATTCTGATTTGTATATAGTATTCTAGTATACAGTATTCTGATTTGTATACAGTATTCTAGTATGCAGTATTCTGATTTGTATACAGGATTCTAGAATACAGTATTCTAGAATGCTGTTTTTTGATTTGTATACAGTATTCTAGTATACAGTATTCTGATTTGTATACAGTATTCTAGTATGCAGTATTCTGATTTGTATACAGGATTCTAGAATACAGTATTCTAGAATGTTGTTTTTTGATTTGTATACAGTATTCTAGTATACAGTAATCTGATTTGTATACAGTATTCTAGTATACAGTATTCTGATTTGTATACAGTGTTCTAGTATGCAGTATTCTGATTTATATACAGTATTCTAGTATACAGTATTCTAGTATACAGTATTCTGATTTATATACAGTATTATAATATGCAGTATTCTGATTTGTATACAGTGTTCTAGTATATAGTATTCTAGTATGCAGTATTCTTATTTGCATACAGTATTCTAGTATACAGTATTCTAGTATGCTGTTTTCTGATTTGTATGCAGTATTCTAGTATGCAGAATTCTCATTTATATACAGTATTCTATTATTTAGTGTTCTGATTTATATACAGTATTCTAGTATGCTGTATTCTAATTTATATACAGTATTCTAGTATACAGTATTCTAGTATGCAGTATTCTAATTTATATACAGTATTCTAGTATACAGTATTCTATTTTGCAGTATTTTGATTTATATACATTATTCTAGTATACAGTATTCTAGTATACAGTATTCTTGTATGCAGTATTCTGATTTATATACAGTATTCTAGTATACAGTATTCTAGAATACAATATTCTAGTATATAGTATTCTAGTATACAGTATTCTGATTTGTATACAGGATTCTAGTATACAGTATTCTAGTATGCAGTATTCTGATTTGTATATAGTATTCTAGTATGCAGTATTCTAGTATACAGTATTCTAGTATACAGTATTCTGATTTGTATACAGTGATCTAGTATACAGTATTCTAGAATGCTGTTTTTTGATTTGTATATAGTATTCTAGTATGCAGCATTCTGATTTGTATATAGTATTCTAGTATGCAGTATTCTGATTTGTATACAGGATTCTAGTATACAGTATTCTAGAATGCTGTTTTTTGATTTGTATGCAGTATTCTAGTGTGCAGTATTCTGATTTGTATATAGTATTCTAATATACAGTATTCTGATTTGTATACAGTATTCTAGTATGCAGTTTTCTGATTTGTATACAGTGTTCTAGTATACAGTATTCTAGAATGCTGTTTTTTTATTTGTATACAGTATTCTAGTATACAGTATTCTGATTTATATACAGTATTCTAGTATGCAGTATTCTGATTTATATACAGCATTCTAGTATACAGTATTCTGATTTATATACAGTATTCTAGTATGCAGTATTCTAGTATGCAGTATTCTGATTTGTATACAGTATTCTAGTATACAGTATTCTAGAATGCTGTTTTTTGATTTGTATACAGTATTCTAGTATACAGTATTCTGATTTGTATACAGTATTCTAGTATGCAGTATTCTAGTGTGCAGTATTCTGATTTGTATACAGGATTCTAGAATACAGTATTCTAGAATGCTGTTTTTTGATTTGTATACAGTATTCTAGTATACAGTATTCTGATTTGTATACAGTATTCTAGTATGCAGTATTCTGATTTGTATACAAGATTCTAGAATACAGTATTCTAGAATGTTGTTTTTTTGATTTGTATACAGTATTCTAGTATACAGTAATCTGATTTGTATACAGTATTCTAGTATACAGTATTCTGATTTGTATACAGTGTTCTAGTATGCAGTATTCTGATTTATATACAGTATTATAATATGCAGTATTCTGATTTGTATACAGTGTTCTAGTATATAGTATTCTAGTATGCAGTATTCTTATTTGCATACAGTATTCTAGTATACAGTATTCTAGTATGCTGTTTTCTGATTTGTATGCAGTATTCTAGTATGCAGAATTCTCATTTATATACAGTATTCTATTATTTAGTGTTCTGATTTATATACAGTATTCTAGTATGCTGTATTCTAATTTATATACAGTATTCTAGTATACAGTATTCTAGTATGCAGTATTCTAATTTATATACAGTATTCTAGTATACAGTATTCTATTTTGCAGTATTTTGATTTATTTACATTATTCTAGTATACAGTATTCTAGTATACAGTATTCTTGTATGCAGTATTCTTATTTATATACAGTATTCTAGTATACAGTATTCTAGAATACAATATTCTAGTATATAGTATTCTAGTATACAGTATTCTGATTTGTATACAGGATTCTAGTATACAGTATTCTAGTATGCAGTATTCTGATTTGTATATAGTATTCTAGTATGCAGTATTCTAGTATACAGTATTCTAGTATGCAGTATTCTGATTTGTATACAGAATTCTAGTATACAGTATTCTGATTTGTATACAGTGTTCTAGTATACAGTATTCTAGAATGCTGTTTTTTGATTTGTATACAGTATTCTAGTATAAAGTATTCTGATTTGTATACAGTGTTCTAGTATACAGTATTCTAGTATACAGTATTCTGATTTGTATACAGTGTTCTAGTATGCAGTATTCTGATTTGTATACAGGATTCTAGTATACTGTATTCTAGTATGCAGTATTCTGATTTGTATATAGTATTCTAGTATACAGTATTCTGATTTGTATACAGGATTCTAGTATGCAGTATTCTAGACTGTTGTTTTTTGATTTGTATACAGTATTCTAGTATACAGTATTCTAGTATGCAGTATTCTGATTTATATACAGCATTCTAGTATACAGTATTCTGATTTATATACAGTATTCTAGTATGCAGTATTCTAGTATGCAGTATTCTGATTTGTATACAGTATTCTAGTATACAGTATTCTGATTTGTATACAGGATTCTAGAATACAGTATTCTAGAATGCTGTTTTTTGATTTGTATACAGTATTCTAGTATACAGTATTCTGATTTGTATACAGTATTCTAGTATGCAGTATTCTGATTTGTATACAAGATTCTAGAATACAGTATTCTAGAATGTTGTTTTTTTGATTTGTATACAGTATTCTAGTATACAGTAATCTGATTTGTATACAGTATTCTAGTATACAGTATTCTGATTTGTATACAGTGTTCTAGTATGCAGTATTCTGATTTATATACAGTATTATAATATGCAGTATTCTGATTTGTATACAGTGTTCTAGTATATAGTATTCTAGTATGCAGTATTCTTATTTGCATACAGTATTCTAGTATACAGTATTCTAGTATGCTGTTTTCTGATTTGTATGCAGTATTCTAGTATGCAGAATTCTCATTTATATACAGTATTCTATTATTTAGTGTTCTGATTTATATACAGTATTCTAGTATGCTGTATTCTAATTTATATACAGTATTCTAGTATACAGTATTCTAGTATGCAGTATTCTAATTTATATACAGTATTCTAGTATACAGTATTCTATTTTGCAGTATTTTGATTTATTTACATTATTCTAGTATACAGTATTCTAGTATACAGTATTCTTGTATGCAGTATTCTTATTTATATACAGTATTCTAGTATACAGTATTCTAGAATACAATATTCTATTATATAGTATTCTAGTATACAGTATTCTGATTTGTATACAGGATTCTAGTATACAGTATTCTAGTATGCAGTATTCTGATTTGTATATAGTATTCTAGTATGCAGTATTCTAGTATACAGTATTCTAGTATGCAGTATTCTGATTTGTATACAGAATTCTAGTATACAGTATTCTGATTTGTATACAGTGTTCTAGTATACAGTATTCTAGAATGCTGTTTTTGATTTGTATACAGTATTCTAGTATAAAGTATTCTGATTTGTATACAGTGTTCTAGTATACAGAATTCTAGTATACAGTATTCTGATTTGTATACAGTGTTCTAGTATGCAGTATTCTGATTTGTATACAGGATTCTAGTATACTGTATTCTAGTATGCAGTATTCTGATTTGTATATAGTATTCTAGTATACAGTATTCTGATTTGTATACAGGATTCTAGTATGCAGTATTCTAGACTGTTGTTTTTTGATTTGTATACAGTATTCTAGTATACAGTATTCTGATTTGTATACAATATTCTAGTATGCAGTATTCTGATTTGTATACAGGATTCTAGAATACAGTATTCTAGAATGTTGTTTTTTGATTTGTATACAGTATTCTAGTATACAGTATTCTGATTTGTATACAGTGTTCTAGTATGCAGTATTCTGATTTATATACAGTATTCTAGTATACAGTATTCTAGTATACAGTATTCTGATTTATATACAGTATTATAATATGCAGTATTCTGATTTGTATACAGTGTTCTAGTATATAGTATTCTAGTATGCAGTATTCTTATTTGCATACAGTATTCTAGTATACAGTATTCTAGTATGCTGTTTTCTGATTTGTATGCAGTATTCTAGTATGCAGAATTCTCATTTATATACAGTATTCTATTATTTAGTGTTCTGATTTATATACAGTATTCTAGTATGCTGTATTCTAATTTATATACAGTATTCTAGTATACAGTATTCTAGTATGCAGTATTCTAATTTATATACAGTATTCTAGTATACAGTATTCTATTTTGCAGTATTTTGATTTATATACATTATTCTAGTATACAGTATTCTAGTATACAGTATTCTTGTATGCAGTATTCTGATTTATATACAGTATTCTAGTATACAGTATTCTAGAATACAATATTCTAGTATATAGTATTCTAGTATACAGTATTCTGATTTGTATACAGGATTCTAGTATACAGTATTCTAGTATGCAGTATTCTGATTTGTATATAGTATTCTAGTATGCAGTATTCTAGTATACAGTATTCTAGTATGCAGTATTCTGATTTGTATACAGAATTCTAGTATACAGTATTCTGATTTGTATACAGTGTTCTAGTATACAGTATTCTAGAATGCTGTTTTTTGATTTGTATACAGTATTCTAGTATAAAGTATTCTGATTTGTATACAGTGTTCTAGTATACAGTATTCTAGTATACAGTATTCTGATTTGTATACAGTGTTCTAGTATGCAGTATTCTGATTTGTATACAGGATTCTAGTATACTGAATTCTAGTATGCAGTATTCTGATTTGTATATAGTATTCTAGTATACAGTATTCTAGTATGCCGTATTCTAATTTATATACAGTATTCTAGTATACAGTATTCTGATTTATATACAGTATTCTAGTATACTGTATTCTATTATGCAGTATTTTGATTTATATACAGCATTGTAGTATATAGTATTCTAGTGTGCAGTATTCTAATTTATATACAGTATTCCAGTATACAGTATTCTAGTATGCAGTATTCTAATTTATATACAGTATTCTAGTATACAGTATTCTATTTTGCAGTATTTTGATTTATATACATTATTCTAGTATACAGTATTCTAGTATACAGTATTCTTGTATGCAGTATTCTGATTTATATACAGTATTCTAGTATACAGTATTCTAGAATACAATATTCTAGTATATAGTATTCTAGTATACAGTATTCTGATTTGTATACAGGATTCTAGTATACAGTATTCTAGTATGCAGTATTCTGATTTGTATATAGTATTCTAGTATGCAGTATTCTAGTATACAGTATTCTAGTATACAGTATTCTGATTTGTATACAGTGATCTAGTATACAGTATTCTAGTATGCAGCATTCTGATTTGTATATAGTATTCTAGTATGCAGTATTCTGATTTGTATACAGGATTCTAGTATACAGTATTCTAGAATGCTGTTTTTTGATTTGTATACAGTATTCTAGTATACAGTATTCTGATTTATATACAGTATTCTAGTATACTGTATTCTATTATGCAGTATTTTGATTTATATACAGCATTGTAGTATATAGTATTCTAGTGTGCAGTATTCTAATTTATATACAGTATTCCAGTATACAGTATTCTAGTATGCAGTATTCTAATTTATATACAGTATTCTAGTATACAGTATTCTATTTTGCAGTATTTTGATTTATATACATTATTCTAGTATACAGTATTCTAGTATACAGTATTCTTGTATGCAGTATTCTGATTTATATACAGTATTCTAGTATACAGTATTCTAGAATACAATATTCTAGTATATAGTATTCTAGTATACAGTATTCTGATTTGTATACAGGATTCTAGTATACAGTATTCTAGTATGCAGTATTCTGATTTGTATATAGTATTCTAGTATGCAGTATTCTAGTATACAGTATTCTAGTATACAGTATTCTGATTTGTATACAGTGATCTAGTATACAGTATTCTAGAATGCTGTTTTTTGATTTGTATATAGTATTCTAGTATGCAGCATTCTGATTTGTATATAGTATTCTAGTATGCAGTATTCTGATTTGTATACAGGATTCTAGTATACAGTATTCTAGAATGCTGTTTTTTGATTTGTATGCAGTATTCTAGTATGCAGTATTCTGATTTGTATATAGTATTCTAATATACAGTATTCTGATTTGTATACAGTATTCTAGTATGCAGTTTTCTGATTTGTATACAGTGTTCTAGTATACAGTATTCTAGAATGCTGTTTTTTTATTTGTATACAGTATTCTAGTATACAGTATTCTGATTTATATACAGTATTCTAGTATGCAGTATTCTGATTTATATACAGCATTCTAGTATACAGTATTCTGATTTATATACAGTATTCTAGTATGCAGTATTCTAGTATGCAGTATTCTGATTTGTATACAGTATTCTAGTATACAGTATTCTGATTTGTATACAGGATTCTAGAATACAGTATTCTAGAATGCTGTTTTTTGATTTGTATACAGTATTCTAGTATGCAGTATTCTGATTTGTATATAGTATTCTAGTATACAGTATTCTGATTTGTATACAGTATTCTAGTATGCAGTATTCTGATTTATATACAGTATTCTAGTATACAGTATTCTATTTTGCAGTATTTTGATTTATATACATTATTCTAGTATACAGTATTCTAGTATACAGTATTCTTGTATGCAGTATTCTGATTTATATACAGTATTCTAGTATACAGTATTCTAGAATACAATATTCTAGTATATAGTATTCTAGTATACAGTATTCTGATTTGTATACAGGATTCTAGTATACAGTATTCTAGTATGCAGTATTCTGATTTGTATATAGTATTCTAGTATGCAGTATTCTAGTATACAGTATTCTTGTATACAGTATTCTGATTTGTATACAGTGATCTAGTATACAGTATTCTAGAATGCTGTTTTTTGATTTGTATATAGTATTCTAGTATGCAGTATTCTGATTTGTATACAGGATTCTAGTATACAGTATTCTAGAATGCTGTTTTTTGATTTGTATGCAGTATTCTAGTATGCAGTATTCTGATTTGTATATAGTATTCTAATATACAGTATTCTGATTTGTATACAGTATTCTAGTATGCAGTTTTCTGATTTGTATACAGTGTTCTAGTATACAGTATTCTAGAATGCTGTTTTTTTATTTGTATACAGTATTCTAGTATACAGTATTCTGATTTATATACAGTATTCTAGTATGCAGTATTCTGATTTATATACAGCATTCTAGTATACAGTATTCTGATTTATATACAGTATTCTAGTATGCAGTATTCTAGTATGCAGTATTCTGATTTGTATACAGTATTCTAGTATACAGTATTCTGATTTGTATACAGGATTCTAGAATACAGTATTCTAGAATGCTGTTTTTTGATTTGTATACAGTATTCTAGTATACAGTATTCTGATTTGTATACAGTATTCTAGTATGCAGTATTCTGATTTGTATACAAGATTCTAGAATACAGTATTCTAGAATGTTGTTTTTTTGATTTGTATACAGTATTCTAGTATACAGTAATCTGATTTGTATACAGTATTCTAGTATACAGTATTCTGATTTGTATACAGTGTTCTAGTATGCAGTATTCTGATTTATATACAGTATTATAATATGCAGTATTCTGATTTGTATACAGTGTTCTAGTATATAGTATTCTAGTATGCAATATTCTTATTTGCATACAGTATTCTAGTATACAGTATTCTAGTATGCTGTTTTCTGATTTGTATGCAGTATTCTAGTATGCAGAATTCTCATTTATATACAGTATTCTATTATTTAGTGTTCTGATTTATATACAGTATTCTAGTATGCTGTATTCTAATTTATATACAGTATTCTAGTATACAGTATTCTAGTATGCAGTATTCTAATTTATATACAGTATTCTAGTATACAGTATTCTATTTTGCAGTATTTTGATTTATTTACATTATTCTAGTATACAGTATTCTAGTATACAGTATTCTTGTATGCAGTATTCTTATTTATATACAGTATTCTAGTATACAGTATTCTAGAATACAATATTCTAGTATATAGTATTCTAGTATACAGTATTCTGATTTGTATACAGGATTCTAGTATACAGTATTCTAGTATGCAGTATTCTGATTTGTATATAGTATTATAGTATGCAGTATTCTAGTATACAGTATTCTAGTATGCAGTATTCTGATTTGTATACAGAATTCTAGTATACAGTATTCTGATTTGTATACAGTGTTCTAGTATACAGTATTCTAGAATGCTGTTTTTTGATTTGTATACAGTATTCTAGTATAAAGTATTCTGATTTGTATACAGTGTTCTAGTATACAGTATTCTAGTATACAGTATTCTGATTTGTATACAGTGTTCTAGTATGCAGTATTCTGATTTGTATACAGGATTTTAGTATACTGTATTCTAGTATGCAGTATTCTGATTTGTATATAGTATTCTAGTATACAGTATTCTGTTATGCAGTATTTTGATTTATATACAGCATTGTAGTATATAGTATTCTAGTGTGCAGTATTCTAATTTATATACAGTATTCCAGTATACAGTATTCTAGTATGCAGTATTCTAATTTATATACAGTATTCTAGTATACAGTATTCTATTTTGCAGTATTTTGATTTATATACATTATTCTAGTATACAGTATTCTAGTATACAGTATTCTTGTATGCAGTATTCTGATTTATATACAGTATTCTAGTATACAGTATTCTAGAATACAATATTCTAGTATATAGTATTCTAGTATACAGTATTCTGATTTGTATACAGGATTCTAGTATACAGTATTCTAGTATGCAGTATTCTGATTTGTATATAGTATTCTAGTATGCAGTATTCTAGTATACAGTATTCTAGTATACAGTATTCTGATTTGTATACAGTGATCTAGTATACAGTATTCTAGTATGCAGCATTCTGATTTGTATATAGTATTCTAGTATGCAGTATTCTGATTTGTATACAGGATTCTAGTATACAGTATTCTAGAATGCTGTTTTTTGATTTGTATACAGTATTCTAGTATACAGTATTCTGATTTATATACAGTATTCTAGTATACTGTATTCTATTATGCAGTATTTTGATTTATATACAGCATTGTAGTATATAGTATTCTAGTGTGCAGTATTCTAATTTATATACAGTATTCCAGTATACAGTATTCTAGTATACAGTATTCTAATTTATATACAGTATTCTAGTATACAGTATTCTATTTTGCAGTATTTTGATTTATATACATTATTCTAGTATACAGTATTCTAGTATACAGTATTCTTGTATGCAGTATTCTGATTTATATACAGTATTCTAGTATACAGTATTCTAGAATACAATATTCTAGTATATAGTATTCTAGTATACAGTATTCTGATTTGTATACAGGATTCTAGTATACAGTATTCTAGTATGCAGTATTCTGATTTGTATATAGTATTCTAGTATGCAGTATTCTAGTATACAGTATTCTAGTATACAGTATTCTGATTTGTATACAGTGATCTAGTATACAGTATTCTAGAATGCTGTTTTTTGATTTGTATATAGTATTCTAGTATGCAGCATTCTGATTTGTATATAGTATTCTAGTATGCAGTATTCTGATTTGTATACAGGATTCTAGTATACAGTATTCTAGAATGCTGTTTTTTGATTTGTATGCAGTATTCTAGTATGCAGTATTCTGATTTGTATATAGTATTCTAATATACAGTATTCTGATTTGTATACAGTATTCTAGTATGCAGTTTTCTGATTTGTATACAGTGTTCTAGTATACAGTATTCTAGAATGCTGTTTTTTTATTTGTATACAGTATTCTAGTATACAGTATTCTGATTTATATACAGTATTCTAGTATGCAGTATTCTGATTTATATACAGCATTCTAGTATACAGTATTCTGATTTATATACAGTATTCTAGTATGCAGTATTCTAGTATGCAGTATTCTGATTTGTATACAGTATTCTAGTATACAGTATTCTGATTTGTATACAGGATTCTAGAATACAGTATTCTAGAATGCTGTTTTTTGATTTGTATACAGTATTCTAGTATGCAGTATTCTGATTTGTATATAGTATTCTAGTATACAGTATTCTGATTTGTATACAGTATTCTAGTATGCAGTATTCTGATTTATATACAGTATTCTAGTATACAGTATTCTATTTTGCAGTATTTTGATTTATATACATTATTCTAGTATACAGTATTCTAGTATACAGTATTCTTGTATGCAGTATTCTGATTTATATACAGTATTCTAGTATACAGTATTCTAGAATACAATATTCTAGTATATAGTATTCTAGTATACAGTATTCTGATTTGTATACAGGATTCTAGTATACAGTATTCTAGTATGCAGTATTCTGATTTGTATATAGTATTCTAGTATGCAGTATTCTAGTATACAGTATTCTTGTATACAGTATTCTGATTTGTATACAGTGATCTAGTATACAGTATTCTAGAATGCTGTTTTTTGATTTGTATATAGTATTCTAGTATGCAGTATTCTGATTTGTATACAGGATTCTAGTATACAGTATTCTAGAATGCTGTTTTTTGATTTGTATGCAGTATTCTAGTATGCAGTATTCTGATTTGTATATAGTATTCTAATATACAGTATTCTGATTTGTATACAGTATTCTAGTATGCAGTTTTCTGATTTGTATACAGTGTTCTAGTATACAGTATTCTAGAATGCTGTTTTTTTATTTGTATACAGTATTCTAGTATACAGTATTCTGATTTATATACAGTATTCTAGTATGCAGTATTCTGATTTATATACAGCATTCTAGTATACAGTATTCTGATTTATATACAGTATTCTAGTATGCAGTATTCTAGTATGCAGTATTCTGATTTGTATACAGTATTCTAGTATACAGTATTCTGATTTGTATACAGGATTCTAGAATACAGTATTCTAGAATGCTGTTTTTTGATTTGTATACAGTATTCTAGTATACAGTATTCTGATTTGTATACAGTATTCTAGTATGCAGTATTCTGATTTGTATACAAGATTCTAGAATACAGTATTCTAGAATGTTGTTTTTTTGATTTGTATACAGTATTCTAGTATACAGTAATCTGATTTGTATACAGTATTCTAGTATACAGTGTTCTGATTTGTATACAGTGTTCTAGTATGCAGTATTCTGATTTATATACAGTATTATAATATGCAGTATTCTGATTTGTATACAGTGTTCTAGTATATAGTATTCTAGTATGCAGTATTCTTATTTGCATACAGTATTCTAGTATACAGTATTCTAGTATGCTGTTTTCTGATTTGTATGCAGTATTCTAGTATGCAGAATTCTCATTTATATACAGTATTCTATTATTTAGTGTTCTGATTTATATACAGTATTCTAGTATGCTGTATTCTAATTTATATACAGTATTCTAGTATACAGTATTCTAGTATGCAGTATTCTAATTTATATACAGTATTCTAGTATACAGTATTCTATTTTGCAGTATTTTGATTTATTTACATTATTCTAGTATACAGTATTCTAGTATACAGTATTCTTGTATGCAGTATTCTTATTTATATACAGTATTCTAGTATACAGTATTCTAGAATACAATATTCTAGTATATAGTATTCTAGTATACAGTATTCTGATTTGTATTCAGGATTCTAGTATACAGTATTCTAGTATGCAGTATTCTGATTTGTATATAGTATTCTAGTATGCAGTATTCTAGTATACAGTATTCTAGTATGCAGTATTCTGATTTGTATACAGAATTCTAGTATACAGTATTCTGATTTGTATACAGTGTTCTAGTATACAGTATTCTAGAATGCTGTTTTTTGATTTGTATACAGTATTCTAGTATAAAGTATTCTGATTTGTATACAGTGTTCTAGTATACAGTATTCTAGTATACAGTATTCTGATTTGTATACAGTGTTCTAGTATGCAGTATTCTGATTTGTATACAGTATTCTAGAATGTTGTTTTTTGATTTGTATACAGTATTCTAGTATACAGTAATCTGATTTGTATACAGTGTTCTAGTATACAGTATTCTGATTTGTATACAGTGTTCTAGTATGCAGTATTCTGATTTATATACAGTATTCTAGTATACAGTATTCTAGTATACAGTATTCTGATTTGTATACAGTATTCTAGTATGCAGTTTTCTGATTTGTATACAGTGTTCTAGTATACAGTATTCTAGAATGCTGTTTTTTTATTTGTATACAGTATTCTAGTATACAGTATTCTGATTTGTATATTGTATTCTAGTATACAGTATTCTGATTTGTATACAGCATTCTAGTATGCAGTATTCTGATTTATATACAGCATTCTAGTATACAGTATTCTGATTTATATACAGTATTCTAGTATGCAGTATTCTAGTATGCAGTATTCTGATTTGTATACAGTATTCTAGTATACAGTATTCTGATTTGTATACAGGATTCTAGAATACAGTATTCTAGAATGCTGTTTTTTGATTTGTATACAGTATTCTAGTATGCAGTATTCTGATTTGTATACAGTATTCTAGTATGCAGTATTCTGATTTGTATACAGGATTCTAGAATACAGTATTCTAGAATGCTGTTTTTTGATTTGTATACAGTATTCTAGTATACAGTATTCTGATTTGTATACAGTATTCTAGTATGCAGTATTCTGATTTGTATACAGGATTCTAGAATACAGTATTCTAGAATGTTGTTTTTTTGATTTGTATACAGTATTCTAGTATACAGTAATCTGATTTGTATACAGTATTCTAGTATACAGTATTCTGATTTGTATACAGTGTTCTAGTATGCAGTATTCTGATTTATATACAGTATTCTAGTATACAGTATTCTAGTATACAGTATTCTGATTTATATACAGTATTATAATATGCAGTATTCTGATTTGTATACAGTGTTCTAGTATATAGTATTCTAGTATGCAGTATTCTTATTTGCATACAGTATTCTAGTATACAGTATTCTAGTATGCTGTTTTCTGATTTGTATGCAGTATTCTAGTATGCAGAATTCTCATTTATATACAGTATTCTATTATTTAGTGTTCTGATTTATATACAGTATTCTAGTATGCTGTATTCTAATTTATATACAGTATTCTAGTATACAGTATTCTAGTATGCAGTATTCTAATTTATATACAGTATTCTAGTATACAGTATTCTATTTTGCAGTATTTTGATTTATTTACATTATTCTAGTATACAGTATTCTAGTATACAGTATTCTTGTATGCAGTATTCTTATTTATATACAGTATTCTAGTATACAGTATTCTAGAATACAATATTCTAGTATATAGTATTCTAGTATACAGTATTCTGATTTGTATTCAGGATTCTAGTATACAGTATTCTAGTATGCAGTATTCTGATTTGTATATAGTATTCTAGTATGCAGTATTCTAGTATACAGTATTCTAGTATGCAGTATTCTGATTTGTATACAGAATTCTAGTATACAGTATTCTGATTTGTATACAGTGTTCTAGTATACAGTATTCTAGAATGCTGTTTTTTGATTTGTATACAGTATTCTAGTATAAAGTATTCTGATTTGTATACAGTGTTCTAGTATACAGTATTCTAGTATACAGTATTCTGATTTGTATACAGTGTTCTAGTATGCAGTATTCTGATTTGTATACAGGATTCTAGTATACTGTATTCTAGTATGCAGTATTCTGATTTGTATATAGTATTCTAGTATACAGTATTCTGATTTGTATACAGGATTCTAGTATGCAGTATTCTAGACTGTTGTTTTTTGATTTGTATACAGTATTCTAGTATACAGTATTCTGATTTGTATACAATATTCTAGTATGCAGTATTCTGATTTGTATACAGGATTCTAGAATACAGTATTCTAGAATGTTGTTTTTTGATTTGTATACAGTATTCTAGTATACAGTAATCTGATTTGTATACAGTATTCTAGTATACAGTATTCTGATTTGTATACAGTGTTCTAGTATGCAGTATTCTGATTTATATACAGTATTCTAGTATACAGTATTCTAGTATACAGTATTCTGATTTATATACAGTATTATAATATGCAGTATTCTGATTTGTATACAGTGTTCAAGTATATAGTATTCTAGTATGCAGTATTCTTATTTGCATACAGTATTCTAGTATACAGTATTCTAGTATGCTGTTTTCTGATTTGTATGCAGTATTCTAGTATGCAGAATTCTCATTTATATACAGTATTCTATTATTTAGTGTTCTGATTTATATACAGTATTCTAGTATGCTGTATTCTAATTTATATACAGTATTCTAGTATACAGTATTCTAGTATGCAGTATTCTAATTTATATACAGTATTCTAGTATACAGTATTCTATTTTGCAGTATTTTGATTTATATACATTATTCTAGTATACAGTATTCTAGTATACAGTATTCTTGTATGCAGTATTCTGATTTATATACAGTATTCTAGTATACAGTATTCTAGAATACAATATTCTAGTATATAGTATTCTAGTATACAGTATTCTGATTTGTATACAGGATTCTAGTATACAGTATTCTAGTATGCAGTATTCTGATTTGTATATAGTATTCTAGTATGCAGTATTCTAGTATACAGTATTCTAGTATGCAGTATTCTGATTTGTATACAGAATTCTAGTATACAGTATTCTGATTTGTATACAGTGTTCTAGTATACAGTATTCTAGAATGCTGTTTTTTGATTTGTATACAGTATTCTAGTATAAAGTATTCTGATTTGTATACAGTGTTCTAGTATACAGTATTCTAGTATACAGTATTCTGATTTGTATACAGTGTTCTAGTATGCAGTATTCTGATTTGTATACAGGATTCTAGTATACTGTATTCTAGTATGCAGTATTCTGATTTGTATATAGTATTCTAGTATATAGTATTCTAGTGTGCAGTATTCTAATTTATATACAGTATTCCAGTATACAGTATTCTAGTATGCAGTGTTCTGATTTATATACAGTATTCTAGTATGCTGTATTCTAATTTATATACAGTATTCTAGTATGCAGTATTCTGATTTATATACAGTATTCTAGTATACAGTATTCTAGTATGCTGTATTCTGATTTATATACAGTATTCTAGTATACAGTATTCTAGTATGCAGTATTCTAGTATGCAGTATTCTAATTTATATACAGTATTCTAGTATACAGTATTCTAGTATGCAGTATTCTTTTTTGCATACAGTATTCTAGTATACAGTATTCTAGAATGCTGTTTTCTGATTTGTATACAGTGTTCTAGTATGGAGTATTCTGATTTGTATACAGGATTCTAGTATACAGTATTCTAGTATGCAGTATTCTGATTTGTATACAGTGTTCTAGTATGCAGTATTCTGATTTATATACAGTATTCTAGTATACAGTATTCTAGTATACAGTATTCTGATTTGTATACAGTATTCTAGTATGCAGTTTTCTGATTTGTATACAGTGTTCTAGTATACAGTATTCTAGAATGCTGTTTTTTTATTTGTATACAGTATTCTAGTATACAGTATTCTGATTTGTATATTGTATTCTAGTATACAGTATTCTGATTTGTATACAGCATTCTAGTATGCAGTATTCTGATTTATATACAGCATTCTAGTATACAGTATTCTGATTTATATACAGTATTCTAGTATGCAGTATTCTAGTATGCAGTATTCTGATTTGTATACAGTATTCTAGTATACAGTATTCTGATTTGTATACAGGATTCTAGAATACAGTATTCTAGAATGCTGTTTTTTGATTTGTATACAGTATTCTAGTATGCAGTATTCTGATTTGTATACAGTATTCTAGTATGCAGTATTCTGATTTGTATACAGGATTCTAGAATACAGTATTCTAGAATGCTGTTTTTTGATTTGTATACAGTATTCTAGTATACAGTATTCTGATTTGTATACAGTATTCTAGTATGCAGTATTCTGATTTGTATACAGGATTCTAGAATACAGTATTCTAGAATGTTGTTTTTTTGATTTGTATACAGTATTCTAGTATACAGTAATCTGATTTGTATACAGTATTCTAGTATACAGTATTCTGATTTGTATACAGTGTTCTAGTATGCAGTATTCTGATTTATATACAGTATTCTAGTATACAGTATTCTAGTATACAGTATTCTGATTTATATACAGTATTATAATATGCAGTATTCTGATTTGTATACAGTGTTCTAGTATATAGTATTCTAGTATGCAGTATTCTTATTTGCATACAGTATTCTAGTATACAGTATTCTAGTATGCTGTTTTCTGATTTGTATGCAGTATTCTAGTATGCAGAATTCTCATTTATATACAGTATTCTATTATTTAGTGTTCTGATTTATATACAGTATTCTAGTATGCTGTATTCTAATTTATATACAGTATTCTAGTATACAGTATTCTAGTATGCAGTATTCTAATTTATATACAGTATTCTAGTATACAGTATTCTATTTTGCAGTATTTTGATTTATTTACATTATTCTAGTATACAGTATTCTAGTATACAGTATTCTTGTATGCAGTATTCTTATTTATATACAGTATTCTAGTATACAGTATTCTAGAATACAATATTCTAGTATATAGTATTCTAGTATACAGTATTCTGATTTGTATTCAGGATTCTAGTATACAGTATTCTAGTATGCAGTATTCTGATTTGTATATAGTATTCTAGTATGCAGTATTCTAGTATACAGTATTCTAGTATGCAGTATTCTGATTTGTATACAGAATTCTAGTATACAGTATTCTGATTTGTATACAGTGTTCTAGTATACAGTATTCTAGAATGCTGTTTTTTGATTTGTATACAGTATTCTAGTATAAAGTATTCTGATTTGTATACAGTGTTCTAGTATACAGTATTCTAGTATACAGTATTCTGATTTGTATACAGTGTTCTAGTATGCAGTATTCTGATTTGTATACAGGATTCTAGTATACTGTATTCTAGTATGCAGTATTCTGATTTGTATATAGTATTCTAGTATACAGTATTCTGATTTGTATACAGGATTCTAGTATGCAGTATTCTAGACTGTTGTTTTTTGATTTGTATACAGTATTCTAGTATACAGTATTCTGATTTGTATACAATATTCTAGTATGCAGTATTCTGATTTGTATACAGGATTCTAGAATACAGTATTCTAGAATGTTGTTTTTTGATTTGTATACAGTATTCTAGTATACAGTAATCTGATTTGTATACAGTATTCTAGTATACAGTATTCTGATTTGTATACAGTGTTCTAGTATGCAGTATTCTGATTTATATACAGTATTCTAGTATACAGTATTCTAGTATACAGTATTCTGATTTATATACAGTATTATAATATGCAGTATTCTGATTTGTATACAGTGTTCAAGTATATAGTATTCTAGTATGCAGTATTCTTATTTGCATACAGTATTCTAGTATACAGTATTCTAGTATGCTGTTTTCTGATTTGTATGCAGTATTCTAGTATGCAGAATTCTCATTTATATACAGTATTCTATTATTTAGTGTTCTGATTTATATACAGTATTCTAGTATGCTGTATTCTAATTTATATACAGTATTCTAGTATACAGTATTCTAGTATGCAGTATTCTAATTTATATACAGTATTCTAGTATACAGTATTCTATTTTGCAGTATTTTGATTTATATACATTATTCTAGTATACAGTATTCTAGTATACAGTATTCTTGTATGCAGTATTCTGATTTATATACAGTATTCTAGTATACAGTATTCTAGAATACAATATTCTAGTATATAGTATTCTAGTATACAGTATTCTGATTTGTATACAGGATTCTAGTATACAGTATTCTAGTATGCAGTATTCTGATTTGTATATAGTATTCTAGTATGCAGTATTCTAGTATACAGTATTCTAGTATGCAGTATTCTGATTTGTATACAGAATTCTAGTATACAGTATTCTGATTTGTATACAGTGTTCTAGTATACAGTATTCTAGAATGCTGTTTTTTGATTTGTATACAGTATTCTAGTATAAAGTATTCTGATTTGTATACAGTGTTCTAGTATACAGTATTCTAGTATACAGTATTCTGATTTGTATACAGTGTTCTAGTATGCAGTATTCTGATTTGTATACAGGATTCTAGTATACTGTATTCTAGTATGCAGTATTCTGATTTGTATATAGTATTCTAGTATATAGTATTCTAGTGTGCAGTATTCTAATTTATATACAGTATTCCAGTATACAGTATTCTAGTATGCAGTGTTCTGATTTATATACAGTATTCTAGTATGCTGTATTCTAATTTATATACAGTATTCTAGTATGCAGTATTCTGATTTATATACAGTATTCTAGTATACAGTATTCTAGTATGCTGTATTCTGATTTATATACAGTATTCTAGTATACAGTATTCTAGTATGCAGTATTCTAGTATGCAGTATTCTAATTTATATACAGTATTCTAGTATACAGTATTCTAGTATGCAGTATTCTTTTTTGCATACAGTATTCTAGTATACAGTATTCTAGAATGCTGTTTTCTGATTTGTATACAGTGTTCTAGTATGGAGTATTCTGATTTGTATACAGGATTCTAGTATACAGTATTCTAGTATGCAGTATTCTGATTTGTATATAGTATTCTAGTATACAGTATTCTAGTATGCCGTATTCTAATTTATATACAGTATTCTAGTATACAGTATTCTATTATGCAGTATTTTGATTTATATACAGTAATCTAGTGTGCAGTATTCTAATTTATATACAGTATTCCAGTATACAGTATTCTAGTATGCAGTATTCTGATTTATATTCAGTAATCTAGTGTGCAGTATTCTAGTATGCAGTATTCTGATTTATATACAGTATTCTAGTATACAGTATTCTAGTATACAGTATTCTGATTTATATACAGTATTATAATATGCAGTATTCTAATTTGTATACAGTGTTCTAGTATATAGTATTCTAGTATGCATTATTCTTATTTGCATACAGTATTCTAGTATACAGTATTCTAGTATGCTGTTTTCTGATTTGTATGCAGTATTCTAGTATGAAGAATTCTCATTTATATACAGTATTCTATTATGCAGTGTTCTGATTTATATACAGTATTCTAGTATACAGTATTCTAGTATGCAGTATTCTGATGTTTATACAGTATTCTAGTATACAGTATTCTAGTATGCTTTATTCTAGTATGCAGTATTCTAATTTATATACAGTATTCTAGTATACAGTATTCTAGTATACAGTATTCTAGTATTCAGTATTCTGATATGCAGTATTCTAGTATGCAGTATTCTAATTTGTATACAGTATTCTAGTATGCAGAATTCTCATTTATATACAGTATTCTAGTATGCAGTGTTCTGATTTATATACAGTATTCTAGTATTCAGTATTCTGATATGCAGTATTCTAGTATGCAGTATTCTTTTTTGCATACAGTATTCTAGTATACAGATTTCTCATTTATATACATTATTCTAGTATGCAGTGTTCTGATTTATATACAGTATTCTAGTATACAGTATTCTAGCATGCATTATTCTAATTTATATACAGTATTCTAGTATGCAGAATTCTCATTTATATACAGTATTCTAGTATGCAGTGTTCTGATTTATATACAGTATTCTAGTATACAGTATTCTAATTTATATACAGTTTTCTAGAATGCAGTATTCTAATATGCAGTATTCTAGTATACAGTATTCTAGTATACAGTATTCTAGTATGCAGTATTCTAGTGTGCAGTATTCTAGTATACAGTATTCTAGTATTCAGTATTCTGATATGCAGTATTCTAGTATGCAGTATTCTAATTTGTATACAGTATTCTAGCATGCAGTGTTCTGATTTATATACAGTATTCTAGTATACAGTATTCTAGCATGCAGTATTCTAATTTATATACAGTATTCTAGTATACAGTATTCTGATTTATATTCAGTAATCTAGTTTGCAGTATTCTAGTATGCAGTATTCTATTTTGCAGTATTTTGATTTATATACATTATTCTAGTATACAGTATTCTAGTATACAGTATTCTTGTATGCAGTATTCTGATTTATATACAGTATTCTAGTATACAGTATTCTAGTATACAATATTCTAGTATATAGTATTCTAGTATACAGTATTCTGATTTGTATACAGGATTCTAGTATACAGTATTCTAGTATGCAGTATTCTGATTTGTATATAGTATTCTAGTATGCAGTATTCTAGTATACTGTATTCTAGTATGCGGTATTCTGATTTGTATACAGAATTCTAGTATACAGTATTCTGATTTGTATACAGTGTTCTAGTATACAGTATTCTAGAATGCTGTTTTTTGATTTGTATACAGTATTCTAGTATAAAGTATTCTGATTTGTATACAGTGTTCTAGTATACAGTATTCTAGTATACAGTATTCTGATTTGTATACAGTGTTCTAGTATGCAGTATTCTTATTTGTATACAGGATTCTAGTATACTGTATTCTAGTATGCAGTATTCTGATTTGTATATAGTATTCTAGTATACAGTATTCTAGTATGCCGTATTCTAATTTATATACAGTATTCTAGTATACAGTATTCTGATTTATATACAGTATTCTAGTATACTGTATTCTATTATGCAGTATTTTGATTTATATACAGCATTGTAGTATATAGTATTCTAGTGTGCAGTATTCTAATTTATATACAGTATTCCAGTATACAGTATTCTAGTATACAGTATTCTGATTTATATACAGTATTATAATATGCAGTATTCTGATTTGTATACAGTGTTCTAGTATATAGTATTCTAGTATGCAGTATTCTTATTTGAATACAGTATTCTAGTAAACAGTATTCTAGTATGCTGTTTTCTGATTTGTATGCAGTATTCTAGTATGCAGAATTCTCATTTATATACAGTATTCTAGTATGCAGTGTTCTGATTTATATACAGTATTCTAGTATGCTGTATTCTAATTTATATACAGTATTCTAGTATACAGTATTCTAGTATGCAGTATTCTGATTTATATACAGTATTCTAGTATACAGTATTCTAGTATGCAGTATTCTAGTATGCAGTATTCTAATTTATATACAGTATTCTAGTATACAGTATTCTAGTATACAGTATTCTGATTTGTATACAGGATTCTAGTATACAGTATTCTAGTATGCAGTATTCTGATTTGTATGTAGTATTCTAGTATACAGTATTCTAGTATACAGTATTCTGATTTGTATACAGTGTTCTAGTATACAGTATTCTAGAATGCTGTTTTTTGATTTGTATACAGTATTCTAGTATAAAGTATTCTGATTTGTATACAGTGTTCTAGTATACAGTATTCTAGTATACAGTATTCTGATTTGTATACAGTGTTCTAGTATGCAGTATTCTGATTTGTATACAGGATTCTAGTATACAGTATTCTAGTATGCAGTATTCTGATTTGTATATAGTATTCTAGTATACAGTATTCTAGTATGCCGTATTCTAATTTATATACAGTATTCTAGTATACAGTTTTCTGATTTATATACAGTTTTCTAGTATACAGTATTCTATTATGCAGTATTTTGATTTATATACAGCATTGTAGTATATAGTATTCTAGTGTGCAGTATTCTAATTTATATACAGTATTCCAGTATACAGTATTCTAGTATGCAGTATTCTGATTTATATTCAGTAATCTAGTGTGCAGTATTCTAGTATGCAGTATTCTATTTTGCAGTATTGTGATTTATAAACATTATTCTAGTATACAGTATTCTAGTATACAGTATTCTTGTATGCAGTATTCTGATTTATATACAGTATTCTAGTATACAGTATTCTAGTATACAATATTCTAGTATATAGTATTCTAGTATACAGTATTCTGATTTGTATACAGAATTCTAGTATACAGTATTCTAGTATGCAGTATTCTGATTTGTATATAGTATTCTAGTATGCAGTATTCTAGTATACAGTGTTCTAGTATGTGGTATTCTGATTTGTATACAGAATTCTAGTATACAGTATTCTGATTTGTATACAGTGTTCTAGTATACAGTATTCTAGAATGCTGTTTTTTGATTTGTATACAGTATTCTAGTATAAAGTATTCTGATTTGTATACAGTGTTCTAGTATACAGTATTCTAGTATACAGTATTCTGATTTGTATACAGTGTTCTAGTATACAGTATTCTGATTTGTATACAGGATTCTAGTATACTGTATTCTAGTATGCAGTATTTTGATTTATATACAGCATTGTAGTATATAGTATTCTAGTGTGCAGTATTCTAATTTATATACAGTATTCCAGTATACAGTATTCTAGTATGCAGTATTCTGATTTATATACAGTAATCTAGTATGCAGTATTCTAGTATGCAGTATTCTGATTTATATACAGTATTCTAGTATACAGTATTCTGATTTATATACAGTATTATAATATGCAGTATTCTGATTTGTATACAGTGTTCTAGTATATAGTATTCTAGTATGCATTATTCTTATTTGCATACAGTATTCTAGTATACAGTATTCTAGTATGCTGTTTTCTGATTTGTATGCAGTATTCTAGTATGAAGAATTCTCATTTATATACAGTATTCTAGTATGCAGTGTTCTGATTTATATACAGTATTCTAGTATGCTGTATTCTAATTTATATACAGTATTCTAGTATACAGTATTCTAGTATGCAGTATTCTGATTTTTATACAGTATTCTAGTATACAGTATTCTAGTATGCTTTATTCTAGTATGCAGTATTCTAATTTATATACAGTATTCTAGTATACAGTATTCTAGTATACAGTATTCTAGTATTCAGTATTCTGATATGCAGTATTCTAGTATGCAGTATTCTAATTTGTATACAGTATTCTAGTATGCAGAATTCTCATTTATATACAGTATTCTAGTATGCAGTGTTCTGATTTATATACAGTATTCTAGTATTCAGTATTCTGATATGCAGTATTCTAGTATGCAGTATTCTTTTTTGCATACAGTATTCTAGTATACAGATTTCTCATTTATATACATTATTCTAGTATGCAGTGTTCTGATTTATATACAGTATTCTAGTATACAGTATTCTAGCATGCATTATTCTAATTTATATACAGTATTCTAGTATGCAGAATTCTCATTTATATACAGTATTCTAGTATGCAGTGTTCTGATTTATATACAGTATTCTAGTATACAGTATTCTAATTTATATACAGTTTTCTAGTATGCAGTATTCTAATATGCAGTATTCTAGTATACAGTATTCTAGTATACAGTATTCTAATTTATATACAGTATTCTAGTATACAGTATTCTAGTATGCAGTATTCTAGTGTGCAGTATTCTAGTATACAGTATTCTAGTATTCAGTATTCTGATATGCAGTATTCTAATTTGTATACAGTATTCTAGTATGCAGTGTTCTGATTTATATACAGTATTCTAGTATACAGTATTCTAGCATGCAGTATTCTAATTTATATACAGTATTCTAGTATGCAGAATTCTCATTTATATACAGTATTCTAGTATGCAGTGTTCTGATTTATATACAGTATTCTAGTATACAGTATTCTAATTTATATACAATTTTCTAGTATGCAGTATTCTAATTTATATACAGTATTCTAGTATACAGTATTCTAGTATGCAGTATTCTAGTGTGCAGTATTCTAGTATACAGTATTCTAGTATTCAGTATTCTGATTTATTTACAGTATTCTAATATGCAGTATTCTGATTTGTGTACAGTGTTCTAGTGTACAGTATTCTGATTTATTTACAGTATTCTAGTATGCAGTATTCTAGTATACAGTATTCAAGTATGCCGTATTCTGATATGTATACAGTATTGTAGTATGCAGTATTGTAGAATGCTGTTTTCTCATTTGTATACAGTATTCTAGTATGCAGTATTCTAGTACACATTATTCTAAAATGCAGTATTCTAATATACAATATTATATTGTGCAGTATTCTAGTATGCAGTTTTCTGATTTATATACAGTATTCTAGTATACAATATTCTGATTTATATACAGTACTCTAGTATGCAGTATTCTGATTTATATTCAGTAATCTATTGTGCAGTATTCTAGTATGCAGTATTCTGATTTATATACAGTATTCTAGTATACAGTATTCTAGTGTACAGTATTCTGATTTATGTACAGTTTTCTAGTATGCAGTATCCTGAATTATATTCAGTAATCTGGTGTGCAGTATTCTAGTATGCAGTATTCTGATTTATATACAGAACTCTAGTATACAGTATTCTAGTGTACAGTATTCTGATTTATATACAGTATTCTAGTATGCAGTATCCTGATTTATATTCAGTAATCTAGTGTGCAGTATTCTAGTATGCAGTATTCTGATTTATATACAGTACTCTGGTATACAGTATTCTAGTGTACGGTATTCTGTTTTATATACAGTATTCTAGTATGCAGTATCCTGATTTATATACAGTATTCTAGTATACAGTATTCTAGTATGCAGTATTATAGTATGCAGTATTCTAATTTATATACAGTATTCTAGTATACAGTATTCTAGTATACAGTATTCTAGTATGCAGTATTCTTTTTTGCATACAGTATTCTAGTATACAGTATTCTAGAATGCTGATTTCTGATTTGTATACAGTGTTCTAGTATGCAGTATTCTGATTTATATACAGTATTCTAGTATGCAGTGTTCTGATTTATATACAGTATTCTAGTATACAGTATTCTAATTTATATACAGTTTTCTAGTATGCAGTATTCTAATATGCAGTATTCTTGTATACAGTATTCTAATTTATATACAGTATTCTAGTATACAGTATTCTAGTATGCAGTATTCTAGTGTGCAGTATTCTAGTATACAGTATTCTAGTATTCAGTATTCTGATATGCAGTATTCTAGTATGCAGTATTCTAATTTGTATACAGTATTCTAGTATGCAGTGTTCTGATTTATATACAGTATTCTAGTATACAGTATTCTAGCATGCAGTATTCTAATTTATATACAGTATTCTAGTATGCAGAATTCTCATTTATATACAGTATTCTAGTATGCAGTGTTCTGATTTATATACAGTATTCTAGTATACAGTATTCTAATTTATATACAATTTTCTAGTATGCAGTATTCTAATTTATATACAGTATTCTAGTATACAGTATTCTAGTATGCAGTATTCTAGTGTGCAGTATTCTAGTATACAGTATTCTAGTATTCAGTATTCTGATTTATTTACAGTATTCTAATATGCAGTATTCTGATTTGTGTACAGTGTTCTAGTGTACAGTATTCTGATTTATATACAGTATTCTAGTATGCAGTATTCTAGTATACAGTATTCAAGTATGCCGTATTCTGATATGTATACAGTATTGTAGTATGCAGTATTGTAGAATGCTGTTTTCTGATTTGTATACAGTATTCTAGTATGCAGTATTCTAGTACACATTATTCTAAAATGCAGTATTCTAATATACAATATTATATTGTGCAGTATTCTAGTATGCAGTTTTCTGATTTATATACAGTATTCTAGTATACAATATTCTGATTTATATACAGTACTCTAGTATGCAGTATTCTGATTTATATTCAGTAATCTATTGTGCAGTATTCTAGTATGCAGTATTCTGATTTATATACAGTATTCTAGTATACAGTATTCTATTGTACAGTATTCTGATTTATGTACAGTTTTCTAGTATGCAGTATCCTGAATTATATTCAGTAATCTGGTGTGCAGTATTCTAGTATGCAGTATTCTGATTTATATACAGAACTCTAGTATACAGTATTCTAGTGTACAGTATTCTGATTTATATACAGTATTCTAGTATGCAGTATCCTGATTTATATTCAGTAATCTAGTGTGCAGTATTCTAGTATGCAGTATTCTGATTTATATACAGTACTCTGGTATACAGTATTCTAGTGTACGGTATTCTGTTTTATATACAGTATTCTAGTATGCAGTATCCTGATTTATATACAGTATTCTAGTATACAGTATTCTAGTATGCAGTATTCTAGTATGCAGTATTCTAATTTATATACAGTATTCTAGTATACAGTATTCTAGTATACAGTATTCTAGTATGCAGTATTCTTTTTTGCATACAGTATTCTAGTATACAGTATTCTAGAATGCTGATTTCTGATTTGTATACAGTGTTCTAGTATGCAGTATTCTGATTTGTATACAGGATTCTAGTATACAGTATTCTAGTATGCAGTATTCTGATTTGTATATAGTATTCTAGTATACAGTATTCTAGTATGCCGTATTCTAATTTATATACAGTATTCTAGTATACAGTATTCTGATTTATATACAGTATTCTAGTATACAGTATTCTATTATGCAGTATTTTGATTTATATAAAGCATTGTAGTATATAGTATTCTAGTGTGCAGTATTCTAATTTATATACAGTATTCCAGTATACAGTATTCTAGTATGCAGTATTCTGATTTATATACAGTAATCTAGTGTGCAGTATTCTAGTATGCAGTATTCTGATTTATATACAGTATTCTAGTATACAGTATTCTAGTATACAGTATTCTGATTTATATACAGTATTATAATATGCAGTATTCTGATTTGCATACAGTGTTCTAGTATATAGTATTCTAGTATGCAGTATTCTTATTTGAATACAGTATTCTAGTAAACAGTATTCTAGTATGCTGTTTTCTGATTTGTATGGAGTATTCTAGTATGCAGAATTCTCATTTATATTCAGTATTCTAGTATGCAGTGTTCTGATTTATATACAGTATTCTAGTATGCTGTATTCTAATTTATATACAGTATTCTAGTATACAGTATTCTAGTATGCAGTATTCTGATTTATATACAGTATTCTAGTATACAGTATTCTAGTATGCAGTATTCTAGTATGCAGTATTCTAATTTATATACAGTATTCTAGTATACAGTATTCTAGTATACAGTATTCTAGTATGCAGTATTCTTTTTTGCATACAGTATTCTAGTATACAGTATTCTAGAATGCTGTTTTCTGATTTGTATACAGTGTTCTAGTATGCAGTATTCTGATTTGTATACAGGATTCTAGTATACAGTATTCTAGTATGCCGTATTCTAATTTATATACAGTATTCTAGTATACAGTATTCTGATTTATATACAGTATTCTAGTATACAGTATTCTATTATGCAGTATTTTGATTTATATACATCATTGTAGTATATAGTGTTCTAGTGTGCAGTATTCTAATTTATATACAGTATTCCAGTATACAGTATTCTAGTATGCAGTATTCTGATTTATATTCAGTATTCTAGTATACAGTATTCTAGTATACAGTATTCTGATTTATATACAGTATTCTAGTATGCTGTTTTCTGATTTGTATGCAGTATTCTAGTATGAAGAATTCTCATTTATATACAGTATTCTAGTATGCAGTGTTCTGATTTATATACAGTATTCTAGTATACAGTATTCTAGTATATAGTATTCTGATTTATATACAGTATTCTAGTATGCTGTTTTCTGATTTGTATGCAGTATTCTAGTATGAAGAATTCTCATTTATATACAGTATTCTAGTATACAGTATTCTGATTTATATACAGTATTCTAGTATGCAGTATCCTGATTTATATTCAGTAATCTAGTGTGCAGTATTCTAGTATGCTGTTTTCTGATTTGTATGCAGTATTCTAGTATGAAGAATTCTCATTTATATACAGTATTCTAGTATGCAGTGTTCTGATTTATATACAGTATTCTAGTATGCTGTATTCTAATTTATATACAGTATTCTAGTATACAGTATTCTGATTTATATACAGTATTCTAATATGCAGTATTCTGATTTGTGTACAGTGTTCTAGTGTACAGTATTCTGATTTATATACAGTATTCTAGTATGCAGTATTCTAGTATACAGTATTCAAGTATGCCGTATTCTGATTTGTATACAGTATTGTAGTATACAGTATTGTAGAATGCTGTTTTCTGATTTGTATACAGTATTCTAGTATGCAGTATTCTTGTACACATTATTCTAAAATGCAGTATTCTAATATACAATATTATATTGTGCAGTATTCTAGTATGCAGTATTCTAGTGTGCAGTATTCTAATATGCAGTTTTCTGATTTATATACAGTATTCTAGTATACAGTATTCTGATTTATATACAGTATTCTAGTATGCAGTATTCTGATTTATATTCAGTAATCTATTGTGCAGTATTCTAGTATGCAGTATTCTGATTTATATACAGTATTCTAGTATACAGTATTCTATTGTACAGTATTCTGATTTATAAACAGTATTCTAGTATGCAGTATCCTGATTTATATTCAGTAATCTAGTGTGCAGTATTCTAGTATGCAGTATTCTGATTTATATACAGTACTCTAGTATACAGTATTCTAGTGTACAGTATTCTGATTTATGTATAGTATTCTAGTATGCAGTATCCTGAATTATATTCAGTAATCTGGTGTGCAGTATTCTAGTATGCAGTATTCTGATTTATATACAGTACTCTAGTATACAGTATTCTAGTGTACAGTATTCTGATTTATATACAGTATTCTAGTATGCAGTATCCTGAATTATATTCAGTAATCTGGTGTGCAGTATTCTAGTATGCAGTATTCTGATTTATATACAGAACTCTAGTATACAGTATTCTAGTATGCAGTATTCTGATTTATATACAGTACTCTGGTATACAGTATTCTAGTGTACGGTATTCTGTTTTATATACAGTATTCTAGTATGCAGTATTCTGATTTATATACAGTACTCTGGTATACAGTATTCTAGTGTACGGTATTCTGATTTATATACAGTATTCTAGTATACAGTATTCTAGTATGCAGTATTCTAATTTATATACAGTATTCCAGTATACTGTATTCTAGTATGCAGTATTCTGATTTATATACAGTAATCTAGTGTGCAGTATTCTAGTATGCAGTATTCTGATTTATATACAGTATTCTAGTATACAGTATTCTAGTATACAGTATTCTGATTTATATACAGTATTATAATATGCAGTATTCTGATTTGTATACAGTGTTCTAGTATCTAGTATTCTAGTATGCAGTATTCTTATTTGAATACAGTATTCTAGTAAACAGTATTCTAGTATGCTGTTTTCTGATTTGTATGCAGTATTCTAGTATGCAGTGTTCTGATTTATATACAGTATTCTAGTATGCTGTATTCTAATTTATATACAGTATTCTAGTATACAGTATTCTAGTATGCAGTATTCTGATTTATATACAGTATTCTAGTATACAGTATTCTAGTATGCAGTATTCTAGTATGCAGTATTCTAATTTATATACAGTATTCTAGTATACAGTATTCTAGTATACAGTATTCTAGTATGCAGTATTCTTTTTTGCATTCAGTATTCTAGTATACAGTATTCTAGAATGCTGTTTTCTGATTTGTATACAGTGTTCTAGTATGCAGTGTTCTGATTTATATACAGTATTCTAGTATGCTGTATTCTAATTTATATACAGTATTCTAGTATACAGTATTCTGATTTATATACAGTATTCTAATATGCAGTATTCTGATTTGTGTACAGTGTTCTAGTGTACAGTATTCTGATTTATATACAGTATTCTAGTATGCAGTATTCTAGTATACAGTATTCAAGTATGCCGTATTCTGATTTGTATACAGTATTGTAGTATACAGTATTGTAGAATGCTGTTTTCTGATTTGTATACAGTATTCTAGTATGCAGTATTCTTGTACACATTATTCTAAAATGCAGTATTCTAATATACAATATTATATTGTGCAGTATTCTAGTATGCAGTATTCTAGTGTGCAGTATTCTAATATGCAGTTTTCTGATTTATATACAGTATTCTAGTATACAGTATTCTGATTTATATACAGTATTCTAGTATGCAGTATTCTGATTTATATTCAGTAATCTATTGTGCAGTATTCTAGTATGCAGTATTCTGATTTATATACAGTATTCTAGTATACAGTATTCTATTGTACAGTATTCTGATTTATAAACAGTATTCTAGTATGCAGTATCCTGATTTATATTCAGTAATCTAGTGTGCAGTATTCTAGTATGCAGTATTCTGATTTATATACAGTACTCTAGTATACAGTATTCTAGTGTACAGTATTCTGATTTATGTATAGTATTCTACTATGCAGTATCCTGAATTATATTCAGTAATCTGGTGTGCAGTATTCTAGTATGCAGTATTCTGATTTATATACAGTACTCTAGTATACAGTATTCTAGTGTACAGTATTCTGATTTATATACAGTATTCTAGTATGCAGTATCCTGAATTATATTCAGTAATCTGGTGTGCAGTATTCTAGTATGCAGTATTCTGATTTATATACAGAACTCTAGTATACAGTATTCTAGTATGCAGTATTCTGATTTATATACAGTACTCTGGTATACAGTATTCTAGTGTACGGTATTCTGTTTTATATACAGTATTCTAGTATGCAGTATTCTGATTTATATACAGTACTCTGGTATACAGTATTCTAGTGTACGGTATTCTGATTTATATACAGTATTCTAGTATACAGTATTCTAGTATGCAGTATTCTAATTTATATACAGTATTCCAGTATACTGTATTCTAGTATGCAGTATTCTGATTTATATACAGTAATCTAGTGTGCAGTATTCTAGTATGCAGTATTCTGATTTATATACAGTATTCTAGTATACAGTATTCTAGTATACAGTATTCTGATTTATATACAGTATTATAATATGCAGTATTCTGATTTGTATACAGTGTTCTAGTATCTAGTATTCTAGTATGCAGTATTCTTATTTGAATACAGTATTCTAGTAAACAGTATTCTAGTATGCTGTTTTCTGATTTGTATGCAGTATTCTAGTATGCAGTGTTCTGATTTATATACAGTATTCTAGTATGCTGTATTCTAATTTATATACAGTATTCTAGTATACAGTATTCTAGTATGCAGTATTCTGATTTATATACAGTATTCTAGTATACAGTATTCTAGTATGCAGTATTCTAGTATGCAGTATTCTAATTTATATACAGTATTCTAGTATACAGTATTCTAGTATACAGTATTCTAGTATGCAGTATTCTTTTTTGCATTCAGTATTCTAGTATACAGTATTCTAGAATGCTGTTTTCTGATTTGTATACAGTGTTCTAGTATGCAGTATTCTGATTTGTATACAGGATTCTAGTATACAGTATTCTAGTATGCAGTATTCTGATTTGTATATAGTATTCTAGTATACAGTATTCTAGTATGCCGTATTCTAATTTATATACAGTATTCTAGTATACAGTATTCTGATTTATATACAGTATTCTAGTATACAGTATTCTATTATGCAGTATTTTGATTTATATACAGCATTGTAGTATATAGTGTTCTAGTGTGCAGTATTCTAATTTATATACAGTATTCCAGTATACAGTATTCTAGTATGCAGTATTCTGATTTATATTCAGTAATCTAGTGTGCAGTATTCTAGTATGTAGTATTCTGATTTGTATATAGTATTCTAGTATACAGTATTCTAGAATGCCGTATTCTAATTTATATACAGTATTCTAGTATACAGTATTCTGATTTATATACAGTATTCTAGTATACAGTATTCTATTATGCAGTATTTTGATTTATATACAGCATTGTAATATATAGTGTTCTAGTGTGCAGTATTCTAATTTATATACAGTATTCCCGTATACAGTATTCTAGTATGCAGTATTCTGATTTATATTCAGTAATCTAGTGTGCAGTATTCTAGTATGCAGTATTCTGATTTATATACAGTATTCTAGTATACAGTATTCTAGTATACATTATTCTGATTTATATACAGTATTATAATATGCAGTATTCTGATTTGTATACAGTGTTCTAGTATATAGTATTCTAGTATGCATTATTCTTATTTGCATACAGTATTCTAGTATACAGTATTCTAGTATGCTGTTTTCTGATCTGTATGCAGTATTCTAGTATGAAGAATTCTCATTTATATACAGTATTCTAGTATGCAGTGTTCTGATTTATATACAGTATTCTAGTATGCTGTATTCTAATTTATATACAGTATTCTAGTATACAGTATTCTAGTATGCAGTATTCTGATTTTTATACAGTATTCTAGTATACAGTATTCTAGTATGCTTTATTCTAGTATGCAGTATTCTAATTTATATACAGTATTCTAGTATACAGTATTCTAGTATACAGTATTCTAGTATTCAGTATTCTGATATGCAGTATTCTAGTATGCAGTATTCTAATTTGTATACAGTATTCTAGTATGCAGAATTCTCATTTATATACAGTATTCTAGTATGCAGTGTTCTGATTTATATACAGTATTCTAGTATTCAGTATTCTGATATGCAGTATTCTAGTATGCAGTATTCTTTTTTGCATACAGTATTCTAGTATACAGATTTCTCATTTATATACATTATTCTAGTATGCAGTGTTCTGATTTATATACAGTATTCTAGTATACAGTATTCTAGCATGCATTATTCTAATTTATATACAGTATTCTAGTATGCAGAATTCTCATTTATATACAGTATTCTAGTATGCAGTGTTCTGATTTATATACAGTATTCTAGTATACAGTATTCTAATTTATATACAGTTTTCTAGTATGCAATATTCTAATATGCAGTATTCTAGTATACAGTATTCTAGTATACAGTATTCTAATTTATATACAGTATTCTAGTATACAGTATTCTAGTATGCAGTATTCTAGTGTGCAGTATTCTAGTATACAGTATTCTAGTATTCAGTATTCTGATATGCAGTATTCTAATTTGTATACAGTATTCTAGTATGCAGTGTTCTGATTTATATACAGTATTCTAGTATACAGTATTCTAGCATGCAGTATTCTAATTTATATACAGTATTCTAGTATGCAGAATTCTCATTTATATACAGTATTCTAGTATGCAGTGTTCTGATTTATATACAGTATTCTAGTATACAGTATTCTAATTTATATACAATTTTCTAGTATGCAGTATTCTAATTTATATACAGTATTCTAGTATACAGTATTCTAGTATGCAGTATTCTAGTGTGCAGTATTCTAGTATACAGTATTCTAGTATTCAGTATTCTGATTTATTTACAGTATTCTAATATGCAGTATTCTGATTTGTGTACAGTGTTCTAGTGTACAGTATTCTGATTTATATACAGTATTCTAGTATGCAGTATTCTAGTATACAGTATTCAAGTATGCCGTATTCTGATATGTATACAGTATTGTAGTATGCAGTATTGTAGAATGCTGTTTTCTCATTTGTATACAGTATTCTAGTATGCAGTATTCTAGTACACATTATTCTAAAATGCAGTATTCTAATATACAATATTATATTGTGCAGTATTCTAGTATGCAGTTTTCTGATTTATATACAGTATTCTAGTATACAATATTCTGATTTATATACAGTACTCTAGTATGCAGTATTCTGATTTATATTCAGTAATCTATTGTGCAGTATTCTAGTATGCAGTATTCTGATTTATATACAGTATTCTAGTATACAGTATTCTAGTGTACAGTATTCTGATTTATGTACATTTTTCTAGTATGCAGTATCCTGAATTATATTCAGTAATCTGGTGTGCAGTATTCTAGTATGCAGTATTCTGATTTATATACAGAACTCTAGTATACAGTATTCTAGTGTACAGTATTTTGATTTATATACAGTATTCTAGTATGCAGTATCCTGATTTATATTCAGTAATCTAGTGTGCAGTATTCTAGTATGCAGTATTCTGATTTATATACAGTACTCTGGTATACAGTATTCTAGTGTACGGTATTCTGTTTTATATACAGTATTCCAGTATGCAGTATCCTGATTTATATACAGTATTCTAGTATACAGTATTCTAGTATGCAGTATTCTAGTATGCAGTATTCTAATTTATATACAGTATTCTAGTATACAGTATTCTAGTATACAGTATTCTAGTATGCAGTATTCTTTTTTGCATACAGTATTCTAGTATACAGTATTCTAGAATGCTGATTTCTGATTTGTATACAGTGTTCTAGTATGCAGTATTCTGATTTATATACAGTATTCTAGTATGCAGTGTTCTGATTTATATACAGTATTCTAGTATACAGTATTCTAATTTATATACAGTTTTCTAGTATGCAGTATTCTAATATGCAGTATTCTAGTATACAGTATTCTAATTTATATACAGTATTCTAGTATACAGTATTCTAGTATGCAGTATTCTAGTGTGCAGTATTCTAGTATACAGTATTCTAGTATTCAGTATTCTGATATGCAGTATTCTAGTATGCAGTATTCTAATTTGTATACAGTATTCTAGTATGCAGTGTTCTGATTTATATACAGTATTCTAGTATACAGTATTCTAGCATGAACTATTCTAATTTATATACAGTATTCTAGTATGCAGAATTCTCATTTATATACAGTATTCTAGTATGCAGTGTTCTGATTTATATACAGTATTCTAGTATACAGTATTCTAATTTATATACAATTTTCTAGTATGCAGTATTCTAATTTATATACAGTATTCTAGTATACAGTATTCTAGTATGCAGTATTCTAGTGTGCAGTATTCTAGTATACAGTATTCTAGTGTTCAGTATTCTGATTTATTTACAGTATTCTAATATGCAGTATTCTGATTTGTGTACAGTGTTCTAGTGTACAGTATTCTGATTTATATACAGTATTCTAGTATGCAGTATTCTAGTATACAGTATTCAAGTATGCCGTATTCTGATATGTATACAGTATTGTAGTATGCAGTATTGTAGAATGCTGTTTTCTGATTTGTATACAGTATTCTAGTATGCAGTATTCTAGTACACATTATTCTAAAATGCAGTATTCTAATATACAATATTATATTGTGCAGTATTCTAGTATGCAGTTTTCTGATTTATATACAGTATTCTAGTATACAATATTCTGATTTATATACAGTACTCTAGTATGCAGTATTCTGATTTATATTCAGTAATCTATTGTGCAGTATTCTAGTATGCAGTATTCTGATTTATATACAGTATTCTAGTATACAGTATTCTATTGTACAGTATTCTGATTTATGTACAGTTTTCTAGTATGCAGTATTCTGAATTATATTCAGTAATCTGGTGTGCAGTATTCTAGTATGCAGTATTCTGATTTATATACAGTATTCTAGTATACAGTATTCTAGTATACAGTATTCTAGTATGCAGTATTCTTTTTTGCATACAGTATTCTAGTATACAGTATTCTAGAATGCTGATTTCTGATTTGTATACAGTGTTCTAGTATGCAGTATTCTGATTTATATACAGTATTCTAGTATGCAGTGTTCTGATTTATATACAGTATTCTAGTATACAGTATTCTAATTTATATACAGTTTTCTAGTATGCAGTATTCTAATATGCAGTATTCTAGTATACAGTATTCTAATTTATATACAGTATTCTAGTATACAGTATTCTAGTATGCAGTATTCTAGTGTGCAGTATTCTAGTATACAGTATTCTAGTATTCAGTATTCTGATATGCAGTATTCTAGTATGCAGTATTCTAATTTGTATACAGTATTCTAGTATGCAGTGTTCTGATTTATATACAGTATTCTAGTATACAGTATTCTAGCATGCAGTATTCTAATTTATATACAGTATTCTAGTATGCAGAATTCTCATTTATATACAGTATTCTAGTATGCAGTGTTCTGATTTATATACAGTATTCTAGTATACAGTATTCTAATTTATATACAATTTTCTAGTATGCAGTATTCTAATTTATATACAGTATTCTAGTATACAGTATTCTAGTATGCAGTATTCTAGTGTGCAGTATTCTAGTATACAGTATTCTAGTATTCAGTATTCTGATTTATTTACAGTATTCTAATATGCAGTATTCTGATTTGTGTACAGTGTTCTAGTGTACAGTATTCTGATTTATATACAGTATTCTAGTATGCAGTATTCTAGTATACAGTATTCAAGTATGCCGTATTCTGATATGTATACAGTATTGTAGTATGCAGTATTGTAGAATGCTGTTTTCTGATTTGTATACAGTATTCTAGTATGCAGTATTCTAGTACACATTATTCTAAAATGCAGTATTCTAATATACAATATTATATTGTGCAGTATTCTAGTATGCAGTTTTCTGATTTATATACAGTATTCTAGTATACAATATTCTGATTTATATACAGTACTCTAGTATGCAGTATTCTGATTTATATTCAGTAATCTATTGTGCAGTATTCTAGTATGCAGTATTCTGATTTATATACAGTATTCTAGTATACAGTATTCTATTGTACAGTATTCTGATTTATGTACAGTTTTCTAGTATGCAGTATTCTGAATTATATTCAGTAATCTGGTGTGCAGTATTCTAGTATGCAGTATTCTGATTTATATACAGAACTCTAGTATACAGTATTCTAGTGTACAGTATTCTGATTTATATACAGTATTCTAGTATGCAGTATCCTGATTTATATTCAGTAATCTAGTGTGCAGTATTCTAGTATGCAGTATTCTGATTTATATACAGTACTCTGGTATACAGTATTCTAGTGTACGGTATTCTGTTTTATATACAGTATTCTAGTATGCAGTATCCTGATTTATATACAGTATTCTAGTATACAGTATTCTAGTATGCAGTATTCTAGTATGCAGTATTCTAATTTATATACAGTATTCTAGTATACAGTATTCTAGTATACAGTATTCTAGTATGCAGTATTCTTTTTTGCATACAGTATTCTAGTATACAGTATTCTAGAATGCTGATTTCTGATTTGTATAGTGTTCTAGTATGCAGTATTCTGATTTGTATACAGGATTCTAGTATACAGTATTCTAGTATGCAGTATTCTGATTTGTATATAGTATTCTAGTATACAGTATTCTAGTATGCCGTATTCTAATTTATATACAGTATTCTAGTATACAGTATTCTGATTTATATACAGTATTCTAGTATACAGTATTCTATTATGCAGTATTTTGATTTATATAAAGCATTGTAGTATATAGTATTCTAGTGTGCAGTATTCTAATTTATATACAGTATTCCAGTATACAGTATTCTAGTATGCAGTATTCTGATTTATATACAGTAATCTAGTGTGCAGTATTCTAGTATGCAGTATTCTGATTTATATACAGTATTCTAGTATACAGTATTCTAGTATACAGTATTCTGATTTATATACAGTATTATAATATGCAGTATTCTGATTTGCATACAGTGATCTAGTATATAGTATTCTAGTATGCAGTATTCTTATTTGAATACAGTATTCTAGTAAACAGTATTCTAGTATGCTGTTTTCTGATTTGTATGGAGTATTCTAGTATGCAGAATTCTCATTTATATACAGTATTCTAGTATGCAGTGTTCTGATTTATATACAGTATTCTAGTATGCTGTATTCTAATTTATATACAGTATTCTAGTATACAGTATTCTAGTATGCAGTATTCTGATTTATATACAGTATTCTAGTATACAGTATTCTAGTATGCAGTATTCTAGTATGCAGTATTCTAATTTATATACAGTATTCTAGTATACAGTATTCTAGTATACAGTATTCTAGTATGCAGTATTCTTTTTTGCATACAGTATTCTAGTATACAGTATTCTAGAATGCTGTTTTCTGATTTGTATACAGTGTTCTAGTATGCAGTATTCTGATTTGTATACAGGATTCTAGTATACAGTATTCTAGTATGCCGTATTCTAATTTATATACAGTATTCTAGTATACAGTATTCTGATTTATATACAGTATTCTAGTATACAGTATTCTATTATGCAGTATTTTGATTTATATACATCATTGTAGTATATAGTGTTCTAGTGTGCAGTATTCTAATTTATATACAGTATTCCAGTATACAGTATTCTAGTATGCAGTATTCTGATTTATATTCAGTATTCTAGTATACAGTATTCTAGTATACAGTATTCTGATTTATATACAGTATTCTAGTATGCTGTTTTCTGATTTGTATGCAGTATTCTAGTATGAAGAATTCTCATTTATATACAGTATTCTAATATGCAGTGTTCTGATTTATATACAGTATTCTAGTATACAGTATTCTAGTATACAGTATTCTGATTTATATACAGTATTCTAGTATGCTGTTTTCTGATTTGTATGCAGTATTCTAGTATGAAGAATTCTCATTTATATACAGTATTCTAGTATGCAGTGTTCTGATTTATATACAGTATTCTAGTATGCTGTATTCTAATTTATATACAGTATTCTAGTATACAGTATTCTGATTTATATACAGTATTCTAATATGCAGTATTCTGATTTGTGTACAGTGTTCTAGTGTACAGTATTCTGATTTATATACAGTATTCTAGTATGCAGTATTCTAGTATACAGTATTCAAGTATGCCGTATTCTGATTTGTATACAGTATTGTAGTATACAGTATTGTAGAATGCTCTTTTCTGATTTGTATACAGTATTCTAGTATGCAGTATTCTTGTACACATTATTCTAAAATGCAGTATTCTAATATACAATATTATATTGTGCAGTATTCTAGTATGCAGTATTCTAGTGTGCAGTATTCTAATATGCAGTTTTCTGATTTATATACAGTATTCTAGTATACAGTATTCTGATTTATATACAGTATTCTAGTATGCAGTATTCTGATTTATATTCAGTAATCTATTGTGCAGTATTCTAGTATGCAGTATTCTGATTTATATACAGTATTCTAGTATACAGTATTCAATTGTACAGTATTCTGATTTATAAACAGTATTCTAGTATGCAGTATCCTGATTTATATTCAGTAATCTAGTGTGCAGTATTCTAGTATGCAGTATTCTGATTTATATACAGTACTCTAGTATACAGTATTCTAGTGTACAGTATTCTGATTTATGTATAGTATTCTAGTATGCAGTATCCTGAATTATATTCAGTAATCTGGTGTGCAGTATTCTAGTATGCAGTATTCTGATTTATATACAGTACTCTAGTATACAGTATTCTAGTGTACAGTATTCTGATTTATATACAGTATTCTAGTATGCAGTATCCTGAATTATATTCAGTAATCTGGTGTGCAGTATTCTAGTATGCAGTATTCTGATTTATATACAGAACTCTAGTATACAGTATTCTAGTATGCAGTATTCTGATTTATATACAGTACTCTGGTATACAGTATTCTAGTGTACGGTATTCTGTTTTATATACAGTATTCTAGTATGCAGTATTCTGATTTATATACAGTACTCTGGTATACAGTATTCTAGTGTACGGTATTCTGATTTATATACAGTATTCTAGTATACAGTATTCTAGTATGCAGTATTCTAATTTATATACAGTTTTCCAGTATACTGTATTCTAGTATGCAGTATTCTGATTTATATACAGTAATCTAGTGTGCAGTATTCTAGTATGCAGTATTCTGATTTATATACAGTATTCTAGTATACAGTATTCTAGTATACAGTATTCTGATTTATATACAGTATTATAATATGCAGTATTCTGATTTGTATACAGTGTTCTAGTATCTAGTATTCTAGTATGCAGTATTCTTATTTGAATACAGTATTCTAGTAAACAGTATTCTAGTATGCTGTTTTCTGATTTGTATGCAGTATTCTAGTATGCAGTGTTCTGATTTATATACAGTATTCTAGTATGCTGTATTCTAATTTATATACAGTATTCTAGTATACAGTATTCTAGTATGCAGTATTCTGATTTATATACAGTATTCTAGTATACAGTATTCTAGTATGCAGTATTCTAGTATGCAGTATTCTAATTTATATACAGTATTCTAGTATACAGTATTCTAGTATACAGTATTCTAGTATTCAGTATTCTTTTTTGCATTCAGTATTCTAGTATACAGTATTCTAGAATGCTGTTTTCTGATTTGTATACAGTGTTCTAGTATGCAGTATTCTGATTTGTATACAGGATTCTAGTATACAGTATTCTAGTATGCAGTATTCTGATTTGTATATAGTATTCTAGTATACAGTATTCTAGTATGCCGTATTCTAATTTATATACAGTATTCTAGTATACAGTATTCTGATTTATATACAGTATTCTAGTATACAGTATTCTATTATGCAGTATTTTGATTTATATACAGCATTGTAGTATATAGTGTTCTAGTGTGCAGTATTCTAATTTATATACAGTATTCCAGTATACAGTATTCTAGTATGCAGTATTCTGATTTATATTCAGTAATCTAGTGTGCAGTATTCTAGTATGTAGTATTCTGATTTGTATATAGTATTCTAGTATACAGTATTCTAGAATGCCGTATTCTAATTTATATACAGTATTCTAGTATACAGTATTCTGATTTATATACAGTATTCTAGTATACAGTATTCTATTATGCAGTATTTTGATTTATATACAGCATTGTAATATATAGTGTTCTAGTGTGCAGTATTCTAATTTATATACAGTATTCCAGTATACAGTATTCTAGTATGCAGTATTCTGATTTATATTCAGTAATCTAGTGTGCAGTATTCTAGTATGCAGTATTCTGATTTATATACAGTATTCTAGTATACAGTATTCTAGTATACATTATTCTGATTTATATACAGTATTATAATATGCAGTATTCTGATTTGTATACAGTGTTCTAGTATATAGTATTCTAGTATGCATTATTCTTATTTGCATACAGTATTCTAGTATACAGTATTCTAGTATGCTGTTTTCTGATCTGTATGCAGTATTCTAGTATGAAGAATTCTCATTTATATACAGTATTCTAGTATGCAGTGTTCTGATTTATATACAGTATTCTAGTATGCTGTATTCTAATTTATATACAGTATTCTAGTATACAGTATTCTAGTATGCAGTATTCTGATTTTTATACAGTATTCTAGTATACAGTATTCTAGTATGCTTTATTCTAGTATGCAGTATTCTAATTTATATACAGTATTCTAGTATACAGTATTCTTTTTTGCATACAGTATTCTAGTATACAGATTTCTCATTTATATACATTATTCTAGTATGCAGTGTTCTGATTTATATACAGTATTCTAGTATACAGTATTCTAGCATGCATTATTCTAATTTATATACAGTATTCTAGTATGCAGAATTCTCATTTATATACAGTATTCTAGTATGCAGTGTTCTGATTTATATACAGTATTCTAGTATACAGTATTCTAATTTATATACAGTTTTCTAGTATGCAGTATTCTAATATGCAGTATTCTAGTATACAGTATTCTAGTATACAGTATTCTAATTTATATACAGTATTCTAGTATACAGTATTCTAGTATGCAGTATTCTAGTGTGCAGTATTCTAGTATACAGTATTCTAGTATTCAGTATTCTGATATGCAGTATTCTAGTATGCAGTATTCTAATTTATATACAGTATTCTAGTATGCAGTGTTCTGATTTATATACAGTATTCTAGTATACAGTATTCTAGCATGAACTATTCTAATTTATATACAGTATTCTAGTATGCAGAATTCTCATTTATATACAGTATTCTAGTATGCAGTGTTCTGATTTATATACAGTATTCTAGTATACAGTATTCTAATTTATATACAATTTTCTAGTATGCAGTATTCTAATTTATATACAGTATTCTAGTATACAGTATTCTTGTATGCAGTATTCTAGTGTGCAGTATTCTAGTATACAGTATTCTAGTATTCAGTATTCTGATTTATTTACAGTATTCTAATATGCAGTATTCTGATTTGTGTACAGTGTTCTAGTGTACAGTATTCTGATTTATATACAGTATTCTAGTATGCAGTATTCTAGTATACAGTATTCAAGTATGCCGTATTCTGATTTGTATACAGTATTGTAGTATACAGTATTGTAGAATGCTGTTTTCTGATTTGTATACAGTATTCTAGTATGCAGTATTCTAGTACACATTATTCTAAAATGCAGTACTCTAATATACAATATTATATTGTGCAGTATTCTAGTATGCAGTATTCTAGTGTGCAGTATTCTAATATGCAGCTTTCTGATTTATATACAGTATTCTAGTATACAGTATTCTGATTTATATACAGTATTCTAGTATGCAGTATTCTGATTTATATTCAGTAATCTATTGTGCAGTATTCTAGTATGCAGTATTCTGATTTATATACAGTATTCTAGTATGCAGTATCCTGTTTTATATTCAGTAATCTAGTGTGCAGTATTCTAGTATGCAGTATTCTGATTTATATACAGTACTCTTGTATACAGTATTCTAGTGTACAGTATTCTGATTTATTTACAGTATTCTAGTATGCAGTATCCTGAATTATATTCAGTAATCTGGTGTGCAGTATTCTAGTATGCAGTATTCTGATTTATATACAGAACTCTAGTATACATTATTCTAGTGTACAGTATTCTGATTTATATACAGTATTCTAGTGTGCAGTATCCTGATTTATATTCAGTAATCTAGTGTGCAGTATTCTAGTATGCAGTATTCTGATTTATATACAGTACTCTGGTATACAGTATTCTAGTGTACGGTATTCTGTTTTATATACAGTATTCTAGTATGCAGTATCCTGATTTATATACAGTATTCTAGTATACAGTATTCTAGTATGCAGTATTCTAGTATGCAGTATTCTAATTTATATACAGTATTCTAGTATACAGTATTCTAGTATGCAGTATTCTTTTTTGCATACAGTATTCTAGTATACAGTATTCTAGAATGCTGATTTCTGATTTGTATACAGTGTTCTAGTATGCAGTATTCTGATTTGTATACAGGATTCTAGTATACAGTATTCTAGTATGCAGTATTCTGATTTGTATATAGTATTCTAGTATACAGTATTCTAGTATGCCGTATTCTAATTTATATACAGTATTCTAGTATACAGTATTCTGATTTATATACAGTATTCTAGTATACAGTATTCTATTATGCAGTATTTTGATTTATATACAGCATTTTAGTATATAGTATTCTAGTGTGCAGTATTCTAATTTATATACAGTATTCCAGTATACAGTATTCTAGTATGCAGTATTCTGATTTATATACAGTAATCTAGTGTGCAGTATTCTAGTATGCAGTATTCTGATTTATATACAGTATTCTAGTATACAGTATTCTAGTATACAGTATTCTGATTTATATACAGTAATCTAGTGTGCAGTATTCTAGTATGCAGTATTCTGATTTATATACAGTATTATAATATGCAGTATTCTGATTTGTATACAGTGTTCTAGTATATAGTATTCTAGTATGCAGTATTCTTATTTGAATACAGTATTCTAGTAAACAGTATTCTAGTATGCTGTTTTCTGATTTGTATGCAGTATTCTAGTATGCAGAATTCTCATTTATTTACAGTATTCTAGTATGCAGTGTTCTGATTTATATACAGTATTCTAGTATGCTGTATTCTAATTTATATACAGTATTCTAGTATACAGTATTCTAGTATGCAGTATTCTGATTTATATACAGTATTCTAGTATACTGTATTCTAGTATGCAGTATTCTAGTATGCAGTATTCTAATTTATATACAGTATTCTAGTATACAGTATTCTAGTATACAGTATTCTAGTATGCAGTATTCTTTTTTGCATACAGTATTCTAGTATACAGTATTCTAGAATGCAGTATTCTGATTTGTATACAGGATTCTAGTATACAGTATTCTAGTATGCAGTATTCTGATTTGTATATAGTATTCTAGTATACAGTATTCTAGTATGCCGTATTCTAATTTATATACAGTATTCTAGTATACAGTATTCTGATTTATATACAGTATTCTAGTATACAGTATTCTATTATGCAGTATTTTGATTTATATACAGCATTGTAGTATATAGTGTTCTAGTGTGCAGTATTCTAATTTATATACAGTATTCCAGTATACAGTATTCTAGTATGCAGTATTCTTTTTTGCATACAGTATTCTAGTATACAGTATTCTAGAATGCAGTATTCTGATTTGTATACAGGATTCTAGTATACAGTATTCTAGTATGCAGTATTCTGATTTGTATATAGTATTCTAGTATACAGTATTCTAGTATGCCGTATTCTAATTTATATACAGTATTCTAGTATACAGTATTCTGATTTATATACAGTATTCTAGTATACAGTATTCTATTATGCAGTATTTTGATTTATATACAGCATTGTAGTATATAGTGTTCTAGTGTGCAGTATTCTAATTTATATACAGTATTCCAGTATACAGTATTCTAGTATGCAGTATTCTGATTTATATTCAGTAATCTAGTGTGCAGTATTCTAGTATGCAGTATTCTGATTTATATACAGTGTTCTAGTATACAGTATTCTAGTATACAGTATTCTGATTTATATACAGTATTATAATATGCAGTATTCTGATTTGTATACAGTGTTCTAGTATATAGTATTCTAGTATGCAGTATTCTTATTTGCATACAGTATTCTAGTATACAGTAGTCTAGTATTCTGTTTTCTGATTTGTATGCAGTATTCTAGTATGAAGAATTCTCATTTATATACAGTATTCTAGTATGCAGTGTTCTGATTTATATACAGTATTCTAGTATGCTGTATTCTAATTTATATACAGTATTCTAGTATACAGTATTCTAGTATGCAGTATTCTGATTTATATACAGTATTCTAGTATACAGTATTCTAGTGTACAGTATTCTAGCATGCATTATTCTAATTTATATACAGTATTCTAGTATGCAGAATTCTCATTTATATACAGTATTCTAGTATGCATTGTTCTGATTTATATACAGTATTCTAGTATACAATATTCTAATTTATATACAGTTTTCTAGTATGCAGTATTCTAATATGCAGTATTCTAGTATACAGTATTCTAGTATACAGTATTCTAATTTATATACAGTATTCTAGTATACAGTATTCTAGTATACAGTATTCTAGTATTCTGATTTATATACAGTATTCTTATATGCAGTATTCTAGTATGCAGTATTCTAATTTGTATACAGTATTCTAGTATGCAGTGTTCTGATTTATATACAGTATTCTAGTATACAGTATTCTAGTATGCAGTATTCTAATTTATATACAGTATTCTAGTATGCAGAATTCTCATTTATATACAGTATTCTAGTATGCAGTGTTCTGATTTATATACAGTATTCTAGTATACAGTATTCTAATTTATATACAATTTTCTAGTATGCAGTATTCTATTTTATATACAGTATTCTAGTATACAGTATTCTAGTATGCAGTATTCTAGTGTGCAGTATTCTAGTATACAGTATTCTAGTATTCAGTATTCTGATTTATATACAGTATTCTAATATGCAGTATTCTGATTTGTGTAGTGTTCTAGTGTACAGTTTTCTGATTTATATACAGTATTCTAGTATGCAGTATTCTAGTATACAGTATTCTAGTATGCCGTATTCTGATTTGTATACAGTATTGTAGTATACAGTATTGTAGAATGCTGTTTTCTGATTTTTATACAGTATTCTAGTATGCAGTATTCTAGTACACATTATTCTTAAATGCAGTATTCTAATATACAATATTATATTATGCACTATTCTAGTATGCAGTATTCTAGTGTGCAGTATTCTAATATGCAGTTTTCTGATTTATATACAGTATTCTAGTATACAGTATTCTGATTTATATACAGTATTCTAGTATGCAGTATTCTGATTTATATTCAGTAATCTATTGTGCAGTATTCTAGTATGCAGTATTCTGATTTATATACAGTACTCTAGTATACAGTATTCTAGTGTACAGTATTCTGATTTATGTACAGTATTCTAGTATGCAGTATCCTGATTTATATTCAGTAATCTAGTGTGCAGTATTCTAGTATGCAGTATTCTGATTTATATACAGTACTCTAGTATACAGTATTCTAGTGTACAGTATTCTGATTTATGTGCAGTATTCTAGTATGCAGTATCCTGATTTATATTCAGTAATCTGGTGTGCAGTATTCTAGTATGCAGTATTCTGATTTATATACAGTACTCTAGTATACAGTATTCTAGTGTACAGTATTCTGATTTATATACAGTATTCTAGTATGCAGTATCCTGATTTATATTCAGTAATCTAGTGTGCAGTATTCTAGTATGCAGTATTCTGATTTATATACAGTACTCTAGTATACAGTATTCTAGTGTACAGTATTCTGATTTATATACAGTATTCTAGTATGCAGTATCCTGATTAATATTCAGTCATCTAGTGTGCAGTATTCTAGTATGCAGTATTCTGATTTATATACAGTACTCTAGTATACAGTATTCTAGTGTACAGTATTCTGATTTATATACAGTACTCTAGTATACAGTATTCTAGTGTACAGTATCCTGATTTATATTCAGTAATCTAGTGTGCAGTATTCTAGTATGCAGTATTCTTATTTATATTCAGTAATCTAGTATACAGTATTCTAGTGTACAGTATTTTGATATATATACAGTACTCTAGTATACAGTATTCTAGTATGCAGTATTCTGATTTATATACAGTATTCTAGTATGCAGTATCCTGATTTATATTCAGTAATCTAGTGTGCAGTATTCTAGTATGCAGTATTCTGATTTCTATACAGTACTCTAGTATACAGTATTCTAGTGTACAGTATTCTGATTTATATACAGTATTCTATTATGCGGTATTCTTGTATACAGTATACAGTGTCGCACACCCGATCCCCAAATGGGCTGATGAGGCGCCCGAGAGATAAAGGCGGCCGGTGACGATTGTTTGAGAGAGAGAGATATCAATCACAGACATGTCTGTTGTGTGTGTGTTTATGCTTTTGTTTTAACAAGCCGGTTCTCGCCTCCTCCTTGCCCATCCTAACCTAGTCTAGTATGCAGAATACTGTGACATTGGCATGTTAGAGAGGCCTCTGTTGCACCCCCATTTTCAACTACAGTCACCAAAATTGGTAGATCTATTGTTCTCATCAAGCGTGACAACTTTTATAAGTACTGTCATTAGCTCCGCCCAACAACCATTTACATTTTTGAATATTGCAGTCTGTGAACTTTTACAAACCCCTCCTAGTGGATTCACGTGACTGTCACCAAATTTTGGCAACATTATGCCAAGACTTTGAATATGCTAAATTGTGAAATGATTTATGAACTGTGGACTGTTGCCATGGAGAGGGAATAAATGAATGGTAAAAACTGGGAAACAGGAAGTGTTACATATCTTCTGCATGCATTGTGTGATTATGATGACAGTTTGGCTGTGTGTTTGTTAATGGGATGACCACATGGATGTGGCTAATGTGGGCCTCCACCTGGCAGCAGGAAGTGTGGCACTTACACCAGACTTTGACATAGTCCTGTTATTTTTATCCAAATCACTTCTTGATATCTTACATGATATTATGATAGCCACAAGACAAATAACAAACTTCTCGTTTGGACTGTTCAACACTTAAAAGATTAATAATTAGAGACACATATCACTGTGTCTCAGGGGTGAATATCTTCCAGACAAACACATGACATGGTCTTAAATAATATTTCATTCTCAGATTTAAAAAAAGAACATTATCAGACTTGTGGCTTGAGCTCCATTTTGGATCATTTTAAGTCCAGTGTCATTTATACTTTCATAAAAATATAAGATGAAAATATCCTATAAATTTGAGCTTTTCTAACTATTTTGCTTTATGACTTTAATACATTCTGCCATCTGGACATCAAACTTACATGTGTGTTCTGTCAAAACAGACCCCAAATGTGACTTTAATACCAAGATGTGATTAATATTTACATTAATATTGAGTACGTCCAATTCAGGCCTGAGCTCAGAGAATAGGGGCAGTGGGAACAGGTCAATATTAAGCCATTAAAGCTATTTATATGATAAATGTAGATACATTGTAATGTGATATTGTGCTGATGTTTTTGTTCAGATTGGCTCATATTTCGGAGCGTCTCTGAGCATGTTGGATGTTGATTCAGATGGAGACTCAGATTTTGTTCTGGTTGGAGCTCCATTATTTCATCAGTCTCAGCCGCGAGCAGAAGGAAGGCTGTACGTCTACGCTTTAACAGACCAGGTATTTACAGCTTCATTCATCTCTGTTAACATTGTCATGATACACTCTTGTGTGGTGTAGCAGTTTAAAGGGATTTTCTCTCCTCATTCACTCATCCTCATGTTGTTCCAAACTCGTATGAATGTCTTTCTTCAGTGGAACACAAAAGGTGAACAAGTCATCTGATCTCAGCGCTTACATCTCACTTGATGGGGAGATTGTCAGTCAACACATTTCAGATCATTTCTCACACAAATCTATCACATGGCTTCAGAAGACAGGAGTCACTTTTCTTTCTCATTTAGTTTTTAATCATTTACATGTATCTAAAGTTGAATAGAAATGTGGAACATCACCAGCAGTTTGTCCTGCAAGATCAACAACATCTGCAGTATCAGGCCGCCGAGTTTCGAGACTGGCACAGAAGCGGAAGTGGATGTTCAGACTAGTAGTTTTCAAGAGGAATTGCCTTTGGCTTGTGGTCTGGATACATGTCTTCAACAGTTTCTTGAATATTATGATGATCTCAGCACACTGGCTGGAGTTTGGAAGTTCATTTAACTACAGAGAAACAGAAATGAGCGGCCCCAGGCTACATTAGGCTTTGTTCAAGGTGCTTGTGGTATTTGAATTTGACTTTTGTAAATTTAAGTCCTGGAAAACCTTGAAAACAGAATTTTTTTTAAATCAAGAAAAGTGCTAATAGAAACATTCTTGTTATTATCTAACCTCTTTATGTGCTGTATGATACTTATGACTATCTTGGGAACTGAGAATCTTCTTAGTCAGAATCTGTTCCATTAAAACATACAGGAACACAATCATTTTCAAGGCTTTCATTTCCGTTAACTGTTCTAAAATATGGAAAAGACTATCTGTGGACCTCCCGTCTACTCCGGAACCCCCTCAAGCTCAGGCCCTCTTGAGACTGACTCTTATTATGAGTCAGTTCTTTATAGAGTATTAAAAACATATGAATGAGTCAGTAGTTAATTCAGTAGTAATCCATTAGTTACTGAATTAAACTGACTCGTTTACTGAACTGTAAGTCATTCATTTTGATATGACATGAAATTAACCAAGAATGAATACTGCACACTGTGTTCTTACGGCTCGTAAGACTGTTTTTTCATATGACCATGTGCAATTAAAGATGAACATTATTTTAGTAATATTTTTATTTATAAAAACTGGTATTTAAAAAACAAGATCTAAGTTCAGTCATGAAACTCTACTTGGCACAAGCTGAAAGGTTCTTTGAACTTGTAATCTGTTAGCCAATCAATTCACTTTCTTTTTGTAATATTTAAATTTGCTCAGTTTGCAAGTAAGCCAGTTTCACTGCAGTGTGCTGCAAAGATTTCTCTAAAAATGCTATTTGATCAGGTGGTGGCTGGGGCTTTTTCTTCTATCAGCTTGCACGGTAAGGTCAACTGTTGGCCATGACACATAGAAACACGTCTTTATCAAGGTAAGCCTTAGCAAATCTGGAACTGGCACACATTGCTATTTTAGGTCATTAGATTAAATAAATCCACACACGATAGTCTAAATCACTAGATAAATAATCTCTGGGCTTTCCTGGGCTAGGTACACATCATCAGGTCTCTAGCCATTTAAGCCATTTGGCCAAGCAGTCCAAGGCGCTCCTAGCTAGCATACACTCGGTGCACATGTCTCTTCGGAGCAGCAGCAGTACACAAGTCTTGGCAATAGTTGGGGGGTTAGTGTTTGTGCTGCTTCTCTGCATTGTTGGAGGTTAGTTTGTAATGTCTGTTTGTGCAGCAGCATGCCCACATGCTTAACTCAGTATGTCTGTTTATGTTCTAGCAGCAGCAGCGTAGAAGATCCAGTCCACATTGAAACCCAAATTGTAGTGTTTGAGAAGACCTTGAAAGTCCTGGAATTTGATTTTGTATGAACCCTGTTATATGGAAAAGAGCAAACACAAATTCCCCTTTTGTTTTTCACAGAAGAAATCCACAAACACTGTAAACACATGGAATGTAAGCGTGTCAAACACAGGACGATTTGCAGCAACTTTGGCATCGCTAAAGGACCTGAATGGAGACGGTCTGTCAGATGTTGCTGTTGGTGCTCCGCTGGATGATGATGGACAGGGAGCCATCTACATCTATCTGGGTCATGAAACACATGGCATCAGCAACAAACAGCCTCAGGTGAAGAAAAAACAGAGGTCTTTACTCCTGGGTTTGATAGTTTGGAAAACAATGACGTTAGAAAGCAAAAACTGAGGTTTCAAACTCATCTGATTCATGTGGACATTGCGGAAGTATCTTGAGATACGTAAGAGCAATCACTGAGCAAAATAATGTCTTGTGTGTGTGTGTGTGTGTGTTCAGCGGGTCTCAGCACAGATGGTTTTGTCCGGTCTGCATCAGTTCGGTGTGTCTCTGTCTGGTCTGATGGACGTGAATGAAGACAACCTGACAGACATTGTGATCGGAGCACAAGGAGCGATCGTGCTGCTGAAGTACAACATTCACAAACTCATCTATACATTCACTTACAATCACAAATGAAAGATTGTTTGAGCTTGAGAACTTATAACCTGTGGGCTAAACATTAGCTTTTAAACTTTAATTTGGGGAGTAAATGAGTTTTACTGCAAAGTCTGCTAACCAATATCAGTTGGTGCATAACTGGCCAAATTGATCCCATCATTTACAAAAAACTATTTATTGCTGCATTAATGACTCTGTTTGTTTGTCTGCTAACATCATGTTTTCAGGGCTCGGCCAGTGATGTCTGTGTCGTCACAGCTCAGTTTCAGTCCTAAAGAGATCAGTCTCAGCAACTTTGAATGTCCCAGCACGGATGTGTTTCACATGTTTAACCTCACTTCCTGTTTCAGTGTGACAGAGCGCACCAGTAGCACAGGTAACATCACGCGCACACACGACGCATGTTTGAAATCTGTGATGGATGAATGATCTTGAGTTGTGTAGACAGAAAAAGAGTCTGACTGTTGAAGTGTGCTCTTGAAGAAAACTCGCCATGTCTGATTTCTCGCAGGATCTCTAAAAAAGGGTCTGAATATCTCGCTGAATCTGAACATGGATTTCATCAGAGAAATGAATAGAGGATTCTTTGATAAGATGAATACATCGTCTAGAACTCTACAACAGTCCGTCCTGCTGGAGTCGAAGTACTCCTGCTTCAGTTTCTCCGTCTTCATGCCGGTTTGTGTCATCTGTCAGTGATTCAGTCTGTACATCTGTTGTTAACATGCATCTCCTGTGAGCTCTAGCATTCAGATTTTGAGGGTTTCTGATTTCATGATAGTATACATCACTCGTTACATCTGTGTGTTACTGCATGATAACAAAGTGACAAAAAAGTAGAAAATCAGAGCACCATTTCACTCAATTATACATGACTCTTAATTTAAATAAAAACATGATATTCGGGCGAATTCTCCATAGTTTTCGTAGAGTTTTGCTTGTTTTTCAAATTGGAAGAATGGTTGGTGTATTGTTATCTTTTAGAGCAGCAGCAACACGAACACACATTCTACCCGTGTCCTCATGTGACTCAAGAGGTTAACGTCTGTGCAGAGATAGATTATTATAGTGTGTTATTCTTGTGTATCAATGTTATTGCTTGTACAGTTTACAGACTGCCGAGTACACTCATTACTGCTAATAATACTCAGGGTATTACTGTAACGTATTCCCACCTAACAGGGAACGTTCCAACAACTTTGGCTAACATTATTTAAAGGTTTGGGGGGAAAAAAATTATATAAAACGTTAATGGAACATCCTTATAACGTTATTAACCTTAAAAAACGTTCTACTAATGTTAAGAAAACTGGACATTTTCATGTTCCCACAACCAAATACTAACGTTAGGAAAACGTTCTTAGAACATAAAATTGTTAGCTGGGTTGTTACCACTAATTAGATTTGCTGTGTTGTCGTCAAACCACGTTGGATTGCTTGTGCAAATCCGCCATCGCCGGTGAGACCGGCACACTGAGTTTGTCCATTAAAGAGCCAATGATCACGGCAAACAGATTATGAACACTTCACCAACAGTTAACAGTTGCCTTCTCCCACAATCGTTGTAACCAGCTTGTGTGTAGTTAGAATACCAGCAGGGGGCAATCATTTCCTCAATGCCAACAACTCTCCACGCACCAAAGAGAAAGCAATATATTGCATTCTCCAATTCCCGCGTCGTTCAGGTCGGTCAGGACATATTTGTTCATTATGGTGCTGTCATTAAGAAATCCTAACGTTGCTGTAGCCTAACGTTATATTTGTGTGTGGGCTGTGGAGATGTTTAATCTATGGTGCTGTTAACGTTACTGTGGTCAATAACGTTAATGGAAATTGATATTAATTGGCTAATTAATTAATCACAGAAAGCAGCGTTCGATCCTGAAATATCGAATTGGAGAATGCAATATATTGCTTTCTCTTTGGTGCGTGGAGAGTTGTTGGCATTGAGGAAATGATTGCCCCCTGCTGGTATTCTAACTACACACATGCGTGTCATGTACACGCCTAGAGGAGGCAAAGCGTGACACTGACACGTATCCGCAAGTGGACCAGCGTGTGTATTACACGCTTTGGCGTGATACCGGGTTGCCATGGTAGGTCTTGGTGTCAAGGACATGGGCCTGCATCCACTGTTCCGTCACTATGTAGTCCAGCAGATGTTCTTGCTTGGACCCGGCATGCATCCATGATTTTGTGTGGATGCGCCGATGCTGGAACAGTGTGTTGGTAATTACAAGCCCATGGGCTTCAACACAATTCAACACAAAAATCTAGCAGCCTCCTGCCGTTGTTATTGAGCTGATCTGGCCCATGTCTTCCAATCACTCATGACCAGGTGCTAACATCATGGCCAACTCAGGCATTAAAATCACCCATCATGATGATTCTATCCCGAGGGGCCACTTTAGCCAGCACCTGTGACAGGACGTCATAGAAGGCATCTGACTCATCTGCCTTTCCCGCATCCCTCCACGGATGTTCGTCTTCAGTGGGGGCATAAATAACCACGACCACCACTCCTCGCCTCTGGTTGATGGGAAGGCATATCCAAAGTAACCTGGGGCTCACAGCTTCCCACACTGCCTTCATTCTTTTGTTCTGAAGAAGAGCCACTCTCTGTTGTTTGGCAGTGTCCTGCCCTGAGTAGAAGAAAGTCCTCCCCTCATTGTCCACTGGTCCACCAGACCTCCTGAACTCCACAGAGATCCAGGTGGTAGCGCTCCAGCTCCCGACAGAGGAGTGGCAGCCTCTCCTCCGCTGTGAGTGTTTGAATATTCCACGTGTCTGTAGCGGCTTTTTGTTGTTTCTGGAGGAGCGCCGAGGGTGAGGATTCAGTCCCCTGGCTCTGCCTGATGGAGTTTGGCCAGAAGACATCATAGACGCCTGTCCCCCCCAGGGCACACACACACTCACACACTCACTCACTCACTCACTCACTTACTCACTCACTCACTCACTCACACTCACACACACACACACACACACACACACACACACACACTCACAAACTCACACTCACTCACACTCACAAACTCACACACACACAAACACACATCACACACACACACACACACACACACACACACACAGACACACACAATCACTCACACACTCACACACTCACAAACACACACATTCAGTCACTCAATAACACACTCACACACACACACACACACACTCACAAACACACACACACTCACTCACAAATGCACTCACAAACACACACAAACACACTCACAAACACACACACACACACACACACACTCACTCACACACTCACACACACACACACACTGACACACTCA
>JAVLUX010000006.1:520000-555000 GCA_032164185.1 Moxostoma hubbsi
AACACACACACACTTTGTTATATTTCAAGAGAAGTATTTTGACTTGTTTTGGATGCACCTGTGCCAAGGGCTGGCAGGGGATGCCAGTGCTCAGATTCAAGCATTCATTTTTTTTTCCTTTTGGGTGTCGATGTTCTTTGGATGTTACAATCTAATATTCTATTATTAGTCCCTGATTGCAGGGTGTTATGAATACTTATTAATATTCTATTTATTTTCATTATTAATAATTCTCTTTGATCATTATTAATTATTGCTAATATCCAAACCCGCTCCTGAACGACATGCTAACATTAGTGTTGAACCCTTGTGGTCGGGTCATTTGTAAGGAAAGTTTTAGAGTAAGAACTCAAAAAAGTAATCCAGTACAAGTTACAAATCACTTAAATTACATCAATCACATTATAAACTGATTACTTATTTGTAATTACATTATTTAAATCTGACTTTTGACTTTCTAATGTTTGTATTTGCTTCTTGTTCATTATCACACACAAGTCTTTCACTTATTTCTCGCTTATAATAATCGTTAGAGGAGTCACTATATTCCCCCTAATATTCTTTATTATGCTACTGAATACAGTGTAATCAGATTACTGTAATGACTCTGTAATCAGACTACACCCAACACTGGTTGTATCACATGAGACGGATGTTATAACAGCTGTAAACGTTGTGTAAACATATAACAAATAACCATGACCACCACTCCTCGCCTCTGGTTGATGGGAAGGCATACCCAAAGTAACCTGGGGCTCACAGCTTCCCACACTGCCTTCATTCTTTTGTTCTGAAGAAGAGCCACTCTCTGTTGTTTGGCAGTGTCCTGCCCTGAGTAGAAGAAAGTCCTCCCCTCATTGTCCACTGGTCCACCAGACCTCCTGAACTCCACAGAGATCCAGGTGGTAGCGCTCCAGCTCCCGACAGAGGAGTGGCAGCCTCTCCTCCGCTGTGAGTGTTTGAATATTCCACGTGTCTGTAGCGGCTTTTTGTTGTTTCTGGAGGAGCGCCGAGGGTGAGGATTCAGTCCCCTGGCTCTGCCTGATGGAGTTTGGCCAGAAGACATCATAGACGCCTGTCCCCCCCAGGGCACACACACACTCACTCACTCACTCACTCACTCACTCACTCACTCACTCACTCACTCACTCACACACACACACTCACACACACACACACACACACACTCACAAACTCACACTCACTCACACTCACAAACTCACACACACACAAACACACACACACACACACACACACAGACACACACAATCACTCACACACTCACACACTCACACACTCACAAACACACACATTCAGTCACTCAATAACACACTCACACACACACACACACACTCACAAACACACACACACTCACTCACAAACGCACTCACAAACACACACAAACACACACACACACACACACACACACTCACACACACACACTGACACACTCACTCACACACACACACACTGACACACTCACAAACACACACACACTCACTCACAAACACACATACACACTCACTCACACAAACACAAACACACACACACAAACACTCACTCACTCACTCACACACTCACTCACACTCACACACATACACACTCACTCACTCACACACACTCACACACACACACACTCACAAACTCACTCACTCACACTCACAAACTCACACACACACAAACACACATCACACACACACACACACACACACACAACACACACTCACTCACTCGCACATACACACTCTCTCTCACACACACACAGACACACACAATCACACACTCACAAACACACACATTCAGTCACTCAATAACACACTCACACACACACACACTCACAAACACACACAAACACACTCACAAACACACACACACACACACACACACTCACTTACACACACACACACACACACAAACACACTCACAAACACACACACACTCACTCACACACTCACAAACACACACACACACTGACACACTCACAAATACACACACACACTGACACACTCACAAACACACACACACACACACACACACTCACTCACTCACTCACTCACTGACACACTCACTCACACACATACACACTCACAAACTCACACACAGTCACACACACACACTCACTCACTCAATCACAAACTCACTCATACACACACACTCACTCACACACTCACATACACTCACAAACTCACACACACTCACACACACTCACTCACACACACTCACTCACACACACACACACACTCACACAAACACACACTCACTCACACTCACACACTCACTCATACTCACTCACACTCACACACACACACTCATAAACTCACTCACACTCACAAACTCACACACACACACTCACAAACTCACTCACAAACTCTCTCACACACACACACACACACACACACACTCACTCACTCACACACTCACACATACACGCTCTCTCTCACACACACACACATACACACACACACTCACTCACATACTCTCACTCACACACACACACACACAATCACTCACACACACTCATACACTCACAAACACACACACTCAGTCACTCAATAACACACTCAAACACACACACTCTCTCACACACACTGACACACTCACACACACACACTCACTCACAAAGACACACACACTGACACACTCACAAACACACACACACACACACACACTCACTCACACACTCACTAACACACACACACACACTTTGTTATATTTCAAGAGAAGTATTTTGACTTGTTTTGGATGCACCTGTGCCAAGGGCTGGCAGGGGATGCCAGTGCTCAGATTCAAGCATTCATTTTTTTTTCCTTTTGGGTGTCGATGTTCTTTGGATGTTACAATCTAATATTCTATTATTAGTCCCTGATTGCAGGGTGTTATGAATACTTATTAATATTCTATTTATTTTCATTATTAATAATTCTCTTTGATCATTATTAATTATTGCTAATATCCAAACCCGCTCCTGAACGACATGCTAACATTAGTGTTGAACCCTTGTGGTCGGGTCATTTGTAAGGAAAGTTTTAGAGTAAGAACTCAAAAAAAGTAATCCAGTACAAGTTACAAATCACTTAAATTACATTAATCACATTATAAACTGATTACTTATTTGTAATTACATTATTTAAATCTGACATTTGACTTTCTAATGTTTGTATTTGCTTCTTGTTCATTATCACACACAAGTCTTTCACTTATTTCTCGCTTATAATAATCGTTAGAGGAGTCACTATATTCCCCCTAATATTCTTTATTATGCTACTGAATACAGTGTAATCAGATTACTGTAATGACTCTGTAATCAGACTACACCCAACACTGGTTGTATCACATGAGACGGATGTTATAACAGCTGTAAACGTTGTGTAAACATTGTGTAAACGCTGTGTAAACGTTGTGCATCTCAAGCGCTTCAGTCTCACAGCACAGATTCGTTTGTTTCAGCGTTGTGTTGCCGACACCGTGTCTCCACTGAAGATCCGAATGAATATCTCACAAGTGGAGATGTTAAATGGAGAGTCCACAGCTGTTCTTGACATTTACAGCAGGACAGAAGAGTTCACTGAGGTGACATGAGCTTTCCAGAACACACTTTATACTGCAGGAAGTGTTCGTCAGTCTTATTAAAGCTGTGTTTGTCTGTGATCAGGTGCCGTTTAAGAGGAGCTGTCATTCAAACATCAGCTGTGTGGCCGATCTGAAGCTCAACTTGACTTTTATGTGAGAATTATGACATTGCACGCCATATTTAACCAATTATGAGCTGAATATGAGTTTAAATGCTGATTTTACATGATTTATTTATTTGTATTATTTTACATTCGTTTTTTTGACAATGTTTACTCAAAGGTTTTGTAATGTTTCTATATTTGATCCGTTGAGGAAATGATCATTAGTGTTGATTGAGGCCTGATATATGGACCTGTCAATAACATTATAATGTTTCTGTCCTCCATCATTCGGTCATCATTGAAACAACAGGAAGCAAACAGAAAACAGAATAACGTTATGGATATAAAGTTTCATTTGTCGTTCGCAGGAATGACACGTTACTGGTGTTGAATCAAGCTAATTTTATGGTCCTCGTATCGCTGGAGAACACGGGAGATGATTCCTTCAACACCAGCATAGTGCTGCATTACCCAGAAGGCCTTTCTCTGTCCAAATTCGAGACGGTAAAGGTATGTTAAAGATTCTCAAAATGATCATTGAAACCCATAAATCAATGTTACTATGAGTGTGATTATATACATCATGCTGATGTGAAAGAGATTTAATAAGAAGTGTGTGTTCTGATCAGCCAAGTCGGACTCGCAGCAGTTGTGGGAATCGGGACGAGGATGTAATGAACAGAACCACCTGTGGCATCAGTTTACCGGTGTATGCCAGAGGTACCACGGTAAGACACATCCTGCTCATATTGATCTGTCAATCACACGTGTAGCATCATCTGTCATACTGTGTTCCTGCTCTAGACTCAGTTTCTGGGAACGTTCCGAGTGAATTTGGATTACGACTGGACACACATGATACAGATGATCATCACGGCCAACAGGTGACTGACAGAAACAGCTTCATTGCTCTCATTTCATGGGATTATAATGATTTCTGAGTGGATTTATTATGACTCGTGAAGTGTTATGCTTTTGTTTATTGGGATTATTCATTGTTATAATTTGATTGAATGGGATTATGAGGTGTAACTTTTACTGTAGTCTGAGATGAAGTGTGTGTGTAAATGAATGTTATGTTTGTTGACAGTGATAACTCCAGGAACAACACAGATGTCACAGTGAAGAGGACTGTACCAGTTCAGTTCGCCATTGATCTGGCCATCAGTGTGTGAGTGAACTTTAACACCCACAATCTATTGTGCATTTGGACAAAAACCCCTCAAACACATCATGAAATCACAACAGAAGATCCAGTAAGAACTTTATTGTGTTTCTCAGAGTGGCTGAAGATTCGGTGACATATCTGAACTTATCTCTGGATGATCGACAGCCAAAACATCTCAGCATCATGTTCAAGGTCAGAGAGTGAAAGAAACATCTTTATTAGTCTCATCTACATCAGAGTCAACAAATGACCAGAGTAACATCACACAAACGTCCCTCAACATATCTGTGATAATATTCTAAAGACATGAGTGATGGTTCAGTTCCTCTGCAGACACCGTATTGATCTGTGTGTGTGTGCGTGTGTGTGTTTACAGGTGGAGAATCTGGGTTTGAAAGCTCTGCCGGTGTCAGTAATACTCAATATGGGGTGTCAAACTCCACATGTGATTTTAAAAAGCTCCAGTGTGCATCAGGTTTGTTCACTCTATCATTCATGTGCTCATATGTGATCATATTTGATATTATTATTAAACACATTATATGCTTCTCTCCAGAATACAACGCAATGCAAGTTCATCTCTGATCAACAGGTGAGGAAATGATCATTGATTCTCATTTCCTTCTGTTAGTATCTGTAGCATATGAACAACATTCATTCAAACTTATATGGAGTCAATACAGCATCAGTTACAGTGTTTCCACTCTTTCAGGAAGTCCAGCTGCCATTGAATTATTTATAATTAGAAGTAATTCTAACATCTTCTGGACTTTTGTGTTCTTGCCACTATGGGCCTAAAGACAAATCATTTTAAAGCATGATTTTCAATGATATTATTCATTTAAACATTTCAAACCGACTCATTCATGATGTAATTCTATATAGTTCTAATCATTTATAGACACTGAATAATAAATGGTATTTATGGATCCTCAGATAAAATCATCCCAGTCTAATTAGAGGTGTGTGTGTGTCTCCTCAAATAGTCAGCAGAGAGCGCCATCAGCATCACCTCACTTACACTCGTTAATAATCATCATATCTGCATCAATGTGTTTGTCTTCCATTGATGAAACAAACAGATCCCAACTCATCCCAATGCTGCTGTTGAACAGATGAATGAGTGAAAGTGCCACAGGGAAATCAGCTTTAACTCCGATTTAATCTGTTCCTCTGTCAGAGTTCTGGTGTGTTGTTCTCTCTGTGAGTTGAGTGATGTGTTATCGTTACAGGACGGCAGCTGTGGGACGTTTAAATGCAATCAGTTCCATCTGCAGAAAGATTCAACTTTTCTTTTCAATCTGATGGCAAGCATAACTCTCCAGAACATGAAGGAATATGAGCACGTGAGTGACACACATGATCTCAAAACACACACAGTCTTCTAGTCAGATTGAGTCTCTCAGGAATAATCGGAGGTTAAAGGTCAAAGACTAAGGGATGATAGTTAAAGGAATATTCCGGGTTCAGTGTGAATTTATCTCAATCAACAGCATTTGTGTCATAATGTTTATTATAACAAACATTAATTTCGACTCGTCCCTTCTTTTCTTTAATTAAAACACAAATGTGTGTTCCAGTGAGACACTTCCAATGGAAGTCAATGGGGTTTAATCTGTAAACATTCAAATACTGTTTCAAAAGTATAGACACAAGACATAAACAATATGTGTGTTAACATGATTTTACTGTCATTAAATCACACACTAACCTTTACAACTTCATTGCCATGATGATGTAATGCCAACAAACTCTGAAACACCAAAATGACTAAAAATTATTATTTAAACAGTTTAAACTCGGATAGGCCTACAAGACAAGAATATTGTCAAAATATTAATAACTACAGTCCTGACCCACACAAAATATGTATAGTTTGAAATCTTAGAAACTCTACTTTGCAATGCATGTAGATATTATGAGCAAAACTGAGTGTTTGAAATTTGCAGATAAATCTGAAATGTACATATACGTATATATATATATATATATATATATACATACATTATATATATAATATATTAAAATATTTTGCACTGTATATATTATTATAATCATTAAAAACATCAATCTCATCAAATAGTCATGTGTCATATAAGCTCTCAAAGAGTAGAATACAACCAGCCTATTTATTTTTCTTAAAGATAAAATATAGTGAGTAATAACTAAATATATGTCTTTGACAGTTATGTTGGTGTTGCTTATGTGCTGCATTTTCATTTATAACTTCGTGAAAAATAAGCCGCACATAAAATATTACATATCAATACTTAGAGGAGGCAATTATCTTTCAAACGAGTCCACAAGCACGTTACTTATGACCACCAGGAGATGGCGCCAAATACATGATACAGACTCAATGATGACTCAAATGACACAGAATGAAACTCATTCTGTGAAATCTCATGACTAAAATCATGTCTGCATGCTATGCAAACCTTTAGTCATTGTTGTGTTTGCATGTGTATTTAGTTCTTATGGACAATTATTATCTTTTATTTGTTTGGAGATGTTTTTGGACACTAGGGTACATTTTCATTTACATTTATTCATTTGGCAGATGCTTTTATCCAAAGTAACTTACAAAAGAGGAACACATACGCAAATCATCTTAAGGAGACACTTGTACGAAAAGTGTCATATTGCCAAGTTCCACAGCCGCTTGTTCATAAAGTACCATGATTGGATTGGTACATCAACTGCCTAGAGTTGCTGGCTGTACTAATTGCCCTGCGGAGGCTATTGCTGTTGATCGAGGGCAAGCTTGTGTTGGTCTGGTCTGACAACACAGCGACAATAGCATATATAAATCGCCAAGGCGCCGTAATCTCATGTCGCATGTTGCAAATTGCCCACCATGTCCTCTTCTTGAGTCAGCAGTGGCTGAGTTTGCTGCAGGCCACTCATATCCCGGGCAGCCTCAACACCACAGCGGTCACAGCAGGCAATGCTCAGCAGAGTGTGGAGACTCCACCCCCAGGTGGTCCAGCTGATTTGGAGTTGATTCAACAAAGCAAAGGTAGACCTGTTCGTTTCCCGGGAATCCTCCCACTGCCCGCTCTGGTATTCCCTGATGGGAGTCCCCCTCGGGACAGACGCACTTGCACACAGCTGGCTCCGGGGGCTGCACAAATACACATTCCCCCAGTGAGCATTTTTGCACAGACCCTGTAAAAAGTCATGGAGGATGAGGAACAAGTCAGCCACGGGGCCCCAGACTGGCCCACCCAGACTTGGTTCTTGGACCTCATGCTCCTCGTGACAGCATCTCCCTGGCAGATTCCTCTGAGGAAGGACCTTCTTTCTTAGGGATGGGGCACAATCTGGCACCTGCGCTCAGACCTATGGAACCTCCATGTCTGGCCCATGGACGGGACGCAGAAGATCTAAGTGGCCTACCACCAGCAGTCATAGTCACTATCATTCAAGCCAGAGCTCCCTCTACCAGGCAGCTTTATGCCCTGAAGTGGCGTTTGTACACAAATTGGTATTCTTCCCGAGCCGAAGACCCCCAGAGATGCGCATTGCTTTCCATCCTGCAGGAGAGGCTGGAGGGGTGGCTGTCCCCCTCCACCTTGAAGGCATACGTAGCCACTATAGCCGCACACCACGACACAGTCGATGGTAAGTCCCTAGGGAAACACTAGAGTCAAATTCCTCAGAATCCTCCCAGGCCATGCCTCATCCCTGCATGGGATCTCTCTGTGGTCCTCTTGGGTCTTCGGAGAGCCCCATTTGAGACACTAGATTCAGTTGAGCTTAAAGCCCTCTCCTTAAAGATGGCCCTCCTGATTGCACTCACCTCCAAGAGGGTGGGGGACCTGCAAGCATTCTCTGTCAGCGACTCTTGCCTGGAGTTCGGTCTGGCAGATTCTCATGTGATCCTGAGACCCTGACCAGGCTATGTGCCCAAGGTTCCCACGACCCCCTTCAGGGATCATGTGGTGAACCTGAAAGTGCTGTCCCGGGAGGAGGCATACCCAGCCCTGTCATTGCTGTGTCCGGTGTGTGCTTTGCGCACCTACTTGCATCGCACACAGAGCATTAGACACTCTGAGCAGCTCTTTTTCTGCTTTGGTGGACAGCTGAATGGGAACGCTGTCTCTAAACAGAGGCTTGCCCACTGGATCGTGGACGCCATTGCATTGGCCTACCAGACCCAGGCCGTTCCCGCCCCCTTGCCAGTTTGAGCACACTCTACAAGGAGTGTGGCATCACCGTGGGCACTGGCCAATGGCACCTCTCTAGCAGAGCAGCGGGCTGGGCAACACCCTATACCTTAGTGAGATTTAAAAATCTCCTGGTTGAGCTGGTTTCATCCAGTGTTCTTTCAGGTACGAACAGGTAGAGTTTGGTAATACAGAACAGCTGGCCGGGTGTATCGCTTGCATATAGCGCCTTTCCCCTCCCCTGAGGTGAAAACGTTCACTTTTACTCCCAGACGAGTTCACAAAGTCATGGAGCCTGGATGTCCATCCTCCCTAGACCTATGGTTCGTGAACTCGGCAGTGGAGTTCACAGCCAGCCCCACTAAGGGGTTTAATATGCCCTGTACTGGAATAGGTGCCTATTACTCTGATAAACCCTGTGAAGTATATACCGCAGTACATCTCCCTGTCGGCGGACCTGTGTCTCCCTTGGGCAGAGCTCTCTCTGCCCCCGTTCGCTGTGTTTGTAGAGTCCCCCTCTTTCGTTGCGGGATCTACCACCGCTCCATTTCCATGTGTGGCTGCTGAGCCCATGTGTCGTATTGCCACATGTTGATCTCCCCTTTTGGGCAGGATGTGGCCTCCTCACACTGGCCGAAAGAATAGGATACCTTCCCCAATGTTTATAATAGCGTTAGATGGCCCCAGTCAAATCTAATACTCTGTGGAGAGAAAACAGAGAGAGAAATGGCAGCGGCTGGCACGGCCTGCTCCCATGTTAGTTACGTCGCTTCCCCCCCTCAGGGGTGTGGGGAACTACATGACGTCTTTTGGGGCTTTGGGGGAAGTTACGTGCAGACTGATGGTCCTGCTATTATGCACGCAGCAGCTTGCTTGCACCTGCATCAGCAGTTAACGTAACATGGTTCATCTGTTGTTGCGTTTTTCTATAGACCCCTAGTGTCACTACATCAACACAATGTCAAGTGAGTGACAGAAGGGGAACATCAATGTTACTGTCATAACCTCTGTTCCCTGATGGAGGGAACGAGACATTGTGTCCCTGTTGCCACAACACTGTGCTAGCCGCTGAAATGGCCGGACCTTGTCTCTGCTCCTGAGCACAAAACCTGAATGGAGTGGCATTCCAGCTCCTTTTATACCCATATGTCCGGGGGCGTGGCATGCAAATTCCACTCATCAATTCTCATTGGCCTTTTCTCAAAGAATGGGAGTGGTCGGGGCTCTCAAGAGCGACCCCTAGTGTTACTACACAACTTCTTTTTCCCTCCATCAGGGAATGGAGGCTACGACAGTACCGAAATTCTTTTTGTGCCTCTTTGTGTTGGTACAACAAGGTGACATTCATTAGCCGACTGCAGGCTTCTGGTGGGTATGTAGCTCTGCAGAAATTATTTTAGGTATGTTGGAGCAGATCCAGTGACTGTTCTGTATGCAGCATCAGAGCCTTGAATTTTATATGTGCATCAACCGGCAGCCAGTGGAGAGAGACAAGGAGTGGTGTAACATGTGCTCATTGCTTTGTCATATCAACACAACATTTCTCTCAGATACAGTTGACATAATTGGGAACAAAACAAAAGCAGTTTTTTTGAGCACCTTATTTACACCCAGAGATATATATAATGTCAAATCTGAAAAATATATAATAAAGTACGCATTTTTTTCCAGCAGTTTCTTAGGCTGTGTGTCTCAAAATGTATCATAATATATATCATTAAAACATTTGAAAAGTTGTCTTTATAATGATAAGAAACACTTGACACATTAAAAACACTTGTCTTTAATTTTGAGGTATGCCACTGAAACAGGAAATCTTTAAAAACAGCTTCAGATTAAAGGGTTAAACATCTTTACATCTCAAATAATAAATGAGTTTTAACAGAAGAATGAGTTTTATGAATGATTTTTTTTGTTTTAAAGAAAGGTTTGTTATATGGTGTATTTTCCATAGAAGACAGAAAGTCATACAATGTCTGGAAGAATATGAATAAATAAAGAGAACTTGTATTTTTTGGTGAGCTATTCCTTTAAAGTGTTTCCCTAACCCTCTCTTTAACCGTATGTTTATCCACTGTAGAGATATTCCTTCAGTGAGTTCAGAACAGATTTTATGTTTAACGTCAGCGCTCATCTGGATTATAACAAAACCCGCTACAACCAGATGTCTACTGGCCTGGAGGTGAGCACAAAACAACCAATCATGCGCTCTTGTGTTAGATTTACATTGATGTGTCTTTATCAGAGTTTGACCTGTACAGATCTGTTTTAATCATGAAACATTTCATCTTATTTCAGGAGGACCCTCACAAATCTCTGGTAACATGATGTCATTTCAGCCGAAATTCATGAAGCTTCTTCTAACTTGTTTAAATTTACTCGCAGTGTTGTATTTCAGATCAAATCTCATTTTCACGATTTATAATGTTTTATTTATGAGATATTGTATAAAACGTCAACCATGTGTATCCAGGAAATCAAATGTGAGTTGTTGTGCTGAATGAGTTTTGTTGGTGTCGCTCACAGGCTGTTGTGAAAGTGGAGTTTGTCAATCCACCCAACCGGCTACTGATCATCTGCACAGGTGGAGGGGGCGGGTTCATCTTACTCATTATCATATTAGTGCTGCTGCTGAAGGTAAGGGCCAATCAGCAATCACCTCACAAAATACGTCATCAGTCAGACACCAATCCCATCAAATTCTCAAACCAATCTGTGTGTGTGCAGTGTGGGTTTTTTAAGCGGAAGCGTCCTTATGAGTTTCCTGATCAGGAGTGTGAAACTGCATCTTTGGTGGAGAAACCAAAAGATGCTTCCCTGATAGAAGAGAACGGAGCGATCGAGAGCGGAGAGAAAGAGAGCGGAGCAATTGAGAGTGGAGCGACTGAAAAGGACAGCGGAATCATTCCAGATCCTCCAAACATCGAGTAAAAATGAAGTCTCGCTGTTTTTAAAGAAATATTATCAAAGTTATAAAAGTTTCATGGAAAGTTAAAAATCAAAGTTAAACTATGGTTAATTTATTGTGAAGGGACAAACATCCCAGAAAGAAATCCTTTGACTGTCCTCTAAGGGGAAAAAGATAATCGATGCTTTTTAAGTTCTCTCATAACTTGTGTTCTTGCCCCGTTTCCCTGTTCACTCGCTCTGATAATGTCTTGACGAGAGATATATCAATGTGAACTAAAGCATTTCAGTTCAATTAGAGAATGACATTATTGTATTAGGGATGTGTGCAGTGAGTCTAAATAACATAAAATCACTCGTCAAACAAACTATCACTGCCTTTCACATCGTGTTGTTAACCCATGAAAATATTCATTTAAGTCAAGTCAAGTCAAGTCAAGTCAATTTTATTTGTATAGCGCCTTTCACAACACACATCGTTTCAAAGCAGCTTTACAGAAGTTCAGCATTAACAGACGCTAAAACTGTAATGTCTATAAAGTCGATAAATCATCATCCTTGTGCAGGGCTCCAAACTGCGACTAAAAAAATGGTCGCATTTGCGACCAAATAAATTTATTTGCGAGTGTAATTTCTGTCAAGGTCGCCATTGGCGACAGTAAAAATTTACTCCCTTTGATTTTAAAATTTGCATTACATTTCCCGAAATACATTACAAAAGTTTATATAAGTGTTCTGTCTGAGTCAAAGACATCTGTCCAGTACGTTTCTATAGAAAATCAATTGAAAAGCAGCGTACACGCACAAAAACATACATGAACAGCCCATAACTCCACATATAGATGAAAATAGGTCCCTAAACCGGCCTGGTTTGGCTTGGAAACCTCTATCGCATGTGAACTGTATCTGAATAGTGATTTCGGTATTCAATTACATGTTGAACGGTTAAATAAGGACTATCCGTTTATATCTTTAATTAAAAAAAAATTATTAACACACTTTTCCTTGCACGCACTTTCTCTTCATGTTGAATGACATTAAATCACAACCGCTATATAGTGCTGAATGCAGTTCCTTGTAAACAATGCAAATGTTCTTCAATACACAAAGTTTCTTACGGGAACACAGAAGTATCATTTTCCTCCCTTCTCGTTTTTCCCATCACTCATGGTGTGTTCATGTCATGTCAGAAAGTGTTCAAGTTTCTGCATTCTGTGAGCGCTCCGACGACACAAACATGACGTCATGGAAAAAGAACTAATAAGGCAGCTGAAGGTAAAACACGTGGATTTATATGTTTTTTTGTTCTTAAACGTTCTGCATGAACGTGCCATAATCATACACCCAAAGTCAGTGCATGAAAACAGACATGCTTTTGAAAAGTCTTATCGCAATGATCTGTTCCTCAGGAAAATAACAAACTGTGCTTTGAGTCACTTCATTTACATATGGTACACCCACACTCTCACCCATGCCCACTTACGCTTTGAGCTGGCACGAAACATGTATAAGTCGTTGCACACGGTCGGCACACTCGCAAAAATACAGCCTATAGAGTTAAATTAATGAATCAATGTAGATAGACCTCTTACCATTATTAATGTTGCCATAGAAACTAACTTACAAGGTGTGCGGACATGAAGAGCTCTAGAATGTACTGTACCGGTCTTCTGACATCATCATCATCATCATGAACATCATCATGAGTATTGTTGTGATGAAAATGGTTTTATTTTTATTATAGTTTGATAATATATGTTTTCTTGAGTTTTAATGTTTCTAGTGACTTCAATATTTCCTTCAGTGTGCTTAATATTAATGTATATATATATATATATATATATATATATATATATATATATATATATGTGTGTGTGTGTGTGTGTGTGTGTGTGTGTGTGTGTGTGTGTGTGTGTGTGTGGCTGTGTTTTATAAAAAATGCCCTAATAAAGAAAATTTATATTTTATTCTTTTTAACTTTTTTACGCTGGAATTGCTTTTCAATTGTATTCCTTTTCTAATGTTACATCAATATTACTCATTTTTTAATCCATGTATTTTCTTGATTTTAAAATGATTCTGTGTTGAATTTTGTAACAAACCCTCCCACTGAATATTGGGGTGAATTTTTAAATGATTTATTCATAACATCAATAAATCAGTGTAATGAATGAGAATATGATGATCAGTCTGTTTATTATTAGAGATCTTATCGCAGTATCACAAGACATACAGAATATGAAACATTACTTACAAAAATGCATTTTTGTATTGCATTACTCCTTACAAATTATCTTTAAGTTAAACAACAGCAAATATAAAACACCAAATATACAGTTTTAAATATTATTATAAAAGCATGTGTTGGATACTGATCACACGTGTTGTTTTCACGTCAGATGTGAATTCATAACAATCCCTCGTTTATTCTTCTGTTCTCAGGAAGGCGTTTGTTTATTGGCCGTTTGATTCAGTGGTAATGAGCGTTTGCTAGAAGTTAGCTGTTCAGCATCACTGTGTCGTCTTCCTCATTTTCTGATTCTGTCTTCACTCTGAGCAGTGACGTGCTGCTGGCGCCACTTCCTGTCGCAGGTACCGGCATCGCCGTGCAAGTCTCTCCAGCGGCTTGGCCCGATGACTCGTGTACGCGTGCGTGTTTAGCGAGGTGATCTGCTCGTAGGAACACCCGTGGACACAAGCTGCAGCCGAAGCGTTTGGCACCTGTGTGCGTCTGCAGGTGGCGCTGCAGCTCATCCGAGCGGGTAAAGCGTTTCCCGCAGAACAGCCAGTTGCAGACAAAAGGTCGGTCGCCGCTGTGCCAGCGCAGGTGTGCTTTGAGGTGTGACGTCTTCACGTAGGCTTTTCCGCAGCCGGGGATGTGGCAGTTGTGAAGGTGCTTGCGTTTGCCATCAGTTCCCAGAGATTCGGCATTCAGGCAGTTGGGACAGCGACATGATGCCTGACCTGGAGTACGGCTACCTGTGCGACGTTGGGATTTGGATCGTGCGGCTGTGCTCACAGTATCCTGTTGCTCCTCAGACAAGTATGATGGCGACGCTTGCGGCAGCAGGTCCTGCATCATGGGCTCCATCTTAAAGCCCTCGGGCGGGTAGTGCAAGGTGGAGTGGGCAGAGCTAGAGGGAGGCAGGCAGCACATCTGAGTGTCGGGGCCGTAAGAGCTCATGGACCCACCCTGCCCCACCCCCTGCAGGTCCATCCAACTGCCTGCAGCTCCAGTGTGCACATCCCACCATCCGGACACACCCATCTCCTCCTGTGGTGGTCCAGAGCGTAACCAGGGATCATACGGGTGCGCCATGGTGTGTGTGTACAAGCAGAGAATGACTGTATCACCACATGACTGTCATCGGGATCTGATATCACTGACTGAACCTGTGGAAGAAAAACAAACATAAAAACATTACAGTCAGCAAACCACACACACCCCCCCCCCCCCACACAGACACACACACACTCACTCACTCACTCACACACTCCTACTCTCACACATACTCACACACATACACTCACACACACACACACACACACTCACACTCACACACACACTCACTCACTCACTCACACACTCCTACTCTCACACACACACACACACACACACACACTCACACACACTCACACTCACACACTCACCCACTCGCATACTCGCACACTCGCACACACGCATACACACGCACACACACACACACGCACACACACACGCACACACGCACGCACACACACACACACACTCACTTAGATATATGAACATGTTTTAATTTTTAAGCCAAATGTGGATTATAAAATAGTGTCCCTCTGTTTTATCTGCATCTGATGAAAGTTGAGTCGAACCCGTGTCACAGGACAGATCACAAAGTATGTTTAGTATTTTACATCGTCAGCAGGATATGTGAGCACTACATATTGAACACCCCGTAAATCGTCTAGGATACTGTTGTAACCGAGACGTTGTGTCGAATGAATCGACACTAGGGAACTTCTTTGAAGGCCTCGGTTACCTCTGAACTTGAGAAAAGGCCAATGAAAAATTGGCAGACACAATTTGCATGTCCCTCCACCGCACATATGGGTATAAAGGGAGGGAATCGTGCGTCTGTTCATTCAGATTTTGCACTGAGGAACCGAGAATAAGGTTCGGCCACAGCAGTGGCTCGTTCAGCGTCGTGGCCAGCGGGACACAACATCTCGTTCCCTCCATCAGGGAACGGAGGTTACAACAGTAACCTAGACATTCCCCATCTGTCGCTCACTTCGACGTTGTGTCGAATTAAGCGACACAAAGGGTCCCTATTCAATCATGCCATGCGCTGAACCGTATATGTGAGCTGCTGACGCAGGTGCAGACAGGTAGTTGCGTGCCAAAGCGACAGGCTGCGTCAGACTGCACGTACCCTTCCCCAACACCCCATAAAATTGTCATAACATTTTTAGGTTCCCGGCACCCGAAGGGGGGAACAATGTGAATGTGAGCAGGCCGCGCCAGCCGCGCCTGTTCTTTCACTATGTTTCTCGCATAGAGTTAAAGCGGCTGCGGCCAATTAATGCTATAACATGCATCGGGGAAGGCGTTCTTTTCCAACTCATATTTTTTCTGGGGGAAAAGACCCTGCGGAGACCACATCCTGCCCAGGCTGGGGGAGGTTAAATGTGGCAAATAAGCAAACACGCTACAAACATGGCAACCCTTGGGCAGTCCCCGCTGCCATCCCCAAATCACCTCTATCGCCAGCCGGGTCATCCTCAATCCCGTGGGAAGAAGGAGCAACTCGGGGGGTGGCTAGAGTGGCGTTCCTCCTTAAGAAGGACAGCTGTGACTGCACCGTTGCCATGGTTCTCGCAGTGAGAACACAAACATCCACAAATGCTGCCTTGGTGTGATTCTATACCCGTATGTCCGGGGGAGGGACATGCAAATTCTGTCTGCCAATTTCTCATTGGCCTTTTCTCAAGTTCAGAGGTAACCAAGGCCTTCAAAGAAGTCCCCTTGTGTCACACAACGTCGAAGTGAGCGACAGACAAGGAACAAGAGTATTCTAAAAGAGATCATATACGTATATACTGGCAAACAATGCACACAACGTCTCGGTTACGTATGTAACCTCCGTTCCCTGATGGAGGGAACGAGACGTTGTGTCGAAGAAGCGACACTAGGGGTCTCTCTTGAGCGCCGAAAGATACCTCTGATCTATGAAAAAAGGCCAATGAGAGTTGGCGAACAGTATTTGCATACTCCGCCTCCGGATACGGATATAAAGGCGAGAGAAATACGCTCGTTCATTCAGGATTTTTCTGAGGAGCCGGGAGTGTTCCGGGCATCTCAGCGGCTCGGCTTAGCGACGTGGCCGGGAAGACACAACGTCTCGTTCCCTCTATCAGGGAACGGAGGTTACATACGTAACCGAGACGTTCCCCGTCTGTCGCTCACTTCGACGTCGTGTCGAAGAAGCGACACTAGGGGTCCACTTCAAAACTCGCCATGCGCTGAGCCGTGTACGTGTACTGCTGACACAGAAGCGGGCAGGTATTTGCACGTGCACAAGCGATCAACTGTGTTCAGGCTGCACGTACTCTTCCCTAATGCCCCGAAAAAGCGTCAGCATCCTTTTGGATACCCTAGGGGGGAACAAGGTGACGCTCCCAACTAGGGAACGGGCCAAGCCTGGCTGGGCCTCTTTTCTCTCTATGTTTTCTTGGCATAGAGCAAGAGCAGCCGGGGCCCTTACCGCATCGAGGGAAGGGGGTCTTATTCCCGAATTCCTATTCTTTTAGGGGGAAAAGACCCTGCGGAGGCCACACCCGCCCAGCAGGGGAGGTAAAGGTGGCAAAATACATCACATGGCCACTTTGGACATGTGGGAAGAAATGGCGCGGTGGTAGATCCAACCTCGAGGAGGGGGGAGTTGCTACAACACGGCGACCGGAGGGCAGTGAAGGACTGCCTAAGGGAGACGTGGGTCAGCTCGTAAGGTGACCGTACCACGGAAATACACACAGGAGGTGTCCCGTAGGAGGCCTGATCTGTGGAGCACCTATTCCAGTAGGGGTAGCCAGAGGTACCCGTAGTGGACTGGACCAGCATGTTCCTCCGCTGAACTGCTGCGGGCCCGAAGGGCTAGGGAGGAATCAACCAGGGACCTAGGTCCTCTGGGACAAAAGCGCACTGTTTTGCCTTGGCAGAGGGAAACGGCGCTGGAACAAGCGGTTCACCCGGTCAGATTGTCGACGTGTACCGAGTTCTACGGGCTCGGACCTGAGAGAACACGGGACGAGACTGACTCAACCCTGAGATTGTAGAATCTCGTAAAGGTGTTAGGTGCTGCCCAGCCCGCAGCTCTGCAGATGTCTGCTAGGGAGGTGCCCCTCGCCAGTGCCCATGAGGATGCCACGCTCCTAGTGGAGTGGGCCCGAACCCGTAAGGGGGGTAGCACGGCCTGGGTGTGGTAGGCCAATTGAATGGCCTCCACCACCCAGTGAGACAACCTCTGTTTGGAGACAGCGTTCCCTTTCTGCTGTCCTCCAAAGCAGACAAAGAGCTGCTCAGAGCGCCTAAAGCTCTGGGTGCGTTCCAGGTAGGCACGCAAGGCACGTACTGGACACAATAGTGAGAGGGCTGGGTCTGCCTCCTCCCGGGGCAGCGCTTGTAGGTTCACTACCTGATCTCTAAAGGGCGTGGTAGGAACCTTGGGCACATAGCCCGGTCGAGGTCTTAGGATCACATGAGTGTCTGCCGGACCGAACTCCAGGCAAGAGTCGTTAGTAGAGAACGCTTGCAGGTCCCCGACCCTCTTGATGGAGGCGAGCGCGATCAGCAGGGCCGTCTTTAGAGAGAGGGCCCTGAGTCCAGCTGATTCTAGCGGCTCGAAAGGGGATCTCTGAAGACCGGCGAGGACCACCGAGAGATCCCAGGAGGGGAACAGGTTTGGCCGGGAGGGATTTAACCTCCGGGCGCCTCTTAGGAACCTGACGATTAAGTCGTGCTTGCCCAGAGACTTGCCGTCTACTGGGTCGTGGTGAGCTGCGATAGCGGCAACATACACCTTCAAGGTGGATGGGGACAGCCTCCCCTCCAACCTCTCCTGTAGGAACAGGAGCACCGACCTAACTGCGCACCTCTGTGGGTCTTCTGCCCGGGAAGAACACCAATTGACGAACAGACGCCACTTCAGGGCGTAGAGTTGCCTGGTAGAAGGGGCTCTGGCTTGGTTGATCATGGCTACGACCGTGGGTGGTAGACCAGCTAGATCTTCCGCGTCCCGTCCAGGGACCAGACGTGGAGGTTCCAGAGGTCTGGATGCGGATGCCAGAGCGTGCCCCGTCCCTGAGAAAGAAGGTCCTTCCTCAGGGGAATTCGCCAGGGAGGGGCTGTCGCGAGGAGTACAAGGTCCGAGAACCAGGCCCGGGTGGGTCAGTAAGGAGCCACGAGAGTGACTTGCTCCTTGTCCTCCCTGACCTTGCACAGCACCTGTGCAAGAAGGCTCACTGGGGGGAATGCGTACTTGCGCAGCCCCACCGGCCAGCTGTGTGCCAGTGCATCTGCCCTGAGGGGAGCCTCTGAACGAGCATACCAGAGCGGGCAGTGGGAGGTGTCTCGGGAGGCAAACAGGTCTACCTGGGCCTTGCCGAACCGTTCCCAAATCAGCTGAACCAAGTGGGGGTGAAGCCTCCACTCTCCACCAGGCAAGCGTTGTCGTGACAGCGCGTCCGCTACCACATTGAGGTTGCCGGGGATGTGAGTGGCACGCAGCGACTTGAGTCGGTGCTGGCTGCAAAGGAGGAGACGACGGGCGAGTTGTGACATAAGGCGGGAGCATACGCCACCTTGGCGATTTATGTACACGACCGCAGTGGTGCTGTCCGACCTGACTAGGAGATGTTCGTCCTGAATTAACGGGAGAAACTTCTGCAGGGCAAAAAGGACGGTCAACAACTCGAGGCAGTTGATGTGCCAACGCAGCTGGGCCCCTTTCCAATGGCCTGAGGCTGCGTGCCCGTTGCAAACGGCGCCCCAACCCAATCTGGAGGCGTCGGTCGTGACCAAGATGCGTCTGGACACCTGCTGCAGGGGTACTCCAGCCCGTAAGAAACAGAGGTCTGTCCAGGGGTTGAATGTTTGTCGACAGGCAGGGGTGATTGTTACCCGGTCCGTGCCGCGGCGCCATGCTCGTCTCGGGACTCGGGTCCGGAGCCAGTGTTGGAGCGGTCTCATATGCATCAACCCCAGCGGCGCGACCGCCGCGGAGGATGCCATATGCTCCAGGAGCCTCTGGAAAAGTTTTAAGGGGACCGCTGTGCCTGGCCTGAAGGCGGCAAGGCAGTTCAACACTGACTGGGCACGCTCCTTGGTGAGATGTGCGGACATTGAGACCGAGTCTAACTCCATCCCGAGAAAAGAGATGCTCTGAACTGGAGTGAGCTTGCTCTTTTCCCAGTTGACCTGAAGCCCCAGATGGCTGAGGTGCCTGAGCACCTGGTCTCTGTGGGCGCATAGTAACTCTCGCGAGTGGGCCAGGATGAGCCAGTCGTCGAGGTAGTTGAGTATGCGGATGCCGGCTTCTCGAAGCGGGGCAAGAGCTGCCTCTGCGACTTTCGTGAAGACGCGAGGGGACAGAGACAGGCCGAAGGGGAGGACTTTGTACTGATACGCCTGGCCCTCGAACGCAAACCGCAGGTAGGGGCGGTGTCGGGGCAGGATGGAGACGTGGAAGTACGCGTCCTTCAGGTCTATCGCTGGGAACCAATCTAGATGCCGGACGCAGGTCAAGATGTGCTTCTGCGTGAGCATTTTGAACGGGAGTTTGTGCAACGCTCGGTTGAGAACTCAGGTCCAAGATTAGTCGTAAGCCACCGCTTTTCTTGGGTACGATGAAGTAAGGGCTGTAGAAACCCTTCTTCATCTCGGTCGGAGGGACAGGCTCTATCGCGTCTTTGGCCAGAAGAGTCGCGATTTCCGCGCGCAGGGAGTGGGCGTGTTCGCCGTGTACTGCGGAAGAGCGGATGCCCATGAAGGGGGGCGGGGGCCTGGCAAACTGAATTGCGTAACCGAGTCGGATGGTCCGGGCCAGCCAGCGAGACGGGTTGGGAAGTGAAAGCCACGCGTCCAACCTCTGCGCTAGGTGCACCAAAGGGACGGTCAATTTGAACGTACCCAGCGGGGCTTCGCAGCGGGGCGGAGCAGGTAGGGCAGCGTTGGGCGGCGACGAGGCGACCCGCGGCTGAGGTGCTGAGAAAAGACTCAAAGCACTTACCTTGCTCCGCACACCCGGCAGGGGGCGGGTTAGCGACTGAGGAGGAGGTCCTGGGTAGGCGTCCTCTAGACTCATCGGAACCGGCCGGCCGGGGGACAGTCGTGGGGCTGAAGACGGGTGGTCCGTGTCCAGGAAGCCAGGACTGTTGAGATCTAAGGGCAAAGTGCCGTGAGAACGGCATTTGCGGGCCAGGTGACCCAGAGACATAGGAAATAGCTCTTTTATTGAGAATGTGGGTACCGCAACCCCATCTAAGGCGGGGCGGCAAATTAAATTGTTTGAAAACAAAAGATTCTCCTCCCGGCCCTCCACCGGGGGACGGAGCGGTCTTACCACCTCCGGAGCTAACGTCTGTGTCGCTGGGTCATCCGTCTCAGGACCGCTTGGGAGCCTTCCGGGTCCTCGAGGGAGTCCGTGAGACGGGGGGCGTCTGCTTCCTGTGGTGTGCTCGACGCAGGGGCTGAGAGCTGGGCCCGGGTTGAGGCGGAGCAGATTTCTTAGCCGCAGGGGGACGCCCTCGGCGAGCAGACGGGGCAGTGGCCTTGCCGGCAGGCTTGCGGCGAGGCAGGATGTGAGAAATGGCCTCCGTCTGTCTCTTCACCGTGGAGAACTGCTGGGCAAAGTCCTCGACGGTGTCGCCGAAGAGGCCAAGCTGGGAGACAGGGGCGTCGAGGAAGCGAACTTTGTCGGCCTCACGCATCTCGACCAGGTTGAGCCAAAGATGACGTTCCTGGACCACAAGGGTGGCCATCGCCTGCCCGAGTGACTGCGTGGTGACCTTCGTGGCTCTGAGGGCGAGGTCGGTCGCTGAGCGCAGTTCCTGCAACACATCGGGATCAGGGCTACCCTCGTGCAGATCTCTGAGCGCCTTGGCCTGGTGGACTTGCAGGATGGCCATGGCGTGCAAGGCGGAGGCGGCCTGTCCCGCGGCGCTGTAGGCTTTGTTGTTTAAGGAGGATGAAGTCCTACAGGCCTTGGAAGGGGGTACAGGGCGCCCGCACCAGGTGGTAGGGTTACCGGGACAAAGATGGAGCGCAACTGCCCTATCCACCTGGGGAATCGGCGTGTACCCGCGGGCCTCTCGCCGTCGAGGGTAGCGAGAGCGGACGAGCAGGGCTTTTGACGAATGGAGAGCGGCGCTCTCCATGAAGACGTCAGCTCGTCATGCACCTCCGGGAAAAACGGGACCGGGGGGGGGCGTGGCTGTGAGCGGTGCCCAGACCCCAGGAACCAGTCATCCAACCGTGACGGGTGTGGGGAGGGTGGAGGTTTCCAGTCCAACCCCACCCCGACGGCGGCCCGGGCAAGCATGTCGGACATCTGCGCATCCGCCTGAACCTGGGCCTGCTGGCCCGAAGGCGGCAGTCCAGGGGAGGAGTCAGCGTCAGATGCCGCGCTCTCCGACGGAGCGGCGAGCTCATCGGCTTCAAGCTCCAGAGGATAGGCAGACCGGCCTGGAGGCGAGTCGCCGTTGCCTCGAGGCTGGACGGAGGTAAACGAGCGTGTCGGGGGGCGGGTGGTCCGAGGGGACGTGCCCGGCGGAAGCGCACCCGCTGCCCTCCCCAAATCGCCTCCAGCGCCAACCGCATCGTCCTCAATCCCGTGGGAAGAAGGAGCAATACGGGGGGCGGCTGGAGTGGCGTGCTTTCTATTGAAAGCGAGCCGTGACCACAACGTTACCATGGTCATGTTCTCGCAGTGAGAACATGAGCCATCCACAAACGCTGCCTCGGTGTGATCGGCGCCCAGACACACGAGACAGCGCCTGTGGCCGTCAGAAGCGGAGAGCACTCTACCGCATCCAGGAACTACACAGAATGGCATCTTTATAAAGACGCGCCCTGAAAAGGGCGTTCAACACCACTATGTATTGCTCTTTTAGAGAAATAAACTCTTTATAAGAAATATAACTCTTTTGGAAGGGAACTCTTTCAACTCTGCGCTGTCGAAGCGCCCAGGGGCAAACTGCACGCCGGCAGAGAAGAGAAAACAGCCGCTGTAATGCGCCGTAAATCCAACAGCAGCAGAGCGTCAGAGGATCAGAAGCAGGATCAGCAGTGTTACACGCAGCTGTCAGCATAAACACGACCATCGGCTCCGAAGAAAATTACTGAATGAACGAGCGTATTTCTCTCGCCTTTATATCCGTATCCGGAGGCGGAGTATGCAAATACTGTTCGCCAACTCTCATTGGCCTTTTTTCATAGATCAGAGGTATCTTTCGGCGCTCAAGAGAGACCCCTAGTGTCGCTTCTTCGACACGACGTCGAAGTGAGCGACAGACGGGGAACTGCTATTTATATTTACATTTCTGCATTTGGCAGACGCTTTTATATGACAGTGCACTTATTACAGGGACAATCCCCCCGGAGCAACCTGGAGTTAAGTGTCTTACTCAAGGACACAATGATGGTGACTGTGGGGGTCGAATCATCAACCTTCTGATTAGGTTCACCGTTCAGTGCTTTAGCCCACTACACCACCACTCCACTATTAACATACATTATAATCGTAAATTCAGATTCAAAACTGGTAATGGGGTAAAATGAGCCACTGTGAGCTCTGTAAATGTTTACTTGTAATATCATTCGCACTAATTAAAATGTATTAACACACAGAGGCCAAAATCTTTATTTCTTTATTATTTGTATTATTTACTACTTCAGTTTAACATTACTACCTGCCATGTTTTATACAATTATTCCTATAAATATTCAGGCTGTATGTGTTTAAAATGAAATATGATATCAGACTTGTGTTCCTTTTCTTTGTTCCTTTAAATTGATGGGTTTAAATTTGTCAACAGTTGCACTGTACAGCCCTGCGAATTACAAACAAATGACTAAATAACTTTATTCATGTATTTACTGTTCATTTTATAATAAAGATTTCATTGTATGAAAAATCTGTATAAATCAAGTGATTTAGCACTTATTTTTGTCCAAGATGTTTGACATGCAGCTCAAGTGACATGAGGATATGACACTAGTGCAATAAATTAAAAATCATTTTTAATAAAATTGGACACTTGAGCACAAAACAGAATGCAAACTTTTAACTAAGTCTTAGTTATTTTTATATATACACTGGCAGGCATATGTTTGGAATATGTACAGATTTTACTCTTATGGAAAGATATTGGCACTTTTATTCACCAAAGTGGCATCCAACTGATCATAATGTATAGTCAGAACATTAATAACATGAAAAATTACTATTACAATTTGAAAACAATTCTTAAACTACTTCAAAGAGTTCTCATATAAAAATCCTCCACGTGCAGCGATGACAGCTTTACAGATCCTTGTTATTCTAGCGGTCAGTTCCCTTTACAAAAAGCTACACTATGATGCTGCGCTTGCTAAAAGCGCTTTGGGAACGATCTTGCATTGTGACCAGTTGTGAATATGTGTGTAACACGTCAATGAACATTGACCGGAAATGTATAACCTCGGTTGGTGAGATCATTGGATGCACCTGTGACCAGGCTAGGCAAGCGAAGCATCTCGTTCCGCTTTTTTCAGGGAACATGGGTTACACATGTAACCCGAGACGTTTGTCCAGATACTCAGGAGACCTTTCACCCCACACTTTCTGTAGCACTTGACCTTTCACCCCACACTTCCTGTTGCACTTGACCTTTCACCCCACACTTCCTGTTGCACTTGACCTTTCACCCCACACTTCCTGTAGCACTTGACCTTTCACCCCACACTTCCTGTTGCACTTGACCTTTCACCCCACACTTCCTGTAGCACTTGACCTTTCACCCCACACTTCCTGTAGCACTTGCCATAGATGTGACTGTCTTGTCGGGCACTTCTCATGCACCTCACAGTCTAACTGATCCCACAAAAACTCAATGGGATTAAGATCCGTAACACTCTTTTCCAATTATCTGTTGTCCAGTGTCTGCAATTCTTTCCTTAAGAGTCTTCTCTTTACTGTTGTACATGAAATTGTCAGCGGAGGACATGTGAGGCATCTATTTCTCAAACTAGCGACTCTGATGTACTTCTCCTCTTGTTTAGTTGCACATCTTCCACATCTCTTTCTGTTCTTGTTAGAGACAGTTGTGCTTTGTGTTTGACGACTGTAGTTACACGTTTGGATGAAATCTGCTGTTTCTAGAGAAAGCTGTTTCTTTTTTGCCATTTTTGACCTAATATTGAGCTTAAGACATGTCAGTCTATTGCATACTGTGCAACTCAAAAACAAACACAAAGACAACGTTCAGCTTCATTTAATGAACCAAACATCTTTCAGCTGAGTTTGATATAATAGCAAGTGATTTTCTAGTGTGTGTCTGTGTATGAGTGTGTGTGAGTGTGTGTGAGGGTGTGTGAGGGTGTGTGTGTGTGTGTGTGTGTGTGTGTGTTAGTGTGTGTGTGTGTGTGTTAGTGTGAGTGTGTGTGTAGTGTGAGAGTGTGTGTGTGTTAGTTTGTGTGTGTCTGTGTATGAGTGTGTGTGAGTGTGTGTGAGTGTGTGTGAGGGTGTGTGTGTGTGTGTGTGTGTGTGTGTGTGTTAGTGTGTGTGTGTGTGTGTTAGTGTGAGTGTGTGTGTAGTGTGAGAGTGTGTGTGTGCGTTAGTGTGTGTGTGTTAGTGTGTAGTGTGAGAGTGTGTGCAGTGTTAGTGAGTGTGTGTGTGTGTGTGTGAGTGTGTATGCGTGTGTGTGTGTGAGTGTGTGTGTGTGTGTTAGTGTGAGTGTGTGTGAGGTGTGTGTGTGTATGTGTTTGTGTGTGTGGTGTCAGTGTGTGTAATGCGAGTGAGTGTGTGTGTGTGTGTGTGTGTGTGTTAGTGTGTAGTGTGTGTGTGTGTGTGTGTGAGTGTGTGTAGTGCAAGTGAGTGTGTGTGTAGTGTGTGAGTGTGTGTGTCTGTAGTGTGTGTGTAGTGTGTGTGTGAGTTTGTGTGTGTGTGTGAGAGTGAGTGTGTGAGTGTGTGTGTGTTAGTGTGAGTGTGTGTGTGTGTGTGTAGTGTGAGTGTGTCTGTGTGTGTGTGAGTGTAAATTGAGTGTGTGTAGTGCGAGTGTGTGTTATTGTGTGTGTGTGTGTGTGTGTGTGTGTGTGTGTGTGTGAGAGTGAGTGTATGTGAGTGAGTGTGTGTGTGTGTGTGTGTTAGTGTGTGTGTGTGTTAGTGTGTAGTGTGAGAGTGTGTGTAGTGTTAGTGAGTGTGTGTGTGTGTGTTTGTGTATGTGTGAGTGTGTGTGTGTGTGTGTTAGTGTGAGTGTGTGTAGTGCGAGTGTGTGTGTGTGTGTGTGTGTGTGTGTGATAGTGTGAGTGTGTGTAGTGTGTGTGTGTGTGTGTGTGTGTGATAGTGTGTGTAGTGTGAATGAGTGTGTGTGTAGTGTGTGTGTGAGTGTGTGTGTGTGTGTGTGTGTGTGTGTGATAGTGTGAGTGTGTGTAGTGTGTGTGTGAGTGTGTGAGTGTGTGTGCAGAAACGGGTTTAACTGTCTGCTAGAACTCACATCTGAAAACAGGCAAACAAATGCATTCTGGCACCAACAAACACACTGTTGAAGTGTTGAGCATCTGCATCATGAATATGATCATGATATCACTAAATAACAGTATGATGTAAGTGTAATAAACATCAGCTGCTAACACACCCAACACTTTCACAGTATTAAAGAATCATGAACACTGTATTTATTCACATCAGTAAACACAATACTTTTACAGCATTGATTCATCAGGTCAGTCCAAGACAGAATCTGAACACACACAGAACAGACTGCAGATTTCCACATCTCTCATTCACAAACGTTCTACACATCCTCCCCTTGCATGTTTTTATTAAATATTTTGGCTAGTTTGGTGATGATAAGAGTGTAGTTCACTAAGCTCCATTTAACACATTTAACTGTTTATTCTACATCCCGCCAGTCCGAAATGTTCCTCAAAATCAACCCTAACCTAACCCAGTATGCCAATTTAATGTTCACTTGTACATTTACTAATTACATTTAAATGTGTATATGTTAACATGAATCAAAGGGTTATGAGCGCATATAACCAAACAATAATAAACAATAGTGTGTTTATAAATAAACACTAACCCAAGATTAATAAATACTGTAAAAAAAATGTAATATATATAAATGTTTTTTTCATAATATATTAACTAATGTTTAACATATAGAACCAAAGTGTTGTGGACAGATCTCACACACACACACACACACACACACACACACACACACACACAAATATACAGGTAATTTATAATTGCATTCATGCAGCATTATTTGAGAAAGAGTTTTACCTGCTCAGCGCCTGTGATGATATGAGCACACACTTCACAAACAGCATGAGCTTATGACAGACACAGCCACGCCTCTCTCTCACAGACACACACACACACACACACACACATACACACACACAGACAGACAGACAGACGGAGCTGCTGCTTGAATGTGTTTCAACATGTCAGTCCTCAAACCACCTGAAAGACAGACAGGAAATCTCCCACACACACACACACACCTGACATATTTTCCCACCACAAACATCACACACATGTATAGAAGCATGTATTTTTGCTCTCAGGTTTTGAACATACAGTAAATGTGAGAGTTCAGTTCATTTAAGTTCTGCAATACCATCCTAAAATATGAATATTTTCTCGAAAATATCTGTAATATTTGTTGGATATGGATGAAAAATGAAGACCGAAGAACACAGATGTTTCTCTACGTGTAACATCGAGGATCAGCTCATGTTCAGGATATAATTTGGCTGTTGTATGTGAATGTATGTACAGAATACTTACAGGAATCAGTTTGTCCTGAACACAGCAATTAAAGACCTTGTGAACAGCTTCCTTTTCTGTTGATGTATTTCCTATTCAAACAGGAAGTAAGGGCAGGTCATATCAAAGAAGTTGTGCCTTTAAAAATGATGACCCTATAGCCTTTAATTTGAAAATCAGACAAAAAGACAAAGATACAAGACTGTGTAATTAATGTCTGTAATGAGGGAATGAACTACAATGACACGAAGCATTTCAAATTCTGTAATCATATTAAAAACAATGGGAAAATATAAAAATATTTAAAGGTGTGCTTTCGGTTGATTCAGATTTTTAATCGATATGGAGGCGCGTGGTACCATGCGAGGTTCGGACATGGAGCTCTGCGCACTAGTTTTAACATTATTAATGTCATAAACCGGTGAGATTTGATACACTGTTCCATAACTGTTCTAGTAGGACAATATGTTGATCAATTCAAAATCCTCGGGTTCTGGAGACATTAAAAGACACTTATGTGCTCAAGCTGAGACCCCCGGAGGCCCCAAGCCCGGGAGCCAATTTGGTCGAAGAGGTGCAGGAAATGCGGTGAGAGATGCTTAACATGTCGGCAATGCTGACAAAGGTCGTTGCTGACTTGGAGGATCTAGCTGTAATATGTTGATCGATCACTGCCATGCAGACAAAATTCACTGTGGTGGTTACAAGAGTGGGAAATGTCGAGAAACGGATCGATTATCTGGAGTCATCGGAGAGGAAATTATCTGCTAATCCGCTAGCGACCAAGGTAGATTTGGAGCATGTCTGAGAGAAGTTGGAGGACTTGGAGAACCGTAGCCAGTGGAATAACATCCGAATTGGAAGGTCAAGATACGGTGAAATTTGTGGACGGGCTCTTTCCAGGTCTGCTCGACATAGGCCATAAGCTGGAAATCGTGCAAGCTCATAGGCTCGGAGATCCATGGAGGGAGACAGGCCCTGAGCCATTCTGGCCAAATTTCTGAGATCATCCAATAAAAATCTTCTGTTATGCGAGGCGTGGATTAAAGGAAGGCTTTCTTGGAAGAACCACAGCATTCTCTTGTTCCAAGACTTTGTGAATTCAACAAGAGTGTAACATGATCGATTCAAGGAATGCAAGAAACTCTTACATCAATGTAAGGTCACTTCTGCACTGATGTTCCTGACCAAATTGAGAATAGATGCTAAGTATGCTAATGTCCCCAGCAAGTGATGTCCTTCAGAAAGTCAGTGGAGTAAGTTATTTTGTGGTACTTATGTTGTTGCAGAGTGGACCGACTCTCTAAAAATTCACATGATTGTCCGAGGAAACTGAGCACCTTTTTTGTTTCTTTTTGTGCTGGTTCCACCTAGTGGTGGAGTTTGTTTTGTGAAGTAACACTCCTTCGGGTCAGTTTGTGTGGGTGAATCTGCATGTTCTTTGTACTTTTGCCTCCTATTGGCTGGACATTGTTTTGTAGAGTATTTCTTGAAAGTCATTGAAGTGATTAGGTAATTTTTTGCACTCATGTAGCAGCCAAATAGGCAGGCTCACTGAACATTCATTTGACTGTCCAAGGAAAATAAGTGCCTTTTTTCTTTTGCTGGTTAGCCTAGTGGCTGGAGTTTGTTTAGTGGAGGAACACACCTTTGGGACAGTTATGTGGATTAATCTACATGTTCTTTGTGTTTATTCCGCCTATTGGCTTGAGTTTGTTTTAGAGATGATCTTTTGTTGTGTAATTCTGTCTCACAAAATTTGTATAGAAACACCGGACTTGAGCAATTTGATGGCAATGTTGTCGCGGGGACTCTCTTAGGTGTACATGGACTGTTGGAGTTTAGAGGGATGGACGCCAGTTGGTGCTGTCGTGCGCAGGGTTAATGCGCATGTTTTTCTGTTTGTTTGATTTGGGGGGAAGTTCGGGGGTTTGATTGTAGCACTAATGTTGAAATGTGGTCTGTATAATTTTGTTTTTGACACACAATAAAAAAAATTATATTATATCACAATGTCAAATGTTAATATGAGTGGATTGTCTCTCTCCACATGGAATGTGAATGGGTTGGGCACCCCATAAAAAGAAGGTTATTTCTCTTCTCAAACGTAAGAAATATGATATAGTGTTTCTCCAAGAAACACATCATCTTTCCCTCAGCATCTTTCCCTGCAGGAAGCTGAAAAATGTTGGAAGATATGGTGTGGGCATTTTTTCTTTAGTGCTAGCTCACATAAGAGCGGGGGAGTCATTACATTGATAAGTTAATGTCTATAATTCATATGTCTCAAACAGATTATTTAAGATAATCTGATGATCTATTAAAGATAATTTAGGAAGAGTTATTATTGTTTTAGCTGAAATTCAGGGGTAAAGTCTTATTTTTGATAATATTTATGCATCTAATGTTGAAGATCAGGGCTATTTTATAGATCTTGAAGGGATGCCACAAGCTGCTGGCATCCCTCATGATATAATATTAGGAGGAGACTTTAATCTGTTGATGGACTCCGTCCTTGATCATAGTGAAGCAAAATTGTGTAAGCCCCTTAGAGCAACAGTGACATTTCACAGGATGTGTAAAAATCTTGGTCTTACAGATATTTAGACTTCTGAACCCATCTGATACATTTTTTTCATCAGTCCATAAGATGTATTCTAGAATAGAAGTCCCTCATTTCATCTGTTGTTGATTGCTCAATTGGAAACATCTTAGTCTCAGATCACACTCTGGTGAGTTTAGAGGTGTTGCCACATACGGACAAAAGGAAATCATATAGTTGGCGCTTTAATGACACCCTTTTGCAAAATCCTGAATTCCAACAAATGTTAAAGGCTGAAACCAATGGTTATATGGAGACCAACTGGTCCTCAGTTTCCTCTGTGGGCATGTCTTGGGATGCACTTCAGGTAGTTCTTAGGGGCCGGATCATACAGTATGCCTCATCCAAACCATGAGAACATGTGGAGTTGGAAGGGAATATTAAAAGTGCCGAGGCAGAGCTGAAATGCCGAATGTCATCTGATGGCCTCAGAGAATTGACCCGATTGAAATACAAATTTAATACTATTTTGTCGCGGAAGGTGGAGTTTTGGATACTCAGTGCAAGACAGTCATACTTTGAGTCGGGGGACAAAGCAGGAAAACCTCTGGCTAGATATATAAAACAGAGAGAGTCTTTTTCTACGAAAAGGTGTTTGATATGGTAGAATGGGATTTTACATTTTGAAAATGTATGTGTTCAGAAAAACTTTTATTGGTTGGATTAATTTACTTTATAGACACCTAGTAGCAGCGGTACAAACAAATGGATTCATTTCAGATTATTTCACTCTGGATGGGGGCACCGGCAGTGTTGCCCTCTTTCCCCATTATTGTTTTGTCTTGCCCTGGAACCATTAACAGCCGTGATATGAATGGAGTATCCGACCCTACTAGATCTATGCCTTGCCTCCATAGAATTATTAATACCTTTTCTAAGTTCACGGGATACAGAATTGATTGGTATAAATCTGAAGCTTTTGCTCTGACATCATACTTCCAGGCTTTTCTAACGGGCACCTTCTAGTGGCCCAAACAGGGCATTGAGTATTTGGGTATTTTATTCCAAGCAAACTTGTGTGATTTAGTTAGAGTTAATTTTTACCCTTTAATAAATATTTTTTTGAGCGATGTGGGCAGCTGGGCTTCATTACATTTATATTCCAAATGTAATTACCTGCTTCAGTCTCTCCCTGTAGATGTCCCCCTCTCTTATTTCAAGCAGTTTGATATCATAGTGAAGTCCTTCATTTGGAATGGGAAACGTCACCGATTACACTTCAGTAAGTTACATAGGCCGACTGATAAAGGGGGGCTGGACCTACCCAAGATATAGTTTTATTATTATTATGTATTCCGTCTCAGACATTTATTTAAATGTTGCCTCGAGCATATGGCTGAACCCCAAATTATGTGTTAATAAGTCCCCTTTCTGTTGGTCAGAGTGGATTGTGAGGGGTTACTACACTCGGCGACCTATATGAGACTGGAGTGTGAGATGTTTTGAGAATTTGGTTGAACATTTTGGCATTCACAGATCTCAGTTTTAGAGGAATTTACAGCTGTGACACCTGCTCTGTGCTGTTTTTGAGAGTAACATAAACCCCCCTAAAGTGGCAGATACTCTGGGAGGGGTGATTACTGCTTTTGGAAAAGGTCATGAGACATCAGTGTATTACTCCCTGATAATTTAGAGTCTGGGGGACGGAGCTTTAACTTCTCTCAAGAGATTATGGGAGAAAGATTTAAACTTGGTATTGGAGGAGGGGGTGTGGGGTAGGATTCTAAAAAATATCACCAGCCTGTATCTAGAGATGCAAGGGTGCACCTTATGCCATTCAAGATTTTACATTGATTCTACTGGACCCCCTCTAGATTGCATAGGCTTAGTCTTAAAGACACACCCACCTGCTGGCGATGCCAATCAGAAGATGGAGACACAACAGATGCCCTGTGTGTGTTATCATGCGGCTCATTATGCGTGTAACCATGGAGACATTGCGTATTTGGAGTCCCACGCTATTCTCCGTGGCATCCATGCACAACTTACCACATGCCCCACCGAGAGCAAGAACCACACATTATATTGACAAAGAGGAGGTTACCCCATTTGACTCTACCCTCTCTAGCAACCGGCCAATTTGATTGCTTTTTAAGAATCCGACTGATCTGGCCTTGTGTCATGGTTGACGGAAGCTTCACCTGCAGATTTCACTGAGGGAATGGTAGGAAAAGACTCTCTGTTTTATAAATATAGACAGCGGTTTCCCTGCTTTGTCCCCCGACTCAAAGCAAGACTGTCATGTCTTGAATAGCCAAAACTCCACCTTCCATGACAAAATAGTATCATATCTGTATTTCAATCATGTCATTAGATGAAATTCAGTGCTTCAGCTGTGCCTCTGTACTTTTAATATTCCCTTCCAACTCCACGAGTTCTCGTGCTTTGGATCTTTTGGTGAATGAGGCGTACTGTATGATCTGACTCCTAAGAACCGCCTGAAGTGCCTCCCAAGCCACGCCCAAAGAGGAAACTGAGGACCAATTGGTCTTCTTATAGACACTGATTTCAGCCTTTAACATTTGTTGGAAATCAGGATTTTGCAAAAGGGTGTCATTAAAGCGCCAACTATATGATTTATTTTTCTCCGTATGTGGCAACACCTCTAAACTCACCAGGGCATTTTCCAATTGAGCAATCAAAAACAGATGAAATTAGGGACTTGGATATAAAAAATAAATATATTCTAGAGTAAATCTTATGGACTGATGAAAAAAATGTATACTCCCTACCAGATGGGTTCAAAAGTCTTCAAATATCTATAAGACCAACATTTTTACACATCCTGTGAAGCATCAATGTTAATACACTCTTTTGCATCACTATGATCAAGGACAGAGTCCATCAAAAGATTAAAATCTCCTCCCAATATTAAAAATAAAGCATTATTAACAATTCCCATACAAAGCCTTCCACAGTATAAAGACATAAATGCACCAAAATATTGTCAATTTAAGTAACATTGAAACGTTTCCCAAAGCCTAAGTGGGAGTTTGACTAATTGACAGAACTAGTCTCCACATAGGTTGCAAATTAATTGCAATTTGCATTAAATATCTTAAACTCTCATCCTCCACAATAGTAATCTGCCAGTAGACAGTGGCTATTCACTTTCCTACAGTAATTGTGAAGCTGCGTTCTTGATTCATGTCAGAGATCAAAGGCAATGTTAAGAGCTGCTTTGAATCCACTTTAAAAGTGTTTGCAGACAAAAACGTCTCATTCTGCATTTTAATGATAGTAAAGACTTGACATACTTCTGTGATAATTCAAATGTGCATTGCAGAGCCTGCAAATAACTTGATTTCTGTCATAAGTTCCATCTGGGCTTGTTTTGTACAATAAATAGTGTTGAGAGGTAATTTCCCCATCATTTGATCACTGTGTGTGTGTGTGTGTGTGTGTGTGTGTGTGTGTGTATCATTGTAATTACTCCGGGTGGACACATTGCTAAGTTTCCCCCCTACTTGGACCAGCGTATATGCTGGTTATTGCCTTATTAATCATGATTAAGAAGAATTGTTTTAACTTGTTAATTCTATTGTATATTGTATAGAAACTATATATACTGATGAGCCTAATAAGCCTAATAAACTGATGTGCCTAAATATGATCGGGAGTGGATCAGACTTGATGGTCCAGCACATCCCATAGATGATCAATCGGATTGAGATCTGGGGAATTTAGAGGCCAGGACAACACCTTGACCTCTTCATCATGTTCCTCAAACGATTCATGAACAATGTGTGCAGTGTGGCAGGATGCACACTGGATACTGGATACTAATAATAATTTGTTCCTTGTGAAAGTCGTTCAGGTCTTTCCTCCTGCCCATTTCTCCTGCATTCAACACTATGAGAACTGATTGTTCACTAACCATCTAATCTACCCAGACCTTGACCTGTGACCTTGTTAGGAGATTCTCTTCACCTGTGAGTGGTCATAATGTTTTGACTCAGTGTGTTTTAATGTTATTGCATAATATTTTGATATTTACAAGTATATCAGTAGTTTGAGAGTGCAAGGAAAGAGAATCGATTGCATTATTCACAGTGCATCATGGGAGTGGGCAGATCTCTTTTGACGTAATTCTCAGATTGGTGGATCTTTCTTTAGGATCATGGGTAGTGTAGTTCTTCACCAGGAATCCCGCTATTACACATGATTTATTAAAAATGAAGTTTCAACAGAAGCATATACCATCGATGATCAACCTCAGATCTCACAGTAGGTCTGTCTTTAAAGGTTATAGGTTATCCTTAATAAACAATTCACCATCGGAGAAAATCAATGGGATTTTTAGTTCCAGAACCAAAATGTTGCTCTAATGTTAATGTGTGCCAGGTGGTAGAGACATTCTCACTATAGATGGCAAAATGCCTATACAACTGTGAGCAGTGGCATCTTTACATTAGGGGCAGCACTAGAATATGAATCACAATGATACATTTATTTTAAGAGATAATA
>JAVLUX010000006.1:560000-575000 GCA_032164185.1 Moxostoma hubbsi
CGGTTGTGAAGTGTGCTCACAAGAACGCGAGAGGTCGCAGACATAAGCTTGAGATGTCGACTCAAGGATGTAAGAGTCCGGAGTAGCAAAACATCTAACCCATAAAATTTTATGAATGTGTGTGGAGAGGACCAGCCCGCCGCATCACAAACTTGACCAGACATGAGCTCGAGACATCGACTCATGGGCATAAGAGCCCGGAGTGGCAAGAACATCCAAACTATAAAAGTCTAACGAATGTGTGCAGAGAGGACCAACCTGCTGCATCACAGACTTGTTCAGGCATGAAATATTTAAGCCATAAGATCTGAGAATGTGTGCGGAGAGGACCAGCCTGCCGCATCACAAACTTGTAGAGACATGAGATTGAGATGTCGACTCAAGAACATAAGAGCCCGGAGTGGCAAGAACATCCAAACTTATAAGAATCTAATGAATGTGTGCGGAGAGGACCAACCTGCCGCATCACAAACTTGCTGCAGAGGGAGACCTCTAGCCAAGGCATTAGAGGAGGAGAGCCCTCTGGTAGAGTGCGCCCTAAAACCTACTGGCGAAGCTTGACCGCGCGCCTCGTAGGCCCGCGCCTTTGGCGTTACAAACTGCAGGGAGCAGAAGGCTTAGAAAATAACCGGCCAAGGGTCACGAAAGGCACCTTGGGCAGGTAGTTAGGGTGAGGGTGCAAAGAATGCTTTTGGTAATTGCTGGGGCAAACTCTAAACAGGCCAGCAAAAGAGACAGAGCCTGTAGGTACCCAAGTCTCCTTAGAGACATAATTGCCATAAGAAAACCCATCGTGAGAGTCAGAAGTCTACCAAACGCTGACTCTAGAGGTCTAAAAAGGGGGTCTTACCATATGAAGAGATCATAGCAAGGATGCCTCTTAGGGGGCACCCCACCCACCAAGGCGTGGCAAACCACAGTGGAGGCCACATAGAACCTGGCAGTGGCAAGGCAAGTGCCCGCTGACAGTTCTTTCTATAGAAAATCCAGAACTGAAGCAAACTGGCAGTTAGCTGGTTCTGTAATATGATCTTAGTAGAAGGAAATGCATGCAAGCGCATTTGTGCCATGTATGCGTCACCACAATCAGGGGGAACTGGGCGACTCGGGGAGAAGTAGAGGAGACATTGTGCTATCAACAGAGGCGAAGAGGTCCTCTTCTGCCCTGTAAAATCTACCCAGATCAGTTCCAAGTGGAGGGAGCCCTAGCACTTGAAATGGTCTCGATAACCTCAAGAGAAAGCCCTGTGAACCTCAGTTGGTACCCTTAGGGGCCAAGCATGAAAGGTTTCACAATTCGGGCCAGGGATGAGAAGGTCCTCCCTGTTCGGAATCGCCCAAGGCAAGCCGTCGAGGAGAGGTATTCGAGAAACATATCCTGTTTGGCCAGCGCAGCGCCATTAGTAGGAGGCAAGACCCTTGCTGGCGAACCTTGCCAAGACTCCCGGGAGCAGAAAAACCGGGGGATAAAAATGCATACAGACGCATTCAGGGTCATGTATGTGTAAACCTTCACAAAAGCTTACTGGGATAACTCCGTCGAATTGATCCCCAATCCTTGATTTTCTTCTTTCACATTTGTTCATAAACCTAAATTTTAAACTTTACAAACGTGTGAACATATCTCCAATACTAGTCTTTATAAAAAACAATCAGATTTCTTTGATATCGCTACTTATATCCAACTTTCCGAACTTCCGTTACTATTCTTAGCCCGCTAGCACTGCACGTGTGGTCTCTCGCCTATCGATCGTCTTACTTACACCTGTATAACTGAAAGCTATAATTCGCCATTATAGCACATCTGCTATAATGGCGAATATAGTGGATGTGTGTCTAACTCTACCTCTGTGTGCAGGTGAAGACACCTTTGAACTACATTCGGTGCAGTTGGAGCTGGAATCCGTCGAGAGGCAGATCCACGACCTGCTGGAGAGACAGGCCGAGCTGCGAGATCGGCGGTCCGCGCTTGAAGCATCACGCGCAGATGCTCACAGGTCAGTGGTTCATAATTTTTTGACTCCGACCTCGTCTACTCCGTGTGTTTCTCTGCACAGGACACGATCCTCCCTGGCTTCATTCACTCCGGCACCGACACATCACCATGGACCCTGGGTGATTCCACGGCGGAAGACGCGAGCCAGGACCAGACCAAGGACCTCCCCACCCCTCCCGGCTTTCGAGATCTCCACCCGGAACCGCTTCTCACCTCTTCGCGAGCCGGAGCGCGACGACGCCGTGATCATCGGCGATTCGACCGTCCGTCATGTCCGCGCTCTCTCTGGCAAAGGTAAGGTGCGCACTCACTGCTTTCCTGGTGCTCGTGTTCTTGATGTCTCTACGCAGGTTCCCGAGATCCTGAATGGTGACGAGCGCGTCGGAGCTGTCGTGCTGCACGTGGGAACGAACGACACCAGGCTGCGGAAGACGGAGGTACTGAAGAAGGACTACAGGAGCCTGATCGAGTCGGTACGCAGCACTTCGCCAGAAACAACGATCGTCGTGTCTGGACCGCTTCCCACGTACCGACTAGGACAAGAAAGGTTCAGTAGATTATTTGCTCTAAATGAATGGTTAATGTCATGGTGTAATGGACAGAGACTGCTCTTTGCTAATAATTGGAATCTGTTTTGGGAGCGACCTAGGCTCTTCCGTGCTGATGGCCTTCACCCCAGCAGAGTCGGAGCGGCTGTTCTGTCGGACAACATCTCCAAGATGCTACACACCATATGACTAGTAAGTCAAAGTCCAAATCACAGTATTTGCTGTCCCAACTTAATTGATATAAGTACCAATGTAGAACATTATATAGAAACTGTGTCTGTTCCTCGTTTAGTAAAGCCAAACAATACATCTACTGTAGGATCTAGGAAAAATCTAATTGTAATTAAACCAGAAAATCTCAATATCAGTGAACAAAAACAATTTCTAAAGCTAGGTCTTCTAAACATTAGATCGCTCACACCTAAGGCGGTTATTGTAAATGAAATGGTCTCAGATAATAGATTTGATGTATTTTGCCTTACTGAAACCTGGCTTAAACCAAATGATTATTTCGGTCTAAATGAGTCTACTCCGCCAGGATACTGTTATAAGCATGAGCCCCGTCTGATTGGTCGTGGCGGCGGTGTTGCAACAATTTATAGAGATATTCTTAATGTTACTCAGAAAATAGGTCACAGGTTTAATTCGTTTGAAGTACTTGTGCTAAATGTTACACTCTCAGATGTAAGAAAAAAATCCCTATTATCTCTAGCCTTGGCTACCGTATATAGACCTCCAGGGCCTTACGCTGATTTCCTAAAAGAGTTTGCAGACTTTCTATCAGATCTATTGGTCAATGTCGATAAAGCAATAATTGTTGGAGATTTTAATATACACGTAGATAACACAAATGATGCGTTAGGGGCTGCGTTTACAGATTTGTTAAACTCCTTCGGGGTCACGCAAAACGTCAGTGGTCCCACTCATCGCCTAAATCATACGCTAGATTTAATTATATCATATGGAACCAATCCAACCGATATAGATATTATACCGCAAAATGATGATGTCACTGATCATTACATGGTAACTTGCATACTACGTACCACTGAAATCTGTCATATTGCGCCACGTTATCGACCAAGCAGAACAATCCTTCCAACCACAATAGATAGATTCTCAAATAGCTTACCTGATCTATCTCAGCTGCTCAGTGAACCCAAACAAACAGATGAACTAGAGGAAATGACTAGCAGTTTGAGCACCATTTTCTCTGGTACATTAGATATTGTTGCACCAATTAGATTAAAAAAGTTTCGAGAAAAAACTAGAGCACCATGGTACAACAGTGCTACGCATGCTATCAAGAGAGAAACTCGTAACTTAGAGCATAAATGGAAACAAACTAATTTAGAGGTCTTTAGAATCGCGTGGAAAGACAGTATGTCACGTTACAAAAAGGCTCTAAAAACAGCCAGGGCTGAGCACCTCCGCAAACTAATAGAAAATAACCAAAATAATCCAAGGTTCTTATTTAACACCGTGGCTAGACTAACAAATAAACAGAGATCACCTGAGCAAAATATTCCGTTACAGTTTAGTAGTAATGATTTTATGAATTTCTTCACTGAGAAAATAGAAAACATCAGAAACACAATTGTAAACACAACTGTTAATGTACAATCTTTTATGGTGTCTTATGACTCACCCTCAATTATCGCCCCTCAAGAACAACTACACCGCTTTACAACTATAGGACAGGAAGAGCTAAATAAACTTATCATTGCATCTAAACCAACAACATGTTTACTAGATCCAATACCCACTAAACTACTGAAAGATGTGTTACCTGTAGTGGAAGAGCCTCTTCTCAATATTATTAACTCGTCTTTATTTTTAGGTCATGTTCCAAGAATATTTAAGCTGGCAGTTATAAAACCTCTCATTAAGAAACCACAATTAGATCCAAATAACCTAGCAAATTACAGACCCATCTCAAATCTTCCATTTATGTCTAAAATATTAGAAAAAGTTGTGTCCGCTCAATTGTGCTCTTTCTTGCAAGAAAATGATATCTATGAAAAATTTCAGTCAGGATTCAGACCGCATCATAGCACAGAAACTGCACTAGTTAAAATTACAAATGATTTACTTTTGGCTTCTGACCAAGGCTGCATCTCAATATTAGTTCTACTCGATCTTAGCGCTGCGTTCGACAATATAGATCATAAAATACTCTTGGATCGACTACAAAACTACACTGGTGTTCAGGGACAGGCATTAAGCTGGTTTAGATCGTACTTATCAGACCGTTACCATTTTGTCTGTTTAAATGGGGAAAAATCAAAAATAACGTCAGTAGACTATGGAGTGCCACAAGGATCTGTGTTAGGCCCTCTATTATTCTCAATATATATGCTGCCACTTGGTAAAATTATAAGAAAACATGGAATTAATTTCCACTGTTATGCTGATGACACTCAATTATATATCTCATCACGACCAGATGAAAACACTAACTTATCTAACTTGACAGAGTGTCTTAAAGATATAAAATGCTGGATGACGTGTAATTTCCTGTTATTAAATTCCGATAAAACGGAGGTATTACTTATTGGTCCAAAAAACTACCCACAAAATCCCTTACAATACAACTTTAATTTAGAAGGATGTCCTGTTACATTATCCACTACTGTAAAAGACCTGGGTGTTATACTAGACCGCAACTTGACTTTCGAAAATCATATTTCATCTGTTACGAAAACAGCCTTTTTCCATCTTAGAAACATTGCTAAGCTACGTAACATGCTATCTGTTTCTGATGCAGAAAAGTTAGTTCATGCATTCATGACCTCGAGACTAGATTACTGTAATGCTTTATTAGCTGGTTGCCCTGCATCCTCAATAAACAAGCTACAGTTAGTCCAAAATGCAGCCGCTAGAGTTCTTACTAGGTCAAGAAAATATGATCATATAACACCGATTTTATCATCTCTACACTGGCTACCAATTAAGTTCCGTATCAATTACAAAGTATTACTACTGACCTATAAAGCCCTAAATGGTTTATCTCCGGTGTATTTAACGGATCTTCTATCGCCATACAATCCATCGCGCTCTTTAAGATCACTAAATTCGAGGCTTCTGGTCATACCTAGGATATCTAAGTCCACTAATGGAGGGAGGGCGTTCTCACATTTAGCTCCTAAACTCTGGAATAGCCTTCCTGATATTGTTATCGTAATCAGTTATAATGCATTAATATTATGAACATCAGCTATGCTAATTATTTCCCATCTGCTTTTCTGCTGTTATCTCGGGACGCCAGTCCCGAGGTAAATAGCGTTCGTCAGCTCCAGTTTGTATCCAGCCTCTCACAGAGACTTCAGATGCCCCATCACCATGGACTACGATCTTGAAATGGGATACATAGACTAACTATTGCCAACAAAAGCCTTCATCAGCCAAACAAGGACAATTGCATCTAAGTGAACTTCTGGAATTTAATCAAGGATGGACTTCAAAGACACTGGTCACTAATCTTGCAGTTCAAACACAATCACTGTCTAAATACTGACCCTTAGCACTTAATAAGTTTAATAATTTTTTTAATCATGTTTTTTAACTATAAATAATTCTTATTTACATTATTCATGATGTTAGCCAGAGGGGAACTGGCCCCCACAGTGAGTCTGGTTTCTCCCAAGGTTATTTTTCTCCATTAACCATCATCTTTTGGAGTTTTGTGTTCCTTGCCACAGTCGCCTTCGGCTTGCTCACTGGGGTTATTAATACAATTATTATTTGATTATTTTTAAACACGATAAAGAATCATATCTTATCTAATTCCACAACAGGGCTCCAAACAAAAAAAAATCAATTAAGGAGCGATTGGCTCCTATAGGGGGAAAAAACAGGCGCCAAATTTTTTTTTTTTTTTTTTTTTTTCATTTTTAACTCCTTCCATTCCTTTTCGTCCCGCAGCTCGCTAACAGTGTAGTCTGTGGAGCATTCTTCGCAATTATGTGATCACATGCATTTTTTATGCTTGTTACTGTCACCGTGTTTTCTAACAGTCTCTTTTTTGAAATGGGTAGTTCCTGCAATGAACTCCGTTTTCCCCGCTATTTCTTTGATATAAACTTTTGTAATGTATCTCGGGAAATGTAATGCAAATTTTAAAATCAAAGGGAGTAAACTTTTACTGTCGCCAATGGCGACCTTGACAGAAATTACACTCACAAATAAATTTATTTGGTCACAAATGCGACCATTTTTAGTCGCAGTTTGGAGCCCTGCACAAGGATGATGATTTATCGACTTTATAGACATTACATTTTTATCGTCTGTTAATGCTGAACTTCTGTAAAGCTGCTTTGAAACGATGTGTGTTGTGAAAGGCGCTATACAAATAAAATTGACTTGACTTGACTTGACTATGTGCCTTTAAGTCCAGACCCAAGGAGGCTGGGTGACTTAGGGAGAAGTAGAGGAGACATTGCGCTATCATAGAGGCGAAGAGGTCCTCTTCTGCCCTGTGAAATCTCACCCAGATTTGTTCACTACCTCAGAGTTAATCTGCTCCCACACACATGGGCATCCAGGGACGAAACTGTCCTGAGTGACAGGAGCTTCCCTGGGCCCCAAGGAGGATCCAACATGCCAGAAATTCAGCTGACGTGAACGTGGATCCCCCCCGATGGTTTACGTAAGAGGCCGCTGTATTGCCCACCCGCACCAAGACATGGCAGCCACAGGAGGAATATTTCAGGGCCAGAAATATGGCCATCAGCTCGAGACAGTTACTGTGACAACCGAACTGATGACCCTCCTATCCCTTTAAGCCAGACGACCACTTAAGGCCGCTACCCAGCCCGTCAGGGAGGCGTCTGTCGTTAGCAGCCTGCGATGACAAGACGCACCTAGAGTGGGACCCAAGGTAAGAACCGGTGTCTGAACCACATAGAAAGGGAACGAAGCACGTTGCACATAACCTTTATTTGCCTTAGGGGACCGGTCCTCGGATAAAACCCCCTGGCTTCTAGCCACAGCTGAAGCGGTCTCATGTGCAGAAGGTCCGAAGGGTTCACCGCGGACACCAACGCAATGAGACCTAGTATTCAATGATACTGACGAGCAGTGCAATCTCGACCTAGCCTGACCTTGCTCAGGGCGTTCTGAATGGAAACAATTCGTGCGGGAGACGATTGTGCCTGCATCGTGACCGAATTCCATATAACCCCCAGATGAGTCAAGACGATATCCCTGTGCTGAACTGCCAGTTCTTGGAACTGCGCTAGGATCAGCCAGTCATCTATATAATTCAGAATGCGGATGCCCTGGAGTCGCAGAGAGTCTGCATTTCCTGAATGTGCGGGTTAATAGGGCTAGGCCAAATGGAAGAACCCGATACTGGAATCCCCGAAAGCGAACCTCAGGAACTTTCTGTGCTGTGGCTCTATATGAAGATATGTGTCAATGAGATTGATGGTGACCAGCCAAACGTGATGTTTGGCTTGTGACACGATCATCTTGATAGTCAGCATCTAGGACTTGAACACCCTGACCGAGCGGTTCAAGCCTCGAAGATCTAGAATCGGACGCAACCCCCCACCCTTCTTGGGAACCAGGAAGTATCTGCTGTAATAGCCTGACTCTTTCTCTGCAAAAGGGGAACATGTTCTATGGCCCCTTTGACCAAGAGATTTTGCAGTTCTTTCCACAGTAGACATGCCTGTCCCGGTTTCACGGTAGTGGGAACCACGTCATTGAAACTGCGGAGGACGGCGAGCAAATTGAATTCTGTAGCTTTCTATTGTTTCTAGAACCCACATAGAAATACCTGGCAGAAGTTTCCACGCTGCCAGGTTCTCTTAGATGGGTATTAATTCTGACACTTCCTGTTGAGGGAATGTCGAGTGTTCCGCGTCCTGGATCAAGGCAGGAAGCAACGGTACACCCAACTCTTTGTTGGAAGCCTCTATCACCCGAAACACCAAAGGCAGCGGGAGTGAAGAGGTTTCGTGAGGGTATGGGGAGGGCGGAAGTGGATGATACACACGCCCTGTCCCGAGGGGAACTACCCCCACAAGGCTGGGTACAAGACCGTCAGGGTTTCTTTCTCTTAGAAATCATGCCCCTGAGGGCATTGGGGGTTGCTGAGGGTGACGAACTGGACCCCAGTCTTTACGAGGGGGAGCACGACTCGCTACGTTTTGTTTTAGAGCCTCCCGTCTAGAAGGACCGGGGCGGGGCTGGGTGGCCGACGGCCCCTCCCCCTGAGTGAGGTGCCCACACTAAGGTCCTTCAACAGATTTAGCCTAGTGCGCTTGTAACACTGCCATAGTGTGCAAGGCAACACCAGCCTGACCTGCTGCCTGATAAGCTTTCCCCACAAGCGTGGAGGTGGTTCTGCACAGCTTTGTGGGGAGAGTAGGTCTCTTTAGCGATGATGCCGAGCCAGGCGAGAGAAAACACGCAGGTGTCTCTTCTACCGGCGGCATCACCGAATACCCCCAAGCTTCAGCACCCACGATAGTTGAATACACCAACATCGAGGGCACGAAGACATGGGAAGTATAAATTTCCTCCATAAAGAAAATACTTGTTATGGAGGTCATAGAAGAAAGGAAGGAACTGATATAGAGTTCCATTCCCTCTTTATTTCTTTAATTATTTTGGCAACGAGACAGAAATTTGTCTTCTAGTTTGGAGCGTTTGGGGGAGGATCTCTTGTTCACGTGGCCAGTCTAGCTGTAGTCTGTCCACAGCCTGCGTAATCACCTCGAGTAATTTCTCAGCCGCTTTATTATTGTGCGTGAAATGTACAGAGGTTCAGCGCCCCGCCCCCCTCGTGAACCGAAGAGGCGTCGAAGCGCGCTTCGAGATCACGGGAAGGACCAGCTGGGTCTGGGGAGAGAGCGAGGGAAAGGGACGAACCCGTCTCTCACTGCTCAGGCAGATCCATGCAAGAGCCCCACGAATGAAATGTGGGCGCTGACTCTAGGAAGTAAGCGAGGCGAGCGCGAAGCATTTTGCCAGAAAGCAGATCTCAATGCTCGCATTTGTCTCTTAATTCCACAGCTGCTTTATTATTTTGCATGGGATTTACAAATGTTCAGTGTCCTCGTGAACCGAAGAGGCGCCGAGCCGCGCTTCAGGCTTACGAGGATCAGCTGGATCTGGGGAGAGAGCGAGCGAAAGGGAATGAACCCATCTCTCGCTCCTCAGCTAGATCCATACGAGAGCCCCACAAATTAAGTGTGGATGCTGACTCCCGGAAGCAAGCGAGGTGAGCGCGAAGCACTTTGCCTGAAAGCAACCCGCACTGCTGCAACGCGAGAGCAGTGTGCTCTTCCCCCAAACAAACAGAGCAAAACTGATGCGTGTCCTCTTCAGCTATTGAGCGAGAACAGGGGAACACGCATCGTTTACGGCTTTCAGTCATTCTCTCTTTCTTTTAAAAATATAAATATTTTCTAGACAGAAGAGAAAGGGATAAAAGGTTCACTGCACACTGCCTCACAAATTCTAATTCCTAGGAGAGGAAAGAAAGTTTTGACAGGGTTTGTGAAACACACACACACACACACACACACACAATCGCTCTGAAAAAAGAGGATCTGACGACACTTGGTGACGCATCCATTTATAGCCTGGCCTCAGGTGCGTCTCATGACTACATCAGCCGAGGCTATAAATTCCGGTCAATGTTCATTGACGTGTTACACACATATTCACCTCTTGGTCACAACTAGGATCGTTCCCATAGTGCTTAGCAAAGCGCAGCATCATAGTGAAGATTTTTGTAAAGGGAACACTGCAATTGCATTGTCTGTGTGTATATCTCAGGCTCATTTGGTGTATTTGTTTGCTATTTGGCTCCGTGGCTAGTGTCAACTAGGATTCTGAGGAGTAAGTTACTCTGTTATAATCACATTTCTACTCTTTCACGAACTGACCATCTAGAACAATTTCAGTAGTTTCCATTGTGTCTGAGCTCATGTGTTCAGTTTTACACAGTATACCATAAACAGAATAAGGAGGAGATGGACATGGGAAAATCGCTATGCTCAAAATGTAGGAATATTTTTCAAAAACATAATTTATAATGCTATTGTTGTGACACCAGACTGATTTGAAACATAATTCATTTAGATGGAGCTGTACTTGTATATCCATTATCTACCAAAGAAATAGCTGTCTGGGTGCTTTACCAAGATGTTTGCTGAGTGAACCGGGCTTTGCATGGTCACACGTGTGTTTATGAATGTGTGTGTCTCCTCCTGCAGGTTGTCCTGTACTTCAGTGCAGATACTCAGTGAAGTGTCGGACAGCTGGTGAAAGCATGCAGACATGTCCAGGACGGCAGAAGGTCCAGCTGAGAGTGAGGTACACTCAACACTAAGCTCTTTATTTATGTCTCTATTTGAGAGCTTTGCAAGTAAACTCTTACCTGTTCTTTTGTAGCTGATTTGCATGTTCAACTATGTGAAAGACGACGCCTCGCCCAACTTCACAGATTTACCCATGGAGGGTAGTAACTCCCGTAACCAAATTCATTATTTAGATCAAATACTCTGACATGTTGTAAAACCAGCTAAAATACTCTGAATGCTGTAAAGTAATTACTTTATTTTCAAGGTATCTGGATAAAAAATGCCAAACTTTTTTGTTTGTTTGTTCATGTTTTTTGTTTCTTTGATTTCTTTGCTTATTTGTTTGTCTATCTGTTGTTTGTTTTGTTTTTCTTCAGTTTGTTTCTTTATCTGTTTGTACATATTTGTAAAATTGTTATGCTTTGTTTATATGTTTGTTTTGTTTGTTTGTTCATATTTTTGTTTGTTTATTTGTTTTTTACATGCTTTTTGTTTGCCCATCTTTTGTTTGTTCCTAGCTACGTTAAATTATGCTAGCAACACCTAGCTACATGCTAAATCAAGCTAGCAACATCCTCACAATGCATAACTAGATGCTATAAAATGCTAACAATGCCAAGCTTCATGCTAGAAACATGCAAGCAACATCCTTGCAATACATAAGTAGATGCTATAACATGCTAACAATGCCAAACATCGTGTTAGAAATTTGCTATCTACATGCTTAACTCTGCCACGTTCTGGAATCTTTTCAGCCCAGTATGAATGTTTATTCTTAATTTATGTTTATATTCTGTCAGTCAGCATGAATGCGGTGAATATTGATGATTTATGTGCATGTGTTGTCTTACAGAGTGTAAAGAGGAAGTATATAATGCTTAAGTTCAGATGTTGCAGTGTTGCTTAATTGTGTTAATGTTTGTGTGGATCAGACAGCACTGCTGGCAACATCACAGAAACAGTGATTGCAGATGCCTGGTTCCCGTTCGGAGACACTTTGATCCAGTTTGATGCATCTGGACATCAGGATCCTCGGGGATAAACTGGCCGACAAAAAGTGGACGACAGTGATTTACAGAGATTCATTCTGAATAAGCTGAAGGTGACTGTAACATACACTTCTGATGTGTGTGTGACTGGAGTACAGAGTGTTCTTGTGTGTTTTGAGTGCTGTTGTGACATTTTAATTGTGTATCAGGTGTATCCCATGAGTCTGAGTGACAGTGTGCTGCAGGTTCTCAGAGCTGTTTCATGTCAAGCAACAGTGGATGAAATCAAAACATGGAACATCACGACCATCGACACATTGTTTCTGTGATGTTGCCAGCAGTGCTGTCTGATCCACACAATCATTAACACAATTCTGGTCGTTGTAAGATGGCGCCGAGTATGGCTGCTGCGTCGCGGGCTCCGTCAAAACACTGCAGTTTACTGTTTGTTTTGTTTACAGTTTTGTGTTTTTTTGACTTGGATGTTGACTGCAATGTTGCTCGGAACTGCACACAAGTCTTTCACCTACTGTTGCACTCGTGTACACAGTAGCGTGACAATAAAGTGATTTGATTTGATTGATTTGATTAACATCTCTGATGCACAGAAACAGCAGAGCATGGGACAGACTGAAGGTGTGTGTGTGTGTGTGTGTGTGTGTGTGTGTGTGTGTGTGTGTGTGTGTATTTGTGTATTTAGCTATACTTTAGGGACAAAACTTGTGTCCAGAAGTGAAAAGTGTGGACATCCTCAAAAGCCACCTTTTCACTGTGTCTGATATGCACATACAACAGTTTCTTTATGAAGCCAGATTTGTGCCAAAACTAAACAAACAAATACAGCGGGAAAACTGGACTCTCAGACAAACGGAATGTTCTCCAATTGAGAGAAGATGAAGGGTAGCTCTAGTGTGTTTTCAAAATGTAAAAATGTGTTTCATATGATACATCATATTCCACAAATACAATCTATTCTACAAATTTTACAGGATCATTGAACAAATATGAAATCCAGTGTGAACATTAAGACGTGACTTTTGGCAAAAGTTTCCCAACCACATTCTATTCTGAGCAACGTCTTCTTTCAGGACAGTAGATGGCGCTGTGCTGCCACAGACTTAATATGTTTTCACTCAGTTATATCTTTATTAGTATATATTATCTGGAATAAAATAAAATAAAAAATCTGGAAAAGAATGATATCCTTTCTGGTAAAAATAAAATATGTCAGTATATTTGTTTTAGTTTTGGCATATATTTGGCTCCATAACAGTTGAAAAGAGCTTTCAATTTGCTGGCAGAGGATTGTTTTAGTTGCAAATCACAATGTAGAAGCAATTTATAGAAATTCATAGATATGATTTAAATATGAATGTTTTGTGCAGAAATGCAGTAAATGACACAATTAATAATATTTAATAACGCATTCATTACAAATGCCTTTTGTGAAATTTTTGCAATGTTAAATTGATTTTCTAACTTGGCGCTCATAGTTTTGAATGAAAATCATTTGGTAGTTGTGAAAGTTTCAGTCACACTAGCTGAAATATGTCTGCTTTCCCCAGACTCCAGACATGAATGATGTCGCTCTATCTTCTGCTGCTTGTTGGGTGCGGTGAAAAGGTAGCTTAAGATTAAAATGACTCAAAGTATTCATTACAATGAGCGCTATATAAGTCTATATATATTCTCATTTGGACAGGTGTGTTTCATAGAGTAAGGAGGTGCTACTCTGGTATCTGAGCATCAATGGTCATACTTTAGGCAGTAATGAACTGAACATCATCTGCTCACCACACACATCAACATTAGCTCAGACAGCCTGAGATACTGCACACCACACTACTGTACAAACATCACTCACGGTTATGCTGAACATTCACAGTTTTCTGTCCAATAAAGACTTGGAAATGTGATCCACTTACTACATCAAGTTTACACTATTGCAACTCGTATGTTAGTCTCCCCTAAACTGTGTTATCCCGCCTATAGCTGGTTCAAATGCAGCAGCTAGGCTTTTAACAGGGTCAAGAAAGAGGGATCACACTTCCCCGGTTTTAGCGTCTCTACACTGGCTCCCAGTTAAATTCAGGGACGATTTTAATATTCTGATTTATGTCACCAAGGTACTATCTGGTCTTGCACCCCAATATATTAGGTATTGCTCAAGATGGCGCCGAGTATGGCTGCTGCGTCGCACTCCGTCAAAACACTGCTGTTTGTTTTGTTTACAGTTTTGTGTTTTTTTTGTCTTGGATGTTGTGTACGACAGACAAACGCTTTTGGACATTGGTTTAGCAATCACACACCGAAAACTGGACTTCAAATTCCTCAATGCCGACCCACGGTTTACAAACACGCCAGCAGAGCCCTTTGTCTGGGCTGCCCGGCCGCGGAAACGCAGAAGGAAAAGGGGAAAAAGAGCCGGCGTTCTCATCAGAGTAAGACGTCGCGCAAATCAACCCCCGCTACCCAGTATACTACTGGCAAATGTTCAGTCTCTGGACAACAAGCTCTGCGAGCTGAGAGCGCAGATCTCTTTCCAACGAGAGATGAGAGATTGCTGTGTTATCTGCCTTACAGAAACATGGTTGGCTGCAGAGATTCCAGACTCGGCCATCGAACCCGCGGGGTTCTCCGTGCACCGAGCGGACAGAGCGAAAGACCTCTCAGGTAAAAGCAGAGGTGGTGGTGTATGTTTTATGATCAACAAATCATGGTGTGATCAGAGGAATGTACATTTTATCAGGTCTTTCTGCTCTCCTGATCTGGAATTTCTCATGCTTCTGTGTCGACCATTCTGGCTACCAAGGGAATTCACAGCGGTCATTATAACAGCTGTGTACATCCCCCCCACAAGCCGACACAGACCGGGCACTCAGGGAACTGTATGGGAGTATAAGTGAGCAGGAAACCGCGCACCCTGAGACTGCGTTCATTGTTGACGGGGACTTCAACAAAACCAATTTTAAAACAATCGCACCAAAATACCACCAACACATCAGCTTCAACACACGAGGGGACCGGGTTTTGGATAATTGCTATTCTCCTTACCGGGATGGCTACAAATCTCTCCACCGCCCACCATTTGGCATATCCGACCACTCTTCCATTCTGCTTCTGCCCGCTTACAGGCAGAAACTGAAACG
>JAVLUX010000006.1:580000-600000 GCA_032164185.1 Moxostoma hubbsi
GACATCCGGTTCCGCTCCATGTCGTTCTCAATAAAGCTCATTTATTCTCTTTAGATTCTCTTTGGAAAGAGGGGTGTGGCTAATCCAACGGCTCAGTTTGTGAAAGTTCTAGAATGGCTATAATTGCTTGCAGCACCTTTAAATGTGTTTGTCCCTTAGAAGCAACATTGTTCGACAGTGTAATGATTATAGCCAAAGTCTTCCTAGTAAACACTGACAGACATCTTTGGATCAGTCAAGCGGCATACAGGTGCAGCTCTTCTCTACTTGAATGGGAAAAGACTGAAATCTCCTAAACGCTGGATTAAAATTACGAACAAAGAACATATTTCAAATCAGCAGTCTGACAACAATGGGATCATAAATTGTGCTGTACCTCAGATAAGATCCGGTCCAGCCAATGCACATGCGCTATCTGAGCGGCGCCTTGTTGTACCAAAACAAAGAGGCACCAAAACACTTTTCCGGACTTTCAGTTTTATCATACCACGTTGGTGGAATGACCTCCCCAACTCAATCCGTGAAGCTGACTCACTCTCTATATTCAAAAAACGGCTAAAAACACATCTTTTCCAAGAGTATTTAACCAGCCGCTAAAAAAAAAAAAAAAAAAAAAATCTAAATGTATTAACAATTCTTGTTGCACTTAAATCGGTTTTGTATACTATTGTGATGATAGTGAAACTTTGTAGTATGGCACTTTTCGTACCACTGTCTCCTTAAGATGATTCGCTTATGTTCTTCCTCTTTTGTAAGTCGCTTTGGATAAAAGCGTCTGCCAAATGAATAAATGTAAATACAAAACAAGAATTTCACCTGCTGTTGCACTCGTGTACACAGTAGTGTGACAATAAAGTGATTTGATTTGATTTGATTTGATTTGAAATGTAAATGTAAAATATCTGGAGTTGATTGACAGGTGATGTCTGTATCTAAAAGGTGATTGGCTGTTTCACCTGTAAGGCGGGATTTCATTTCTACATCCTTTCCAATTTATCCCATTCACATCTCTGCTATTTACAACAATAAACAGAACATGTGAAGTGATTTTTCACATTCAGCTATTCAACTATATTTCATATTTGATTTTGACAGACATCTCAAAATGATTTGTAATGATTTTGGGGCCACTATGCACTATTCTTAATTTAAACAGCAATATTTCTAGTGTGATTATGAGTGTAAACAGCAGGCGCTCCTGATAGTATTTGTTTGTATATGTAGGGTTAGGGTTAGGGCTATTCCAGAAGAGTCTTAATCTTCTATTGAAATACATTCATAAAGTAATCCTCATTGACCGCTGCTCTGAATGACAGACAGATATGAACATACATTATATGTACAGAGAATATGAGCAGAACGAGCATTTGAAATAGAACTCGTTACACAACATATTTATGAAATCTTACACAATATGAAGTGTTGAAATCAGTCGTCTTTCACTAGACACACATTATGAACACATGAGTGAAAGTACAATGTCTTCATGTCAATGTCAATGTCTGATTAAAACCCATTTGTGCTGTTCTATTAGAAATATGAAATAAAGCTTCTGTAAATCATTTGAATGCATTTGTTTAAAACATGCTTGGTATCTCACCCAGTTCTGCTCTTCAGCTACATTTAGATTGTTTTTATGAAATGTGCCAAAGTACATCAGCATCTATGACAGGAGAATGCATAATAAGGGTGCATTTCTAAAATTGAATTTTGTAGATAATTATATAAATGATTAAACAAATAGTTCATATCAATTATTGTGACTACAGACTGAAATAGTTTTTGCTTTATGTATTTTAATATTTATTGATTTTCTTTCAAATGAGGACGTCCCAAAATATAAGAATATCGAGCTATAACTACTGAATATTTATAATATGTAAAAGCACTATAATATAATAAATAATAAAACACAGGTAGTGCACAAAATGTCAACAAAAGTAACTACAGAGAAAAACAAGTAACAATAAATCTTTGGAAAGCAGTTTGATTTGTTCGTTTCTTTGAGTTTGCCAGTAATGGAGTATTCTTCTGGAGGTGAACTGCTTGGAGTGTTTGTCCACTAAATACCTAAAGGTTCAATCTCTGGGTGTGGCAGAACTTACTGGTTCTCTTTTGAATGGCAGTCAAGAGAGGAAATCTGCCCAGTTCTGCCCTACAGCTCAGATTAGAAGCACTTCTGTGAACTCCAATGATATTTTTACAGAATTCAAGGTGGAACATTTAGTTTAAATCATAATTTAGTTTAAATTTGGGGCCCCAGATTTTCATGTGATTATCTAATCAGCCAAACAAGTGACAGCAGTTCAGTACATAAAATCATGCAGATATGGGTCAGGAGCTTCAGTTAATGTTCACATCAGCCTTCAGAATGAGGAAAATGTGATGTCAGTGATTTGGAGTGTGGCATGATTGTTGGTGTCAGACGGGCTGGTTTGAGTATTTCTGAGATTTTCACACGCAACAGTCTCTAGAATTTACTCAGAATGAAAAACACATCCAGTGAGGGGCATTTCTGTGTATGAAACACTTGTTAATGAGAGATCAACAGAGACTGGTTTGAGCTGATAAAGTCTACAGTAACTCAGATAACTGCTCTGTACAATTGTGCTGAAGAATATCATCACTGAATGCACAACACGTCGAACCTTGAGGCGGATGGGCTACAATAGCAGAAGAACACTTTGGGAACTTTTTAGGACTTTTTTGAGTGTTCCTTATTAGCTGCTTTCAGGCAAGTGTGAGCCAGGGCTATCAACTGACCAGCTGGAGCAAATAGGCTCAGACCTCGAGCCACAAGACCAAAATCAATCTGTGTTCTCACTGTCTGGCCAATGACTCCTCAGAGTTGACCAAAAACCCACCCTTAATACGCCACCCTGTTGCCAACACACACACCTCACTCATTTCACAAGCAGATGGGATGCTCAATGTGAGGTATCATGTTATCTTGTTATCTAGAATTTCAGGTCAAGTCAAGTCAAGTGGTTTTTATTGTTGTTTCAACCATACACAGTTAGTACAGTACACAGCGAAACAAGACAACGTTCCTCCAGGACCATGTACTACATAAAACAACATAGAACAAACAAAGAACCACATGAGACTACACAGACTAAATAACACACCTATATAAAGTGCACGTGCAAACGTGTGCAAAAAGTACGGGACAGTACAATAAATTACTAACAATGAACAGGACAATAGACACAGTGAGAGACAGTGCAGCACCGACCAGTACACAGTAGTGCAAACAAATGACAGTTTCTAAAAATGCCAAATGTAAACATAACATACTATGAGATAGTGTTCTATGCACATAGCAGTTATTGAGGTAGCAGACAGTTATAAAGTGACAATAATTAAAGTGCAACTCAGGACACATGTGTGTGTGTGTGTGTGTGTGTGTGTGTGTGTGTGTGTGTGTGTGTGTGTGTGTGTGTGTCAAACCAGTCTCTGAGTATTAAGGAGTCTGATAGTTTGGGGGAAGAAGCTGTTACACAGTCTGGTCGTGAGGGCCTGAATGCTTCGGTACCTCTTGCCAGACGGCAGGAGGGTGAAGAGTTTGTGTGAGGGGTGTGTGGGGTCGTCCACAATGCTGGTTGCTTTGCGGATACAGTGTTTTATGTAAATGTCTTTGATGGAGGGAAGAGAGACCCCCGATGATCTTCTCAGCTATCCTCACTATCCTCTGCAGGGCTTTGTGGTCCGAAATGGTGCAAGTTTATATCATTTGTAAACATTAGCTAGCTAGCAAGATACATTAGTGAAAAAACTCACTCACTGTAACTGCCATGTCCCATTAATGAAAGTTCACTGAACCATGGAAAGTTGTTTCTTTGGCCACTGCTTTGTATGCATTGTAATGGATTTCTATGTATTTTTCTTTCTTACAAAGGTGCGCTGGATACCTATCCTGACAAAAAACTCTGATGCCACATTTTCTGCTGCAGTGCATGGCAGTTATGAGGGTGCTGTGCCAGGCTGATGGGTGATCAGTGAAGAAGTTTGGTTCTGATCCACTGTACTCAGACAGCAGCATCTCTGGATTCTCTCTAAGTATCATCTCTTTCATCTTCTTATCTTTGTTTGAATTAACTTCAGCTGGATATATGATATCCAGCTCCTCTTCAGTTTTGAAAGATGCAACTGCCTCAGTCAGGCCCGAGCTGTGATCAACTGCCATTCAATGTTAGCTTGATGTTTAAGTTTAATGTCATTTTTATGTGATCGTTAAGTTTCTTACACATCTTTGTTTTTAGATTTTTTGTCAAGTGACAATTTTCAGAAAAAACATTTTATTTGTCAACTGTTGAATTTTATTTTATTTTTGGGCAAGCAAAAATGTCTATTTATATCAGCAGAAAAATCAAAGGCCTAGTGAGGATGTTAGCGTCTGTTTTTTAACTTTGATAAAATCTAGAGTGTTAATTGATTTTGAGTTTTATATAACTATGGGAGCTCTTTCTACTTTTTGATTTGGTGCAGTCATGGGGCTTTGTGTGTAGTATGTGAAGGTGATTTTGGTTCCCCGTCTGACACTAGGGGTCTCGCTTGAGCGCTGAATATGCCTCTGATCTATGAAAAAAGGCCAATGAGAAGTTGGCAGACAGTATTTGCATACCCCGCCCCCAGACATACGGGTATAAAATCAGGGAAATACGTCAAGTTCATTCAGAAATTTTATTCGGAGCCGATGGTTGTACTGCAGCGAGCTGCGAGTCACACAACCGTTCCTGTTCCTCTGACGCTCTGCATGCTGTTAGATCTATGGTGCATTACAGTGGCTTTCTCCTTCCCTGCACGGCAGTGCAGCTTGCCCCTGGGCACTTCGACAGTGCAAGAGCAAATAAAAGAGTGATATTCCTTGTAAAAGAGTATTTCCCTCTATTAGAGCAATAAACAGCGGTGTTGAATGTCCTTTTCAGGACACGTCTTTGTAAAGATGCCATTCCGCCCCTGTGTAGTACCTGGATGCGGTAGAGTGCTCTCAGCTTCAGACGGCCACAGGCGTTGTCTCGTGTGTCTGGGCAGCCATCACACCGGATTGAGGACGATGCAGGATGGCATCTGGGAATGGCAGTGGTCCAGCTCTGCTGGGTACGCCCCCTCGGACCACCCGCCCCCCAGCATGCTCGTTGACTCCCGTCCATACTCGAGGCAACAGCGGCTCGCCTCCCAGCCAGCCTGCTTATCCTCTAGTGCTCAAAGTGGATGAGCTCACTGCTGCATCGGAGAGCGTGGCATCTGACGCGGATGACTCCCCTGTCATCTGACCTGATGGAACTGCTCTCAGTGACCGACCTCGCCCTTAGAGCCACGAAGGTCACGGCGCAATCACTCGGGCAGGCGATGGTCACGCTCGTGGTCAAGGAACATCATCTGTGGCTGAACTTGGACGAAATGTGTGCGACCAACAAGGCTCGCTTTCTCAACACCCCTGTCTCCCAGTTCGGCCTCTTCGGCTCAACCCGGGCCCAGCTCTCATCCCCAGCGTCGGGCACCCCACAGGAAGCAGACGCCCTCCGTCTCAAGGACCCCCTCGAGGACCCGGAAGGCTCCCAGGCGCTCCTGAGACGCTCAACCCAGAGCCCGAGATGTTAGCTCCAGAGCTGGTAAGACCACTCATCCCCCGGTGGAGGGCCGGGAGGAGAATCTTTTGTTGGATTTATATCATTTGCCGCCCCCCATACACGGGGCTGTGGTACCCACATTCTCAATAACAGAGATATTTTCTTTGTCTCTAGGTCACCTGGCCAGCAAATTCCGTTCTCACGGCAGCCTGCCGCCAGACCTCCACAGTCCCGGCATGCTGGACGCGGACCCTCTGCCTTCAGCCCCACGACTGTTCCCCGGCCAGCCGGTTCTGACAAGTCTAGAGGACGCCTCTAGAGGGGTGTAAATTCAGTTTCCAGGCCTCCGCCCCCCTTCGCGGGCGTCCGCTTTACCGCAGTATACGGCGAACATACCAAATCCCTGCATGCAGAAATCGCTACTCTTTTTCTCAAAGACGCGATAGAGCCTGTCCCTCCAACCGAAATGAAGAAGGGTTTCTACAGCCCTTACTTTGTTGTTCACAGTGGTAGACATGTGCGTGTGTGTGCATGTGTGTGTGTTTGTGTGTGTGTGTGCGTGTGTGTGTGTGTGTGTGTGTGTGTGTAGTGGGTGGAGTTCAGGTGGACGTCATTGGCTGCTGTTGTAGCTCAGTCTCACTAAATAATATTCTTCTGTGAGTGAAACATACCTGACAGGTGTTTTTACATGAGTTAATGTAAATGAGCCGTAGTTTTACTGTGAATAACATTCTGGTGTTTTATGTGTATTTGTTTTGCTGTTACTCTGGTAATACTCTTCCGAGATGGTGTGTGTGTGTGTGTGTGTGTGGCAGTAATATCTGATGACATGATGTTATTAGATCTGTCTGATGTGATCAACATATTATTAGTTATAAATTATCATTTCTTCTGCAAGTGTTGCACACCAGTAATGCATGAGTGTATGGTTTTTAAATAGATAATGCACTGTTTAATTCAGGCATAGATTTAAAGAGAGCCATAGGTTTTGTTTTGGTTCACATGAAATCATGCCATTTGTTTAAAGTCAGATTACATTATAATAATAGCAAAGCAAGCTGTCTCAAAAGGTCAACTTATGTTCAATAAACTGTATTTTTCTCCTGTGTAATAATGGTGGAAATGTTAATTGACATTTGCTGACATATATATATATAACTGTTATTTTATGGAATAAGTTACGTGTCTCAGCAATGTATATAAATAGCATCACAGCTATGGAAATTAGATCTGAAATGTGGGCAGTGTTTTTACTTTTGCTTCATTTGTATTTATAGTTTATTAAAATGTTATTTGTAATGGAAAACCTCTAGGTTATGGATGTAACCTCCGTTCCCTGATGGAATATGCCCGAATATGCCTCTGATCTATGAAAAAAGGCCAATGAGAAGTTGGCAGACAGTATTTGCATACCCCGCCCCCGGACATACGGGTATAAAAGCGGGAAAATAAGCAAGTTTATTCAGGATTTTTCTGAGGAGCCGGACATGGTCCAGCCACTACAGTGGCTCGGCTCAGCGACATTGCCGGGAGGACACAACATCTCGTTCCCTCCATCAGGGAACGGAAGTTACATCCGTAACCTAGACGTTCCCCGTCTGTCGCTCACTTCGACGTTGTGTCGAAGAAGCGACACTAGGGGTCCAATTTAAATCACGCCATGCGCTGAGCCGTGTACGTGTTCTGCTGACATAGGAGCGGGCAGGTATTCTATGTGTACCCCCTCCAATCAAAATGAAGAAGGGTTTCTACAGCCCTTACTTTGTTGTACCCAAGATTGGTTCACAGTGGTAGACACCTCAGCCACCTGGGGCTTCAGGTCAACTGGGAAAAGAGCAAGCTCACCCCGGTTCAGAGCATCTCTTTTCTTGGCATGGAGTTAGACTCAGTCTCATTCTGTCAGCATGCCTCACCAACAAGCATGCGCAGTCGGTGCTGAGATGCCTCGCCAGGCACAACGGTCCCTTTAAAACTCTTCCAGAGGCTCCTGGGGAATATGGCATCCTACGTGGCGGTCGCGCTGCTGGGGTTGATGCATATGAGACCGCTTCAGCACTGGCTTTCAGACTTGAGTCCTGAGATGAGCATGTTGCCGTGGCACGCACCGTGTGACGATCACCCCTGCCTGCCGCCAAACATTCAAACCCTGGACAGACCTCTGCTTTTTACGGGCAGAAGTACCCTTGCAGCAGGTGTCCCGATGTGTCTTGGTCACGACCGACGCCTCCAGATTGGGTCGAAGGCGGCGTGTGCAAATACTGTCTGCCAACTTCTCATTGGCCTTTTTTCATAGATCAGAGGCATATTCAATTGCCTTGGGATGTTGGCTGTTTTTCTTGCCCTGCGGAAGTTCCTCCCATTAGCTTGGGAAAAACATGTCCTAGTCAGGTCAGACAGCACCACCGTGGTAGCGTACATAAATCACCAAGGTGGTGTACGCTCCCGCCACATGTCACGACTCACCCGTTGTCTCCTCCTTTGGAGCCATACTCAAGTCGTTGCGTGCCACTCACATCCCCGGCAACCTCAATGTGATAACGGACGCGCTGTCACGACAACGCTTGCCTAGCGGAGAGTGGAGGCTTCACCCCCAGTTGGTCCAGCTGATTTGGGAACAGTTCGGCAAGGCCCAGGTAGACCTGTTTGCCTCCCGAGAGACTTCCCACTGCCCGATCTGGTATGCCCAAACAGAGGCTCACCTCAGAGCAGACACACTGGCACACAGCTGGCCTGCGGGGCTGCGCAAGTACGCATTTCCCCCAGTGAGCCTTCTTGCACAGGTGCTGTGCAAGGTCAGGGAGGATGAGGAACAAGTCACCCTGGTGGCTCCTTATTGGCCTACTCAGACCTGGTTCTCTGACCTCATACTCCTCGCGACAGCCCCTCCCTGGTGAATTCCCCTGAGGTAGGACCTTCTTTCTCAGGGACAGGTCATGCTCTGGCATCCGCACCCAGACCTTTGGAACCTCCACGTCTGGCCCCTGGACGGGACGCGGAAGATCTAGCTGGTCTACCACCTGCCGTCGTAGACACAATCAGCCAAGCCAGAGCCCCTGGCTCTGGGTAAGACCCCCTTCCCTTGATGCGTGTAAGGGCCCCGGCCGTTCTTGCTCTATGCGAGAAACATAGAGAGTAAAGAGGCCCAGCCAGGCTAGGCCCGTTCCCATGTTGGCAAGCGTCGACTTGTTCTCCTGCCGAGGGTAACCAGAAGGATCCCAATGACGTTTTTGGGGCATTGGGGAAGGGTACTTGCAGTCTGACACAGCTGGTCACCTTTGCACGTAAAATACCTGCCCGCTCCTGTGTCAGCAGTTCACGTACACGGCTCAGCACATGGCGTGATTTAAATTGGACCCCTAGTGTCACTTCTTCGACACAACGTCAAAGTGAGCAACAGACGGGGAACGTCTAGGTTACGTATGTAACCTCCGTTCCCTGATGGAGGGAATGAGACATTTTGTCCTCCCGGCCACATCGCTGAGCTGAGCTACTGTATTGGCCGGACCATTTCCGGCTCCTCAGAAAAATCCTGAATGAACTCAACGTATTTCCCCGCTTTTATACCCGTATGTCCGGGGGTGGGGTATGCAAATACTGTCTGCCAACTTCTCATTGGCCTTTTTTCATAGATCAGAGGCATATTTGGCGCTCAAGAGAGACCCCTAGTGTTGCTTCTTCGATACAACATCTCGTTCCCTCCATCAGGAACAGAGGTTACATACGTAACCTAGACGTTTTTCTTTGTAATTCTAGTACATTCTATTCTCTGTGAAATTTGTTTAATGTATTATATCGTTTAAGATATTGTGAACCGATGCTAATTTTATTATAATGTTTTTTTCAAAAATCAAATCTCTCTCTCTCTGTGTGTGTGTGTGTGTGTGTGTGTGTGTTTGTGTGTGTGTGTGCATGTACGTGCGTGTGTGTGTGTCTGTGTGTGTGTGTAGTGGGTGGAGTTCAGGTGGATGTCATTGGCTGCTGTTGTAGCTCAGTCTCACTAAATAATATTCTTCTGTGAGTGAAACATACCTGACAGGTAATGTCTCTGTGTTTTTACATGAGTTAATGTAAATGAGCCGTAGTTTTACTGTGAATAACATTCTGGTGTTTTATGTGTATTTGTTTTGCTGTTACTCTGGTAATACTCTTCCGAAATGGCATGTGTGTGTGTGTGTGTGTGTGTGTGGCAGTAATATCTGATGACATGATGTTATTAGATCTGTCTGATGTGATCAACATATTATTAGTTATAAATTATCATTTCTTCTGCAAGTGTTGCACACCAGTAATGCATGAGTGTATGGTTTTTAAAAAGATAATGCACTGTTTAATTCAGGCATAGATTTAAAGAGAGCCATAGGTTTTGTTTTGGTTCACATGAAATCATGCCATTTGTTTAAAGTCAGATTACATTGTAACAATAGCAAAGCAAGCTGTCTCAAAAGGTCAACTTATGTTCAATAAACTGTATTTTTCTCCTGTGTAATAATGGTGGAAATGTTAATTGACATTTGCTGACATATATATATAACTGTTATTTTATGGAATAAGTTACGTGTCTCAGCAATGTATATAAATAGCATCACAGCTATGGAAATTAGATCTGAAATGTGGGCAGTGTTTTTACTTTTGCTTCATTTGTATTTATAGTTTATTAAAATGTTATTTGTAATGGAAAACCTCTAGGTTATGGATGTAACCTCCGTTCCCTGATGGAATATGCCCGAATATGCCTCTGATCTATGAAAAAAGGCCAATGAGAAGTTGGCAGACAGTATTTGCATACCCCGCCCCCGGACATACGGGTATAAAAGCGGGAAAATAAGCGAGTTTATTCAGGATTTTTCTGAGGAGCCGGACATGGTCCAGCCACTACAGTGGCTCGGCTGAGAGACGTTGCCGGGAGGACACAACGTCTCGTTCCCTCCATCTGGGAACGGAAGTTACATCCGTAACCTAGACGTTCCCTGTCTGTCGCTCACTTCGACGTTGTGTCGAAGAAGCCACACTAGGGGTCCAATTTAAATCACACCATGCGCTGAGCCGTGTAGGTGTTCTGCTGACATAGGAGCGGGCAGGTATTCTATGTGCAAAGGCAACCAGCTGTTTCAGACTGCACGTACCCTTCCCCAATGCCCAACAAAAGTCGTCGGGATCCTTCTGGTTACCCTAGGCAGAGGAACAAGGCAATGCTTGCCAACATGGGAACGGGCCAAGCCTGGCTGGGCCTCTTTTCTCTCTATGTTTCTCCGCATAGAGCAAGAAAGGCCGGGGCCCTTACATGCATCGAGGTAAGGGGGTCTGTGGCATGGTGGAGGGTGGGACCGGGGCGTGATTACGCATGCCCGGTCCCGTATTAGGCTAATTAAGCCGTCAAGAGGGATAAAGGCCACTCGCGGACGGCGATGCAAGCGAGAGAGAGATCGTTCATGGACATGTCCGTTATCTTATATGTTTGTCTTTTGAGTTTTACATTAAACCTTTAAGTTATATGTCAAGCCGGTTTCTCGCCTCTTCCTTGCCCATGAACTTGAACTGTGTTACATTGGTGCCAAAACCCGGGAAGGAAGAGGTGAGAAACCGGCTTGACATATAACTTAAAGGTTTAATGTAAAACTCAAAAGACAAACACATAAGATAACGGACATGTCCGTGAACAATCTCTCACTCTCTTGCATCGCCGTCCGTGAGTGGCCTTTATCCCTCTTGACGGCTAATTAGCCTAATACGGGACCGGGCGTGCGTAATCAAACCCCGGTCCCGCCCTCCACCGTGCCACAGGGTCTTACCCATTTTCCTATTCTTTCAGGTGGAAAAGACCCTGCGGAGGCCACATCTGCCCGAAGGGGGAGGTAAAGGTGGCGAATACATCACATGGGTTTTTAGGTGGCATGTGGAGATGGCGCAGTGATAGATCCAGCCTCGCTAGGAGGGGAGAGTTGCTACAACACGGCGACCAGAGGGCAGCTGGTACTGCCTAAGGGAGATGCGGGTCCACTCGTAAGGGGACCGTACCACGGAAGATACACACAGGAGGAGTCCGCGTAGGAGTCCTGCCCTGTGGAGCACCTATTCCAGTACAGGGTAGATTATGTACCCACAGTTTGGGTCGGCGAGTTCCTCCACTGAACTGCGGACCCACAGGGCTAGGGAGGAGTTATTCAGGGATCTGAATGAGTGGGATCTCCTGGGAGAAAAAAGTGCACAATTTTGCCTCGGCCGAGGGAAAGGGTGCTAGGCGCAAGCGGTCCACCCGGTTAATCCGTCAGCATGTTACCGAGTTCTTCTGGCTCGGACCTGAGAAAACACGGGATGAAACTGACTCTGCCCTGAGATCGTAAGATATCTCAAGGGTGTTAGGTGTTGCCCAACACGCTGCTCTGCATATGTCTGCCAGGGAGATGCCTCTGGCCAGTGCCTGTGAGGATGCAACACTCCTTGTCGAGTGTGTCTCTGTTTGGAGACAGCGTTCCCTTTCCGCTGTCCACCAAGGCAGACAAAGAGCTGCTCAGAACATCTAGAGCTCTGCGTGCGGTCCAAGTAGGTACAAAAAGCACATACCGGACACAGCAACGAAGGACTGGGCCTGCCTCCTCCCAGGGCAGCTTCGCTTGCAGGTTCACTACCTGGTCTCTAAAGGGCGAAGTAGGAACCTTGGGCACGTAGCCCGGTCACGGTCTTAGGATCACATATGTGTCTGCCGGACCGAACTCCAGGCAGGTGTCACTGACAGAGAGTGCTTACAGGTCCCCGACCCTTTTGATGGAGGTGAGCGTGATCAGCAGGGCAGTCTTTGGAGAGAGGACCCTGAGTCCAACTGATTCTAGCGGCTCGAAGGGAGGTCTCTGGAGACCTGCGAGTACCACTGAGAGATCCCAGGATGGGAAAAGGCTTGGCCGGGACGGATTCAACCTCTGGGCACCTCTTAGGGACCTGATGATTAAGTCGTGCTTACCCAAAGACATGCCGTCTACTGCGTCATGGTGGGCCATGATAGCGGAGACATACACCTTCCGGGTGGAAGGGGACAGCCTCCCATCGAGCCTCTCCTGCAGAAATAAGAGCACTGACCTAACTGTACACCTCTGTGGGTCTTCAGCCTGGGAAGAGCACCAATTCGTGAACAAGCGCCACTTCATGGCGTAAAGTTGGCTGGTAGAGGGGGCTCTGGCTTGGTTGATCATGTCTACGATGGCAGGTGGTAGACCAGCTAGATCTTCCATGTCCCGCAAAGGGGCCAGAAATGGAGGTTCCAAAGGTCTGGGTGCGGATGCCAGAGCGTGCCCCGTCCCTGAGAAAGAAGGTCTTTCCTCAGGGGAATTCGCCAGGGAGGGGCTGTCGCGAGGAGTATGAGGTCCGAGAACCAAGGCCGGGTGGGCCAATAGGGGGCCACTAGAGTGACTTGTTCCTCGTCCTCCCTGACCTTGCACAGCACCTGTGCAAGAAGGCTAACTGGGGGAAATGCATATTTGCGCAGCCCCACAGGCCAGCTGTGTGCCAATGCATCTGGTCCGAAGGGAGCCTCTGTTTGGGCGTACCAGAGCGGGCAGTGGAAGGTCTCTCGGGAGGCAAAAAGGTCTACCTGGGCCTTGCCGAACCATTCCCAAATTTGCTGGATCGACTGGGGGTGAAGCCTCCACTCTCCGCTTGGCAACCGTTGTCATGACAGCGTGTCCTCTACCACATTGAGGTTGCCGGGGATGTGAGTCGCTGCTGGCTCCAAAGGAGGAGACGACGGGAGTCATGACATGTGTTCCCTATGTATGCTAACACAGTGGTGCTGTCTGACCTGACTAGGACATGTTAATCCCAAACTAACAGGAGGATCTTCCGCAGGGCAAACAAAACTGTCAGCAACTCTAGGCAGTTGATGTGCCAGCGCAGCGGATCCCCTTTCCAATGGCCCGCGGTTGCATGCCCATTGCACACGGCCAACCCAACCCAATCTGGAGGCGTCGGTTTTTACCAGAACACGTCGGGAAACCTGCTGCAAGGGTACTCCTGCCCGTAAAAAGCAGAGGTCTGTCCAGGGTTTGAATGTTTGGCGGCAGGCGGGGTGATCGTCACACGGTGCGTGCCGCTGCTCCATGCTCATCTCGGGACTCGGGTCTGAAGCCAGTGCTGAAGCGGTTTCATATGCATCAACCCCAGTGGCGCGACCGCCGCGGAGGATGCCATATGCCCCAGGAGCCTCTGGAAAGGGACCGATGTGATTGGCCTGAGAGTGGCAAGACATCTCAGCACTGACTGCCCACGCTCGTTGGTGAGGCTCATTGGTTAACTCCATGCCGAGAAAAGAGATGCTCTGAACTGGGAAGAGCTTGCTCTTTTTCCAGTTGACCTGAAGCCCCAAGCAGCTGAGGTGACTGAGCACCTGGTCTCTGTGAGTGCATAGTAATTCTCGCGAGGGGGCTAGGATAAGCCAGTCGTTGAGGTAATTGAGTATGTCAAATGGTCCGGGCCAGCCAGCGTGACGGGTTGGGAAGTGAGAGCCATGCATCCAAGCTCCACGCTAAGGGCACCAAGGGGATGGTTATTTTTTACGTACCCGGCGGGGCTTCGCAGCGGGGCAGAGCAGGTAGTATGGCGTCGGGAGGTGAAGACGCGTCACGAGGCTCTAGTGCTGAGAAAAGACTCAAAGCACTTACCTTGCTCCGTACACCCGGAACCGGCCGTCCGGGGAACAGTCATGGGGCTGAAGGTGGGGGGTCAGCGTCCAGCATGCTGGGACTGTAGTGATCTGGTGGGTCTTACCAGCTCCAGAGCTAACATCTTGGGCTCTGGGTCGAACATCTCAGGAGCGCCTGGGAGCCTTCCAGGTCCTCGAGGGGGTCCGTGAGATGGGGGCGTCTGCTTCCTGTGGGTGCTCGACGCTGGGGCTGAGAGCTGGGCACGGGTTGAGGCAGAGCAGGGTTGTTGCATAGCCACAGGAGGACACCCTCGGTGATCAGACGGGGCATGGCCCCTGGCGGCAGGTTTGCGGCAGGACAGGAAGTGTGAAAATGGCCTCAGTCTGCTTCACCACTGAGGACTGATGGGCGGAGTCATCAACGGCGCCGCCGAATGAACTTAGCTGGGAGACGGGGGCGTTCGAGAAGGCGTGCCTTGTCTACCTCCCGCATTTCGACCAGGTCCAGTCCATAGATTGCATTTCTGGAACACAAGGGTGGCCATCACCCGTTCGAGTGCCGGCGTTTCTGACCTTCGTGGCCCAGGGGGGCGCAATCGGTCATTGAGCACAGTTCCTGCAGCACATCAAGAACAGGACTACCCAAGTGCATGTTTTGAAGCGCCTTGGCCTGGTGTTGGTTGCAGGAGGGGCCATGGCGTGCAGGGCGGAAGCGGTCTGGGACTGTAGTGAGAGTGGAGGAGGGAGGAAGCCGTGGCTTACTCAACTCGTCATGCATGTCCAGGAAGAAAGGAACCGGGGGTGGGGGTGCAGCTGTGAGCAGCGCACATGCCCACAGGACCAATCAAGTAGCCGAGAGGGGGGGACGGGGTGTACCGGTTCAGCCTCGCGCTCTTGGTAGCCCGGGAAAGCATAGCGGACCTCTGTGCGTCAGGCTCAGACTGGGTGAGCAGACCCGAAGGTGGCGTCCCAGGCGAGTCATCAGCATCAGACGCCGCTGTAACGCTCTCCAATGCAGCAGAGATGTCATCCAATTCCAGGAGCTCAAGGGACCGGCCAGCCGGGCGTGAAGCGGGCCGCACTTATCCCGAGCTCAGGGGAAGCAAGCAAGCGTGCCAGGGAGGCAGGTGGTTTGAGTGGTTTACCCAGCGAAACGGAACCTGTCATTATCCACAAATCGCCTCCATAGCCCACAGCACCTGCCCCAATACCGTAGGAAGGAGGCGAGGGGGGGTGGCTGAAGTGGCTTTCTCTCATGACAAAAGAAAGCCGTGACAGCAATGTTGCCATGGCTATATTCTCGCACTGAGAACATGAACCATTCATAAAACGCTGCCTGCGTGTGATCGCAGCCCAGGCATGCGAGGCAGCTTTTATGACCATCAACCAAATCAACCGCAACCAGAAACTACACAGGGGCGGAATGGCATCTTTATAAAGATGCGTCCTGAAAAGGACATTCAACGCCGCTGTGTATTGCTCTTTTAAAAGAAATATGACTCTTTTAATATGCTCTTGCACTGTCGAAGTGCCCAGGGGCAAGCTGCACTGCTGTGCAAGAAAGGAGAAAGCCACTGTAGTGCGCCATAGATCCAGCAGCAGAGAGCGTCAGAGGAACAGGAACGGGTTCACTGCAGTACAACCATCGGCTCTGAAGAAAATTTCTGAATGAACTCGATGTATTTTCCCGCTTTTATACCCGTATGTCCGGGGGCGGGGTATGCAAATACTGTCTGCCAACTTCTCATTGGCCTTTTTTCATAGATCAGAGATATATTCCGTGCTCAAGAGAGACCCCTAGTGTCGCTTCTTCGACACAATGTCGAAGTGAGCGACAGACAGGGAACAAAGAGGTATATAGTTAAATAAGAAGTTGGATACCTGCTCAATCAAAATTAGTCATGAAATTAATTATTATTATTTCATTTAGATTTCTTTCAGTAACTTTAAAATCATCTTTAACTTTCAAGCCAATTTTCATTCTCAAATTTTAAGTCATACTTTTGATATAATAGATGTCTTTAACAGTTTCTATCCATATTCCATATTAAGGCACTATGACTTTATACAAGTTTATGTTAATTTCTTTACCTACTTTTAGAGCAATATTTGGAGGTCTAGAATCCTTCAAAATATTTAAAATGGTTCCAAGGTTTAAATGAAACGTTATTCCTGAAAACAGATCTGGGAAACGATGTAGTGACTTTAGGGGGCGCTTTTGAGAGCCTGAGACACCTCTGATCTTTTACAAAAGGCCAATGGGAACTGGCGAGTGGTATTTGCATGCCACACTCCTGAACATACGGGTATAAAGGAGGGGTGTGCATACCGCTCATTCAGGTTTTGTGCTGAGGAGCTGAGAATAAGGTCCCAGCCATTTCACCGGGTAGTTCAGCATTGTGGCTGGAGGAACACAACATCTCGTTCCCTCCATCAGGGAACAGAGATTACAGAAGTAATCACGATGTTCCCTATCTGTCACTTACTTGACATTGTGTTGATGTAGTGAAACTAGGGTCCCGATACGAAACATCACATCTAGCTGAACTGTGTTATGTGGATCAGTGGTGTGAGATGGGCAGAGCTCTCCTGATGCTAGTATGAGTGTCAAACAGCCCTTTGGGGACGAGTTGACTACCCAAAGGATAGGGACAGGCTAGTCCAGTCGTGCCTCCCTTCTTTCTTTTTCTTCCCAGAAAAAGAGAGATATCATTAACCGACTGGGACACCAGTGTCTACGTCAGGGGGGGTGTCACTCTCAAGGGGAAGACACCGTGGAGACCACATCCTGCCTAGAGAGGGGGATTTCGAGTGGAGATACGTCACTGTCTTGTCGATTCTAGTCGGAAGTATGTCATGTGGAGAAGTCCCATGGTAGGTCCTACCCAATAGGGGAGGAGGCTCTATGAACATGGTGAAATGGAAGACAGTTTACCAACAAGGACATTTTCAGCAGAGATATACATCGCAAAGGGTTACCTACGGGGAACCAGCGCATGCGGAGCACCTATCCCAGTACAGGGCTTAGATAGCACATGTACTATCTAATGGAGTTTCTCCACTAACTAGCCTGCCACAGGGCTAGGAGGAAGTCAACCTGGGAACACATTTGTGAATGCTACTAGGAATCAATAACGCACTTCTTCAGCTCAAGGGAGGTGAAGTGTGCTATGCACAAGAGATATACCTGGCCGGCTGACCTGGACTTACCTGTTTGTTCCTGCTAAGTCACAGGACAAAACCAGCTCAACCTGGAGATTATAGAATCTCGCAAATGTGTTGGGTGTAGCCCAGCCCACTGCTCTGTAAATGTCTGTTAGAGAGACGCCACTGCTCAGAGCACAGGAGGCTGCCACACTCCTGGTAGAATGGGCTCGTAGCCCTGCAGGGGGCGGCACATGCTGAGCTTGTTAAGCGATGCAGTTATGGTGTCAATGATCCAGTGGGCAATCCTCTGCTTGGAGACAATGCTTCCTTTCTGCTGTCCACAAAAGTAGACAAAGAGCTGCTCAGAGACCCTAACGCTCTGCATGTGATACAAATAGATGCATAGATACTGGAAACAGCAATGCTCAGGCTGGGTCAGCCTCCGCCTGAGTTTTCCTCCTCCAGTGTTTTCAGGTTCACCACTTGATCCCTGAATGGGGTCGTGGGAACCTTGGGCACATAGCCCGGTCGGGGTCTCAGGATCACGTGAGAGTAGCCCAGACCGAACTCCAGGCATGTTTTGCTGACAGAGAATCCTTGCAGGTCCCCTACCCTCTTGATGGAGGTGAGCGCCATCAGGAGGGCAGTCTTCAGGGAGAGTGCCTTAAACTCTGCAGACTCTTAAGTGCTCAAAGGGAGCCCCTTGTAGGCCTTGCAGGACTAAAGAGAGGTCATACGAGGGAACGAGGCACGGTCTGTAGGGATTCAATCTCCTGGCGACTCTCAGGAAGCTGATGATCAGGTCATACTTCCCTAAGGACTTACCGTCCACTATGTTGTGGTGTGCAGCTAGTCAAGTCAATTTTATTTGTATAGCGCCGTTCACAACACACATAATTTCAAAGCAGCTTTACAGAAGATCAGGCATTAACAGACGATAAAACTGTAATGTCTATAATGTCGATGAATCATCATTGTGTAATTAGATAAAATACGATTGTTAATTGTGTTTAAAATAATTAATTAAATAATAATTGTATTAATAACCCTAGTGAGCGAGCTGAAGGCGTCTGTGGCAAGCAAAACTCCATAACATGTTGATTTATGGAGGAAAAATAACCTTGGGAGAAACCAGACTCACTGTGGGGGCCAGTTCCCCTCTGGCTAACATCATGAATATAATGACAACATTACTTATGGATAGTTAAAGTCATGGTTTAAAATTATTAAACTAAGTTGGAATCATTGGACTCAAAATGGCGGTGAGTATGGCTGCTGCATTGCGAGCTCCGATACAACACTGCAGTTTATTGATTGTTTTGTTTACAGTTTTTAGTTTTTTTGTCTTGGATGTTTTCTGCCTTATTGTTTACGACAGTCAAACACTTTTGGACATTGGTTCGGCAATTACACACCGAAAACCAGACAAATTCCTCAATGCCGACCCGCTGTTTACAAACACGCCAGCGGAGCCCTTTGTCTGGGCTGCCCGGCCACGGAAATGCAGAAGGAAAAGGGGAAAAAGAGCCGGCGTTCTCATCAGAGTAAGACGTTGTGCAAATCAACCCCCGCTACCCAGTATACTACTGGCAAATGTTCAGTCTCTGGACAACAAGCACTGCGAGCTGAGAGCGCGGATCTCTTTCCAACGAGAGATGAGAGATTGCTTTGTTATTTGTTTTACAGAAACCTGGATGTATACAGGTTTCTCTGTGCACCAAGCGGACATAGAGAAAGACCTCTCAGGTAAAAGCAGAGGTAGTGGTGTATGTTTTATGATCAACAAATCATGGTGTGATCAGAGGAACGTACATTTGATCAAGTCTTTCTGCTCTCCTGATCTGGAATATCTCATTCTTCTGTGTCAACCATTCTGGCTTCCGAGGGAATTCACAGTGGTCATTATCACAGCTGTGTACATCCCCCTACAAGCCGACACAGACCAGGCACTCAAGGAACTGCATGGGAGTATAAGTGATCAGGAAACCGTGCACCCTGAGGCCGCACAACATGCTCGTTTCGAGGACAACAACACCGCCCTCGAGGAGAGAGCACTCGCGGCCGATGCTACAGAGGTTGGTTCACTCTCCGTCTCTTTTGCAGATGTAACCAGATCCTTCCGACGGGTGAATATCCGCAAAGTGAATCCACGGCATTCTGGGCTGCATCATCAGAGAGTTTGCGAACCAACTGGTTGGTGTTTTTACGGACATTTTCAACCTGTCCCTCTCCCTGTCTGTAGTCCCCACATGCTTCAAAACATCAACCATTGTGCCTGTACCGAAGCAAGCCAAAATCACTTGCCTAAATGACTGGCGTTCTGTTGTTCTGACCCCAATCATTAGCAAATGCTTTGAGAGGTTAATCAGAGATTACATCTGCTCTGTGCTGCCCACCTCTTTGGACCCATTACAGTTTGCCTACCGCAACAACCGCTCCACTGATGATGCCATTGTATCTACAATACACACTGCTCTCTCTCATCTGGAAAAAAGGAACACATATGTGAGAATGCTGTTTGTAGATTACAGCTCAGCATTCAACACCATAGTGCCCTCCAAGCTTGATGTGAAACTCCGGGCTCTGGGCTTAAACAGCTCGCTGTGCAGCTGGATCCTGGATTTCCTGTAGGCAGACGTCAGGTGGTTAGA
>JAVLUX010000006.1:605000-687500 GCA_032164185.1 Moxostoma hubbsi
CAAAAGACAAAACGCATACAGGGCAGCTGCCTGTAGCTCTCTCTCTCCTGAACTGCCACCTTTATCCCTCTCGTGGGCTTGATCAGCCTGGAGCCCCGTCCTCCTCCTTGCCACAAATGAATAGATTCTGTTGCATTCAGAACATGAGTTAGGAACAGGCAGGAAAAAGGTCAAAACAAGGGTAGTTGGAGATTAGGAGGAGCAGGACCAAGAGCATGTGGGGTAGTTGGAATCTTTAGGACACTAATGGACTTTGAGCAGGAACCAAGAGGATGTCACGAAAGCTACGAAGATCAGAACAATCAGAATCACTCTTGTGCCGCCAGGAGCGAAATTCTCTTTATGATTTGTGTCTGCATGCAAGCCAAGGCAAGAGCTTAGAAGCTGAAATTGGTGGAAGCTTGGGGTCTGGAGCTGATAAGAGGTGCTCTTGCACACCTGACAGTGCAGGCATGATGCTGATGAAGCAGTCAGTAGAAGCCCTAACCTTAACTCAAAGGATTAGGAAGAGGAGTCGGCATAGATTCAGAAGGATCTGCTGGAGATGCCAGCCAAGGAGCCTTGGAACCTGAAGGCCTGGGGACTGATATGGACTCAGGAACAACCGGCCCAGGAGCTGGTGTAGGCATCACAGGCACAGGAAAGGCTTGTGTGGGTTCTAGGGTGAGAACAAGCAAAGACATCATAACAGAACATGGATAACTGTAGGGATCAGGACAGAGTGGGTCATGGATAGAAAGACAACAATTCATTCTTTAGGTCTGTTTTGAAAACACAGGGCAGAAACTTGAAACCAAGTTGAACGTAATGAAAGTTGATGGTACACAACACACACATACAAAAATTCAGAACTAAACTTAACACATGCTCAGTGAGACTCAGTTTTCAGAATCTGTGATGTTTTTGTTGGCCAGATGTCTGAATCCACGCAGAACTTCCTGTCTTGTGTTGGTGTCCCATCAGGACCTAACGCAGATCATATCCTAAACCTGAAGGGACTCATCAGCGCTACTCTGGATGTCTACTCCTTCATGGTACAACAACATACAAACACTCACATCAGCCTTTACTTCTGTAGTTCTGTCATATTACATTTTTTCTGTCTCTCAGCGTTCCAGTGCATCTGGTGTTCCAGTCTTGGATCTGTCAGGAGGTATCAGCATAAATGAGGATCATGTGATCAGAGCGTGGCTGGATATCAAACTCAATCCTCTGCTGTCCTCCATCTCCAGAAACTTCCTCACATGTCTAAGCAACAGAAACTTCAGCTGCAGCGCCTACCAGACTGTGTACAACAACACCCATATAAACATTACTTACAATACATTACTGTATATGCAAGACACAGGAATTGAAATATGTTCAATTAGATACACTATATATGTAATTGTAATTATTTTGTGTTTGTGTGTGTGTGTTGTCTATGTGTGTATGTGTATGTGTTGTGTAAATGATGTATGTGTATGTATTTGTATATGTGTGTATATAGTGTAAAGGAGTTGAGTCAGCATTTCTCCGGTCTGGATCCAGTGAGACAGAAGTGGATCTATTCTTTCTTCATGTACCCTTTTCTCTCTAGAAACACATCCTCAGGTAAACACACACACACACACTCTCACACACACTGTCTCTCACACACACACACACAATCTTACACACACACAGTCTTACACACACACACACACACACACACACACACACACACACAGTCTCTCACACACACACACACATACTCACACAAACAGTCTCACACACACTCACACACACACACAATCTTACACACACACAAGTCTTACACACACTCACACACACACAGTCTCACACACACACACACAATCTTACACACACACAGTCTTACACACACACTCACACACACACACACACACACTCACACACAGTCTTACACACACACACACACTGTCTCACACACACACACAATCTTACACACGCACAGTCTTACACACACACACACACACACAGCCTCACACACACACACACACACACACAATCTTACAAACACACACACACACACACACACACACACACACACACACACACTCACACACACACACACACTCACACACACACAGTCTCACAGTCTCTCACACACACTCACAGACACACACACACACACAAACACAGTCTCTCACACACACACACACACACACACACACACAGACACACACAGCCTCACACACACACACACACACACACACACGCACAATCTTACACACACACACACACACACAATCTTACACAAACACAGTCTTACACACACACACACACACACACACACACACACTCACACACACACACAGTCTCACACACACACACACTCTCTCACATTCTCACACACACACACATACACACAGTCTCACACACACAAACTCACGCACGCACACACACGCACACACAATCTTACACACACACACACACACACACACAATCTTACACACACACACACACACACACACAATCTTACACACACACAGTCTTACACACACAAACACACACAGTCTTATACACACACACACTCACACACACAGTCTCACACACACACACACTCTCTCACATTCTCTCTCACACACACACACACACACACACAGTCTCACACACACAAACTCACACACGCACACACAATTCTAGATCTATTCTAGAATGAAGTGTTATGTTCGTCGGATCATGTTGATGATGTTTGTGTACTGTACTGGTTCTGGTGCTGTATTTTGTGAAAGTTGTGTGCATTTGTGTAGCTTGATTGTGTGTTGTTGTAGGTTGTGTAGATCCAGAGGACAGCAGTGAGGATTGGCTCATGAAGAACTTCGGCTCTTTCTCTGTCATGGCTCAAGTGCGAGACTTTACGTCCATCAACATGCTCTTCAGTGGGGTGAGAACATGATTCCAGCTTCTGATGTTCACCTGAGGGTCATGCAGCCTTTCAGGGTTTATTTTGTGATAAGGACTAACTGTGCATTAACTTGAATTCATGCTAATTGATTTAACTTTTGATTATTTGTCAATCTTACATGTTTAATGCTTTGCTGATGTCCTGGAGATGCTCTAAGGTTATTGCGTGTCTCGGCAGTTAGAGGTTTTGCATCTCCTGAGTCCGGAACAGAAGGCAGAGCTTCTCCTTCACCCAGAGGAGGTGGGCTTGACTGACAGCTCCCTCAGCCATGTGTTTCAGAGTTTGATGTCCTCTCTGCTGCCCTCTGAGGACTCTGGGCCATCAGAAAACCACACAATGTTTTATATGGGAACCGTTCCATCACCCTCACCGCAGGACCCCCTCCGACAGGCAAGAGAAGCATGAGCCACAACCTCATGAATGTAGATGAGTAGATCTGTACTGTTCATTAAGAACACTGGATGTTTAACTAGTAAAGAAACTTTAATATGCACTACTGAGATTAAATGACTCAATTCAGATATGAAATCTTTCTGATCTAATATTTAAATATACCTGGTCTGACGTGTATCTCTTTGTGGCTGCAGGCACTGAATGGATTCATGATGGCGTTTAGACCCGTCAGGAGTTTTGTTCGAGATTTTGTGTCCTTGACACAGCAGGTAACACCACACAAACACACAGTTTTAACTAAACATCACTCACCTAAACTCCATGTCCTGGGTTTTAAAAATTATTCTGCTGTCTATATCTGTTTACTTCCTCTAGAAAAATTTGACCAGCATGCGGAGCAGCACACTTGTGCAGACTATGATAAACCTGACGCTCGCCAAGATCGCCGCTCCTTACAAACAGAATTCCACTCAAGAGCAGCAGGCGGATCTGGTCACATTTGATCCCACAGATGTTAACGACTGGTTCACAGATGTAGTTTTTCCCATCCTGAGACGATTCCTTCCCGACGACCAGATAGAAATCTCCTCCAACCTCACAGCTGTCTTCCATAACCAGTTGTGAGTTTACCATGCTAGCACTGTCACAGTTATCCACTTTTGCAGCAGCACAAAACGCGTACAGTTCCTCTAATACAGTAACGAGAACACTGATGTACCTTCGGGTGTTTTCTTTAGCTTCATTGAGACAGGGATGGGAACTGGAGCCCAGAATGAAAGTCAAGACATCTGCAGCGTCAAGATCGATGACAGAACATGTGCGGTAAGCTGAAAGCACACTGGAAACTTCCTCTCTGCTGGCATGACATTATATTTTCATGTCACATCAACATGATGCATTGACATGTGTTTTTTCTAGTTGACTGACCTGGTGGAACATGTAGCCACTATCCTGCACTGTGCAGCGCGCTCAAACCTCACGCTAACAGAGGAGACACTCATGAACGTCCTTCTGCAACTCTCCCAAAACCTCAATGCCGTACTGCAGCAGCTCTCCTTGACTGTAAGCGCATTTTTATCTTTTGTTTATAAAGTTTCTTTTAAACTTTGCAATATGTCTGATATTATTTCTGAGAATTTCGCTAAGATGTTGCTCCTTGCCTCTGTCCCAGAACTTCAGTTCCCAGAATTCTCCCTTCAGTGACATCTTGGATCAAGTCATTCATGACACCTTCACTATGAACAGCTTGCAGGATGAGTCTTTTGTCATATTGTGGTTCCAGTTCAAGTTGAAGCCTCTACTCTCCACACTGACTCCAGAATACCTCACATGCCTCAGTCACAAAGAGTTCAGCTGCCAAACCTTCCAGTTACTGTACGGCCAATGCACAAACTTAGAAAGTCACCTGACCTCTGCTCTCCCCTGATTTCTACTCTTAACTGACCTTCACTCTCACCTGATGACCTCTCCTCTCATTTGACCTGAATGATCTGACTTTAATTTTGTTCTGTCAGTGTTTCAGAGCTCAGTGAAAACATGTTCCTGATGTCAGAAGGAGGAGTACAGTTGGTTTATGAGTATTTCATTGTTTTCTTCCTGAGTCGACAAAATACTTCAGGTACTTCAATCTGTCTGTTTACCTAGTTGTAAGGTGACAGAAAGATGCAGAACGCTGTAGAATAATCTGTGACATGAACATGTGTTTAGGTGGCTGCCCTGCTGAAAACAGCAGCGTATGGCTGACTCTAAATCTTGGTAGATTTTCACCATTTGCAGAGTTAAGGGAAATTTACAAGTTGTACCAAGACTTCAATGCTGTAAGTTAACCCTACTCCCACTGACGAAGAAAACAAGCTTTATTTTCTTGCTTACTAAAACAAAGATCCAGTTGTATGCTTGATGTCAGATATTGTGTTGGATTGATTTACTTTCAAATTGTCATGAAGTATATTTATTTCTTCTGATGAATGCTCTGCCACTGTTAACTGTTTTATTGAGAAAGGAGTTGTTAAATGGTTGAATGTGGTTTGTTTGTGTCTTTCAGATAGAGGCGCTGGTGGTTTTGTCACCCAGACAGACAGCTGAAATGATAGTTGAGGATTTCCCAGGTCTTCCGTTGAAAAGCGTGATCATAAATGAGGTTTTTAATCACATCCTGATCTCTCCTGTGGAGCGCGGTCTCCTTGAAATGCTTGGACACCTCATTCTGCTCGCTTATGAGGTAAAAACTTCTCTGGCAACCGGTTGGTCTGTGGGCAGACTATAGAACATTTGTGGGTCTGATTTGCAACTTATAAATTCTTGTTTGTTTTCATATCAGATTGGTCTGGATTGCTTGTCATACCAGCAGATGTAAGTAAAACTAAATGAACAGTTTCAGTCACACATAGAGACCCAATTACACAATTTCTCTTGCTGTCTCTCAGAGTTCAGAGATTGGAGGAATCTCTGTCTGTGGTTCCTCCAGACATGATGCAGCCCATCCAGGAGAGAATGAAGCAGCTGAAAGAGACGTCACCTCATGGTACAGAACATACTTCAAATAAACAAATTGCAATTACTACAGTCTTAGTATATGACTCTCTTTTCTACTTAAAGAAATCCACAGATTGATGTGTTGAAATTTAGCTAACATCTGAACATATGTTTTAGCCATTTTGTCCCTGTAGCTTGTTTAGACATCAAGACATTATTGTGTTGTTTTCTTACAGGTTGTTTTCCTCAACCTGTTATGGTAAGAAACAAACACAACTTTTAACCTGATGTGAATTTTCAGAAACATTACAGCTGAAGTTAGAAATGTTAAAAAAGATGTTCATAATCTGTAATTGTTGTGTGGTTACATCATTTTCAGTGCATTTCAACTCCAGTCAATGGTAAGTTATATTTGAGATTGTTGATGGTGTAAAATATTGCATTAAATTTCAAAGCATCATCACCACATAAACACTTTTTGGGGTCTTACTTACATTCCATTTGTGTACTTTTAAAGAAACTGCTATTTGTGACAGAATCAACAGGTAATTAAAATTGTAGAATTTTAAATGCCAAGCACATAAAATTCATGTATTGCGAATTGAATAACACTAACCCCATATTCATGAAAATCTTCCCATAGTACTGAGACTCTCCTCTCAGCAGCTCTCATAGGATTTCCATGTAATATCAGCCTGGAGCAGTACGCTTGCTCTTCGGTAAGATGACAAAAGACATTGAACATCGTCCCTTCACGTCTCTTGTGTCTGGGAATCTAACCCCAAAGAGTTTCTGAAATCATAATATTACTTCCCGAACTGTGATGTCCACTGAAAAAGTACTTTTTGTTCATAGTTGACAGGCTTCACTGCTGAAAACCTGGCTATGCTTCTGATGTGCCAACTATCCAGCAGCAACAGTTACTCAAAGGAGATCTGGAAAATGCTCTTCACCAAAACAAATGATGTTCTAGATCAAGCCCTCGTCATCTTTTCCAATATGGTAGTGAATATGTTATTCAAGCCTTGTACAGCTCCTAGTATTTTTCCAGGATTAACTGGGAACATCAAAATAATTCTTCTTCATTACTTCATCAGTCTCAGCCAATAAGAGGAGTGTCCGTACCAAATGTGCTGGATGTGATTGGTGAGCTGAGATTGGAGCAGTTCGGTCCTGACCAATGGAGTGACATCGGTTTCATCAGCATGTGGTTCGGTCAGAATCTGAGACCGTTTTTAGCATCCGCATCAGCGACTCTACTGACGTGCATTAGCAGCAAAAACCTCAGCTGTCAAACTTACCAGCGCATGTAAGAAATACATTTACTCAACGTTCACAGTAGCTCAAGACTTTCAGGAGTTTATAAGATGCTTTACTCACCTTTATTTTGAACAATTTCCCAGTATGGAAGAGTTCAGTTCTCAATTCTCTTTAATGGATGCGATGGAGAGAAGAAACATGGTGGAATTTTTCATCTTGCCCTTCCTCAGAAGAAACACGACAGGTGAGATGGAAGTCTCTCTTTTCTGCACATATTTAGGACAGAATTTGGGAAATGTTTGGGAGATCTTTAAGGTAATTGTACTGTGTTTGTTCGGTCAGATCCAGGCTGTGTGTTCAGTGTTAACACCAACACTGAGTGGCTGCTGATGAACTTTGGGCCGTTTTCTCAGTTTGTGTCTCTCAGAGATCTGCAGTCCATCAACACAAACTTTGATCCTGTATGTCTTTATGTCTTCAACATTTGATTTCATTAACGAAGGAGCACAAAAAGAAACGAAATAATGCCACCCACATCCTCAAACTTACCGTTGACCTGTAGAAGTTCATATCTTCTCTTTTCTTGTTCTTCTCTCTGTCTTTAGTTGGAGACTCTGGTGTATCTCTCTCCAGATCAGATGGTTGGACTGATGGTCGATGATCTTCCTGGTCTTCCTGAGAAAAATGTGGTCATCGATAGAGTGTTTAATCATCTGCTTGAGTCTCCTGTGGAACGAGGACTACCTGGAGTTCTGGAAAACCTGCTCTCACGCTCCCAAATAGTAAAACCTACTTAGATGTTAACAGCTTGTTGGTTCTTATACATGGATTATGAGAAATGGGATTAGAGGTTAAATAAACAGTGGCAAATAAATAGTGTATGATACTTTCAGACTGTTTGTTTGTTCTGGAAGACACTATGGGTTTGTTCCAAAACCTCGTGATTTTAAAGCCCAAAGTATACTTCGGTTAGATGCAAATTATAGGCGTGTGCGTACAGGATGCATGACACTAATTTCATCGTCAGCAGAGTCCTCGAGCACTAAACGCGTGCGCCTCACTTTTTGTAACCACGCATACACTGAATTCACAGTTTGCAAGTGCGCCTAGAATTGTTTGCACTAATACGTGGATCCACAACACGGCAACACTCACAGTCGAGCCGCTGCTTTCAAGAAGAAGCACTAGAAGAAGATGTAATCACCAGTAAACAACAGGAGATGAAGCTGGAAAGAACAACAGTAGATGTGCATGACAAAAAGAGGTCAGGAGATGACTGAATTTGTTTAAATCGTCTCTGAAGGAATAGAAATACATCTTTATGGGTATAAACTCCTGAAGAGAAATAGTCCATTGTCTAATAGCAGTCGTAGCGCACATGCAGCAACCACCAATGTATGGCCGCACAGTCAAATGAAGTATAATTTGAAAGGCTCAGCGTTCGACTGTAGTGTTTCCATTAAAACCGAAATATACTTGGGCTAAAGGCATCGTAGGCGCTCCTGATGTGACGGCTGTTCCAAAAGGTAGGTACTATAATTGTGCTGCGTCCCAACTATCACGTTTTGGACAAATTCGAAGGTAACATCGTATGTGTCCTTCCCCAGGAAGGCACTCCCAGAATGCACTGTATTGAGCTCGGTGGGAAACTAAATCCAATATGTGGAATATGAGGCGAGATTAATTTTGATTATAAATGATTTTAATCTATTCAACACTGCAAAGAATCGATAAACATATTTGATGTGATAGGAAACTGACTTATTTACCCAAAATGTGTGTGAGGTATGTCGTTCCTGTCGCATCACCTGTACTGAAATCAGTAGCAAGTTGAGTCTCCCGTGTGCTGTGCACGGGGAGAATTATTTGAATGACACATGGAGTTGCTGCCTATGTAGAGCATTCCAAATCAGTCTCTTTGTGGCTCCATTTCAGTTAGGATGCTCCCATTGAAGACAGTTGCCTAAGTAGGTAACTGAGAGCGATGCAGCACTCAAGGTTTTGAAACAAACCCTAAATCTCTTAGGATTCTTCATACACTTAAAACAAATATCTAATCATCTAAATATCAAATATCAATAATCTGATTCATGTTCCTGTTTCCACAGACCTTTATTCCGTGCAACTCCTACATACTGATGTAAGTGTTCTTCAGCGTCTGATGTCACATTATTGAGTCTCTGGTGTTTCTTCTGCTGTACTCGTCAGCTCCTCTAATTCTGTTTACTTCTCAGTTTTTCGAGGCTGTTCCAGGCTCTACCCTTCCTGCCATCAGAGATTGAGACTCTGGTTCTTCACACAACTGGAGAACTCAAGCAGAATGGAGCGAGAGGTCATTCTCTTCACTTTCTCTGTCTTTGTGTATACATGATCTCTCACTGTTAGCTTTACTAAAAAATACAAATGTTTCATGTTATTTCTGCCGTAACGAATGGTTAAATGTGTGCTTGTTATTTTCAGGATGTTCACTTCCTGAACCTCCAACAGTAAGACTTCTTCTTTATTGATTTCTTAACATAATATTCATTCTAGTCTTGGAGAATTCAATAAAAGCCTACAATTCATATCACACCTAAATTCATTTTTCATCAAAGCTGTAATGTGTGGTGTTTTCTTTTGTTTCAGTGTCTAGTCACACCGGTGAATGGTACGTAAATGAAAAACATACTTGCTGAAGCAAAACCATCAGTACTCTAACAAACATTGTTCGATATCTCACTATAGGAAATATATCGGTGAAACCAGAAGTGCCCATGACACCACATCAAATTTTCGAGTTTTGTATTCAGTTATTATTCAAATTGAGTAGCTCTAATGAATGTGTTGTTTTCATTTAACAGCTACCAGAGCTTGTGCAGGAGTCAACAGGTACAAGCAAATACTGTTATGACCACTTTGGCACATTGACATCATCTGTGAGACAGGAAGTACTCATGAAACTCTGATGTTTTCCACAGTAAAGAGCTGGAGAACCTCCTGTCAGCTGGTCTCACCAGAGTCCCCTGTAATATCAGCCTGGAGCAGTACGCTTGCTCTTCGGTAAGATGACAAAAGACATTGAACATCGTCCCTTCACGTCTCTTGTGTCTGGGAATCTAACCCCAAAGAGTTTCTGAAATCATAATATTACTTCCCGAACTGTGATGTCCACTGAAAAAGTACTTTTTGTTCATAGTTGACAGGCTTCACTGCTGAAAACCTGGCTATGCTTCTGATGTGCCAACTATCCAGCAGCAACAGTTACTCAAAGGAGATCTGGAAAATGCTCTTCACCAAAACAAATGATGTTCTAGATCAAGCCCTCGTCATCTTTTCCAATATGGTAGTGAATATGTTATTCAAGCCTTGTACAGCTCCTAGTATTTTTCCAGGATTAACTGGGAACATCAAAATAATTCTTCTTCATTACTTCATCAGTCTCAGCCAATAAGAGGAGTGTCCGTACCCAATGTGCTGGATGTGATTGGTGAGCTGAGATTGGAGCAGTTCGGTCCTGACCAATGGAGTGACATCGGTTTCATCAGCATGTGGTTCGGTCAGAATCTGAGACCGTTTTTAGCATCCGCATCAGCGACTCTACTGACGTGCATTAGCAGCAAAAACCTCAGCTGTCAAACTTACCAGCGCATGTAAGAAATACATTTACTCAACGTTCACAGTAGCTCAAGACTTTCAGGAGTTTATAAGATGCTTTACTCACCTTTATTTTGAACAATTTCCCAGTATGGAAGAGTTCAGTTCTCAATTCTCTTTAATGGATGCGATGGAGAGAAGAAACATGGTGGAATTTTTCATCTTGCCCTTCCTCAGAAGAAACACGACAGGTGAGATGGAAGTCTCTCTTTTCTGCACATATTTAGGACAGAATTTGGGAAATGTTTGGGAGATCTTTAAGGTAATTGTACTGTGTTTGTTCGGTCAGATCCAGGCTGTGTGTTCAGTGTTAACACCAACACTGAGTGGCTGCTGATGAACTTTGGGCCGTTTTCTCAGTTTGTGTCTCTCAGAGATCTGCAGTCCATCAACACAAACTTTGATCCTGTATGTCTTTACGTCTTCAACATTTGATTTCATTAACGAAGGAGCACAAAAAGAAACAAAATAATGCCACCCACATCCTCAAACTTACCGTTGACCTGTAGAAGTTCATATCTTCTCTTTTCTTGTTCTTCTCTCTGTCTTTAGTTGGAGACTCTGGTGTATCTCTCTCCAGATCAGATGGTTGGACTGATGGTCGATGATCTTCCTGGTCTTCCTGAGAAAAATGTGGTCATCGATAGAGTGTTTAATCATCTGCTTGAGTCTCCTGTGGAACGAGGACTACCTGGAGTTCTGGAAAACCTGCTCTCACGCTCCCAAATAGTAAAACCTACTTAGATGTTAACAGCTTGTTGGTTCTTATACATGGATTATGAGAAATGGGATTAGAGGTTAAATAAACAGTGGCAAATAAATAGTGTATGATACTTTCAGACTGTTTGTTTGTTCTGGAAGACACTATGGGTTTGTTCCAAAACCTCGTGATTTTAAAGCCCAAAGTATACTTCGGTTAGATGCAAATTATAGGCGTGTGCGTACAGGATGCATGACACTAATTTCATCGTCAGCAGAGTCCTCGAGCACTAAACGCGTGCGCCTCACTTTTTGTAACCACGCATACACTGAATTCACAGTTTGCAAGTGCGCCTAGAATTGTTTGCACTAATACGTGGATCCACAACACGGCAACACTCACAGTCGAGCCGCTGCTTTCAAGAAGAAGCACTAGAAGAAGATGTAATCGCCAGTAAACAACAGGAGATGAAGCTGGAAAGAACAACAGTAGATGTGCATGACAAAAAGAGGTCAGGAGATGACTGAATTTGTTTAAATCGTCTCTGAAGGAATAGAAATACATCTTTATGGGTATAAACTCCTGAAGAGAAATAGTCCATTGTCTAATAGCAGTCGTAGCGCACATGCAGCAACCACCAATGTATGGCCGCACAGTCAAATGAAGTATAATTTGAAAGGCTCAGCGTTCGACTGTAGTGTTTCCATTAAAACCGAAATATACTTGGGCTAAAGGCATCGTAGGCGCTCCTGATGTGACGGCTGTTCCAAAAGGTAGGTACTATAATTGTGCTGCGTCCCAACTATCACGTTTTGGACAAATTCGAAGGTAACATCGTATGTGTCCTTCCCCAGGAAGGCACTCCCAGAATGCACTGTATTGAGCTCGGTGGGAAACTAAATCCAATATGTGGAATATGAGGCGAGATTAATTTTGATTATAAATGATTTTAATCTATTCAACACTGCAAAGAATCGATAAACATATTTGATGTGATAGGAAACTGACTTATTTACCCAAAATGTGTGTGAGGTATGTCGTTCCTGTCGCATCACCTGTACTGAAATCAGTAGCAAGTTGAGTCTCCCGTGTGCTGTGCACGGGGAGAATTATTTGAATGACACATGGAGTTGCTGCCTATGTAGAGCATTCCAAATCAGTCTCTTTGTGGCTCCATTTCAGTTAGGATGCTCCCATTGAAGACAGTTGCCTAAGTAGGTAACTGAGAGCGATGCAGCACTCAAGGTTTTGAAACAAACCCTAAATCTCTTAGGATTCTTCATACACTTAAAACAAATATCTAATCATCTAAATATCAAATATCAATAATCTGATTCATGTTCCTGTTTCCACAGACCTTTATTCCGTGCAACTCCTACATACTGATGTAAGTGTTCTTCAGCGTCTGATGTCACATTATTGAGTCTCTGGTGTTTCTTCTGCTGTACTCGTCAGCTCCTCTAATTCTGTTTACTTCTCAGTTTTTCGAGGCTGTTCCAGGCTCTACCCTTCCTGCCATCAGAGATTGAGACTCTGGTTCTTCACACAACTGGAGAACTCAAGCAGAATGGAGCGAGAGGTCATTCTCTTCACTTTCTCTGTCTTTGTGTATACATGATCTCTCACTGTTAGCTTTACTAAAAAATACAAATGTTTCATGTTATTTCTGCCGTAACGAATGGTTAAATGTGTGCTTGTTATTTTCAGGATGTTCACTTCCTGAACCTCCAACAGTAAGACTTCTTCTTTATTGATTTCTTAACATAATATTCATTCTAGTCTTGGAGAATTCAATAAAAGCCTACAATTCATATCACACCTAAATTCATTTTTCATCAAAGCTGTAATGTGTGGTGTTTTCTTTTGTTTCAGTGTCTAGTCACACCGGTGAATGGTACGTAAATGAAAAACATACTTGCTGAAGCAAAACCATCAGTACTCTAACAAACATTGTTCGATATCTCACTATAGGAAATATATCGGTGAAACCAGAAGTGCCCATGACACCACATCAAATTTTCGAGTTTTGTATTCAGTTATTATTCAAATTGAGTAGCTCTAATGAATGTGTTGTTTTCATTTAACAGCTACCAGAGCTTGTGCAGGAGTCAACAGGTACAAGCAAATACTGTTATGACCACTTTGGCACATTGACATCATCTGTGAGACAGGAAGTACTCATGAAACTCTGATGTTTTCCACAGTAAAGAGCTGGAGAACCTCCTGTCAGCTGGTCTCACCAGAGTCCCCTGTAATATCAGCCTGGAGCAGTACGCTTGCTCTTCGGTAAGATGACAAAAGACATTGAACATCGTCCCTTCACGTCTCTTGTGTCTGGGAATCTAACCCCAAAGAGTTTCTGAAATCATAATATTACTTCCCGAACTGTGATGTCCACTGAAAAAGTACTTTTTGTTCATAGTTGACAGGCTTCACTGCTGAAAACCTGGCTATGCTTCTGATGTGCCAACTATCCAGCAGCAACAGTTACTCAAAGGAGATCTGGAAAATGCTCTTCACCAAAACAAATGATGTTCTAGATCAAGCCCTCGTCATCTTTTCCAATATGGTAGTGAATATGTTATTCAAGCCTTGTACAGCTCCTAGTATTTTTCCAGGATTAACTGGGAACATCAAAATAATTCTTCTTCATTACTTCATCAGTCTCAGCCAATAAGAGGAGTGTCCGTACCCAATGTGCTGGATGTGATTGGTGAGCTGAGATTGGAGCAGTTCGGTCCTGACCAATGGAGTGACATCGGTTTCATCAGCATGTGGTTCGGTCAGAATCTGAGACCGTTTTTAGCATCCGCATCAGCGACTCTACTGACGTGCATTAGCAGCAAAAACCTCAGCTGTCAAACTTACCAGCGCATGTAAGAAATACATTTACTCAACGTTCACAGTAGCTCAAGACTTTCAGGAGTTTATAAGATGCTTTACTCACCTTTATTTTGAACAATTTCCCAGTATGGAAGAGTTCAGTTCTCAATTCTCTTTAATGGATGCGATGGAGAGAAGAAACATGGTGGAATTTTTCATCTTGCCCTTCCTCAGAAGAAACACGACAGGTGAGATGGAAGTCTCTCTTTTCTGCACATATTTAGGACAGAATTTGGGAAATGTTTGGGAGATCTTTAAGGTAATTGTACTGTGTTTGTTCGGTCAGATCCAGGCTGTGTGTTCAGTGTTAACACCAACACTGAGTGGCTGCTGATGAACTTTGGGCCGTTTTCTCAGTTTGTGTCTCTCAGAGATCTGCAGTCCATCAACACAAACTTTGATCCTGTATGTCTTTACGTCTTCAACATTTGATTTCATTAACGAAGGAGCACAAAAAGAAACAAAATAATGCCACCCACATCCTCAAACTTACCGTTGACCTGTAGAAGTTCATATCTTCTCTTTTCTTGTTCTTCTCTCTGTCTTTAGTTGGAGACTCTGGTGTATCTCTCTCCAGATCAGATGGTTGGACTGATGGTCGATGATCTTCCTGGTCTTCCTGAGAAAAATGTGGTCATCGATAGAGTGTTTAATCATCTGCTTGAGTCTCCTGTGGAACGAGGACTACCTGGAGTTCTGGAAAACCTGCTCTCACGCTCCCAAATAGTAAAACCTACTTAGATGTTAACAGCTTGTTGGTTCTTATACATGGATTATGAGAAATGGGATTAGAGGTTAAATAAACAGTGGCAAATAAATAGTGTATGATACTTTCAGACTGTTTGTTTGTTCTGGAAGACACTATGGGTTTGTTCCAAAACCTCGTGATTTTAAAGCCCAAAGTATACTTCGGTTAGATGCAAATTATAGGCGTGTGCGTACAGGATGCATGACACTAATTTCATCGTCAGCAGAGTCCTCGAGCACTAAACGCGTGCGCCTCACTTTTTGTAACCACGCATACACTGAATTCACAGTTTGCAAGTGCGCCTAGAATTGTTTGCACTAATACGTGGATCCACAACACGGCAACACTCACAGTCGAGCCGCTGCTTTCAAGAAGAAGCACTAGAAGAAGATGTAATCGCCAGTAAACAACAGGAGATGAAGCTGGAAAGAACAACAGTAGATGTGCATGACAAAAAGAGGTCAGGAGATGACTGAATTTGTTTAAATCGTCTCTGAAGGAATAGAAATACATCTTTATGGGTATAAACTCCTGAAGAGAAATAGTCCATTGTCTAATAGCAGTCGTAGCGCACATGCAGCAACCACCAATGTATGGCCGCACAGTCAAATGAAGTATAATTTGAAAGGCTCAGCGTTCGACTGTAGTGTTTCCATTAAAACCGAAATATACTTGGGCTAAAGGCATCGTAGGCGCTCCTGATGTGACGGCTGTTCCAAAAGGTAGGTACTATAATTGTGCTGCGTCCCAACTATCACGTTTTGGACAAATTCGAAGGTAACATCGTATGTGTCCTTCCCCAGGAAGGCACTCCCAGAATGCACTGTATTGAGCTCGGTGGGAAACTAAATCCAATATGTGGAATATGAGGCGAGATTAATTTTGATTATAAATGATTTTAATCTATTCAACACTGCAAAGAATCGATAAACATATTTGATGTGATAGGAAACTGACTTATTTACCCAAAATGTGTGTGAGGTATGTCGTTCCTGTCGCATCACCTGTACTGAAATCAGTAGCAAGTTGAGTCTCCCGTGTGCTGTGCACGGGGAGAATTATTTGAATGACACATGGAGTTGCTGCCTATGTAGAGCATTCCAAATCAGTCTCTTTGTGGCTCCATTTCAGTTAGGATGCTCCCATTGAAGACAGTTGCCTAAGTAGGTAACTGAGAGCGATGCAGCACTCAAGGTTTTGAAACAAACCCTAAATCTCTTAGGATTCTTCATACACTTAAAACAAATATCTAATCATCTAAATATCAAATATCAATAATCTGATTCATGTTCCTGTTTCCACAGACCTTTATTCCGTGCAACTCCTACATACTGATGTAAGTGTTCTTCAGCGTCTGATGTCACATTATTGAGTCTCTGGTGTTTCTTCTGCTGTACTCGTCAGCTCCTCTAATTCTGTTTACTTCTCAGTTTTTCGAGGCTGTTCCAGGCTCTACCCTTCCTGCCATCAGAGATTGAGACTCTGGTTCTTCACACAACTGGAGAACTCAAGCAGAATGGAGCGAGAGGTCATTCTCTTCACTTTCTCTGTCTTTGTGTCTACATGATCTCTCACTGTTAGCTTTACTAAAAAATACAAATGTTTCATGTTATTTCTGCCGTAACGAATGGTTAAATGTGTGCTTGTTATTTTCAGGATGTTCACTTCCTGAACCTCCAACAGTAAGACTTCTTCTTTATTGATTTCTTAACATAATATTCATTCTAGTCTTGGAGAATTCAATAAAAGCCTACAATTCATATCACACCTAAATTCATTTTTCATCAAAGCTGTAATGTGTGGTGTTTTCTTTTGTTTCAGTGTCTAGTCACACCGGTGAATGGTACGTAAATGAAAAACATACTTGCTGAAGCAAAACCATCAGTACTCTAACAAACATTGTTCGATATCTCACTATAGGAAATATATCGGTGAAACCAGAAGTGCCCATGACACCACATCAAATTTTCGAGTTTTGTATTCAGTTATTATTCAAATTGAGTAGCTCTAATGAATGTGTTGTTTTCATTTAACAGCTACCAGAGCTTGTGCAGGAGTCAACAGGTACAAGCAAATACTGTTATGACCACTTTGGCACATTGACATCATCTGTGAGACAGGAAGTACTCATGAAACTCTGATGTTTTCCACAGTAAAGAGCTGGAGAACCTCCTGTCAGCTGGTCTCACCAGAGTCCCCTGTAATATCAGCCTGGAGCAGTACGCTTGCTCTTCGGTAAGATGACAAAAGACATTGAACATCGTCCCTTCACGTCTCTTGTGTCTGGGAATCTAACTCCAAAGAGTTTCTGAAATCATAATATTACTTCCCGAACTGTGATGTCCACTGAAAAAGTACTTTTTGTTCATAGTTGACAGGCTTCACTGCTGAAAACCTGGCTATGCTTCTGATGTGCCAACTATCCAGCAGCAACAGTTACTCAAAGGAGATCTGGAAAATGCTCTTCACCAAAACAAATGATGTTCTAGATCAAGCCCTCGTCATCTTTTCCAATATGGTAGTGAATATGTTATACAAGCCTTGTACAGCTCCTCTTATTTTTCCAGGATTAACTGGGAACATCAAAATAATTCTTCTTCATTACTTCATCAGTCTCAGCCAATAAGAGGAGTGTCCGTACCCAATGTGCTGGATGTGATTGGTGAGCTGAGATTGGAGCAGTTCGGTCCTGACCAATGGAGTGACATCGGTTTCATCAGCATGTGGTTCGGTCAGAATCTGAGACCGTTTTTAGCATCCGCATCAGCGACTCTACTGACGTGCATTAGCAGCAAAAACCTCAGCTGTCAAACTTACCAGCGCATGTAAGAAATACATTTACTCAACGTTCACAGTAGCTCAAGACATTCAGGAGTTTATAAGATGCTTTACTCGCCTTTATTTTGAACAATTCCCCAGTATGGAAGAGTTCAGTTCTCAATTCTCTTTAATGGATGCGATGGAGAGAAGAAACATGGTGGAATTTTTCATCTTGCCCTTCCTCAGAAGAAACACGACAGGTGAGATGGAAGTCTCTCTTTTCTGCACATATTTAGGACAGAATTTGGGAAATGTTTGGGAGATCTTTAAGGTAATTGTACTGTGTTTGTTCGGTCAGATCCAGGCTGTGTGTTCAGTGTTAACACCAACACTGAGTGGCTGCTGATGAACTTTGGGCCGTTTTCTCAGTTTGTGTCTCTCAGAGATCTGCAGTCCATCAACACAAACTTTGATCCTGTATGTCTTTACGTCTTCAACATTTGATTTCATTAACGAAGGAGCACAAAAAGAAACAAAATAATGCCACCCACATCCTCAAACTTACCGTTGACCTGTAGAAGTTCATATCTTCTCTTTTCTTGTTCTTCTCTCTGTCTTTAGTTGGAGACTCTGGTGTATCTCTCTCCAGATCAGATGGTTGGACTGATGGTCGATGATCTTCCTGGTCTTCCTGAGAAAAATGTGGTCATCGATAGAGTGTTTAATCATCTGCTTGAGTCTCCTGTGGAACGAGGACTACCTGGAGTTCTGGAAAACCTGCTCTCACGCTCCCAAATAGTAAAACCTACTTAGATGTTAACAGCTTGTTGGTTCTTATACATGGATTATGAGAAATGGGATTAGAGGTTAAATAAACAGTGGCAAATAAATAGTGTATGATACTTTCAGACTGTTTGTTTGTTCTGGAAGACACTATGGGTTTGTTCCAAAACCTCGTGATTTTAAAGCCCAAAGTATACTTCGGTTAGATGCAAATTATAGGCGTGTGCGTACAGGATGCATGACACTAATTTCATCGTCAGCAGAGTCCTCGAGCACTAAACGCGTGCGCCTCACTTTTTGTAACCACGCATACACTGAATTCACAGTTTGCAAGTGCGCCTAGAATTGTTTGCACTAATACGTGGATCCACAACACGGCAACACTCACAGTCGAGCCGCTGCTTTCAAGAAGAAGCACTAGAAGAAGATGTAATCACCAGTAAACAACAGGAGATGAAGCTGGAAAGAACAACAGTAGATGTGCATGACAAAAAGAGGTCAGGAGATGACTGAATTTGTTTAAATCGTCTCTGAAGGAATAGAAATACATCTTTATGGGTATAAACTCCTGAAGAGAAATAGTCCATTGTCTAATAGCAGTTGTAGCGCACATGCAGCAACCACCAATGTATGGCCGCACAGTCAAATGAAGTATAATTTGAAAGGCTCAGCGTTCGACTGTAGTGTTTCCATTAAAACCGAAATATACTTGGGCTAAAGGCATCGTAGGCGCTCCTGATGTGACGGCTGTTCCAAAAGGTAGGTACTATAATTGTGCTGCGTCCCAACTATCACGTTTTGGACAAATTCGAAGGTAACATCGTATGTGTCCTTCCCCAGGAAGGCACTCCCAGAATGCACTGTATTGAGCTCGGTGGGAAACTAAATCCAATATGTGGAATATGAGGCGAGATTAATTTTGATTATAAATGATTTTAATCTATTCAACACTGCAAAGAATCGATAAACATATTTGATGTGATAGGAAACTGACTTATTTACCCAAAATGTGTGTGAGGTATGTCGTTCCTGTCGCATCACCTGTACTGAAATCAGTAGCAAGTTGAGTCTCCCGTGTGCTGTGCACGGGGAGAATTATTTGAATGACACATGGAGTTGCTGCCTATGTAGAGCATTCCAAATCAGTCTCTTTGTGGCTCCATTTCAGTTAGGATGCTCCCATTGAAGACAGTTGCCTAAGTAGGTAACTGAGAGCGATGCAGCACTCAAGGTTTTGAAACAAACCCTAAATCTCTTAGGATTCTTCATACACTTAAAACAAATATCTAATCATCTAAATATCAAATATCAATAATCTGATTCATGTTCCTGTTTCCACAGACCTTTATTCCGTGCAACTCCTACATACTGATGTAAGTGTTCTTCAGCGTCTGATGTCACATTATTGAGTCTCTGGTGTTTCTTCTGCTGTACTCGTCAGCTCCTCTAATTCTGTTTACTTCTCAGTTTTTCGAGGCTGTTCCAGGCTCTACCCTTCCTGCCATCAGAGATTGAGACTCTGGTTCTTCACACAACTGGAGAACTCAAGCAGAATGGAGCGAGAGGTCATTCTCTTCACTTTCTCTGTCTTTGTGTCTACATGATCTCTCACTGTTAGCTTTACTAAAAAATACAAATGTTTCATGTTATTTCTGCCGTAACGAATGGTTAAATGTGTGCTTGTTATTTTCAGGATGTTCACTTCCTGAACCTCCAACAGTAAGACTTCTTCTTTATTGATTTCTTAACATAATATTCATTCTAGTCTTGGAGAATTCAATAAAAGCCTACAATTCATATCACACCTAAATTCATTTTTCATCAAAGCTGTAATGTGTGGTGTTTTCTTTTGTTTCAGTGTCTAGTCACACCGGTGAATGGTACGTAAATGAAAAACATACTTGCTGAAGCAAAACCATCAGTACTCTAACAAACATTGTTCGATATCTCACTATAGGAAATATATCGGTGAAACCAGAAGTGCCCATGACACCACATCAAATTTTCGAGTTTTGTATTCAGTTATTATTCAAATTGAGTAGCTCTAATGAATGTGTTGTTTTCATTTAACAGCTACCAGAGCTTGTGCAGGAGTCAACAGGTACAAGCAAATACTGTTATGACCACTTTGGCACATTGACATCATCTGTGAGACAGGAAGTAATCATGAAACTCTGATGTTTTCCACAGTAAAGAGCTGGAGAACCTCCTGTCAGCTGGTCTCACCAGAGTCCCCTGTAATATCAGCCTGGAGCAGTACGCTTGCTCTTCGGTAAGATGACAAAAGACATTGAACATCGTCCCTTCACGTCTCTTGTGTCTGGGAATCTAACTCCAAAGAGTTTCTGAAATCATAATATTACTTCCCGAACTGTGATGTCCACTGAAAAAGTACTTTTTGTTCATAGTTGACAGGCTTCACTGCTGAAAACCTGGCTATGCTTCTGATGTGCCAACTATCCAGCAGCAACAGTTACTCAAAGGAGATCTGGAAAATGCTCTTCACCAAAACAAATGATGTTCTAGATCAAGCCCTCGTCATCTTTTCCAATATGGTAGTGAATATGTTATACAAGCCTTGTACAGCTCCTAGTATTTTTCCAGGATTAACTGGGAACATCAAAATAATTCTTCTTCATTACTTCATCAGTCTCAGCCAATAAGAGGAGTGTCCGTACCCAATGTGCTGGATGTGATTGGTGAGCTGAGATTGGAGCAGTTCGGTCCTGACCAATGGAGTGACATCGGTTTCATCAGCATGTGGTTCGGTCAGAATCTGAGACCGTTTTTAGCATCCGCATCAGCGACTCTACTGACGTGCATTAGCAGCAAAAACCTCAGCTGTCAAACTTACCAGCGCATGTAAGAAATACATTTACTCAACGTTCACAGTAGCTCAAGACTTTCAGGAGTTTATAAGATGCTTTACTCGCCTTTATTTTGAACAATTCCCCAGTATGGAAGAGTTCAGTTCTCAATTCTCTTTAATGGATGCGATGGAGAGAAGAAACATGGTGGAATTTTTCATCTTGCCCTTCCTCAGAAGAAACACGACAGGTGAGATGGAAGTCTCTCTTTTCTGCACATATTTAGGACAGAATTTGGGAAATGTTTGGGAGATCTTTAAGGTAATTGTACTGTGTTTGTTCGGTCAGATCCAGGCTGTGTGTTCAGTGTTAACACCAACACTGAGTGGCTGCTGATGAACTTTGGGCCGTTTTCTCAGTTTGTGTCTCTCAGAGATCTGCAGTCCATCAACACAAACTTTGATCCTGTATGTCTTTATGTCTTCAACATTTGATTTCATTAACGAAGGAGCACAAAAAGAAACGAAATAATGCCACCCACATCCTCAAACTTACCGTTGACCTGTAGAAGTTCATATCTTCTCTTTTCTTGTTCTTCTCTCTGTCTTTAGTTGGAGACTCTGGTGTATCTCTCTCCAGATCAGATGGTTGGACTGATGGTCGATGATCTTCCTGGTCTTCCTGAGAAAAATGTGGTCATCGATAGAGTGTTTAATCATCTGCTTGAGTCTCCTGTGGAACGAGGACTACCTGGAGTTCTGGAAAACCTGCTCTCACGCTCCCAAATAGTAAAACCTACTTAGATGTTAACAGCTTGTTGGTTCTTATACATGGATTATGAGAAATGGGATTAGAGGTTAAATAAACAGTGGCAAATAAATAGTGTATGATACTTTCAGACTGTTTGTTTGTTCTGGAAGACACTATGGGTTTGTTCCAAAACCTCGTGATTTTAAAGCCCAAAGTATACTTCGGTTAGATGCAAATTATAGGCGTGTGCGTACAGGATGCATGACACTAATTTCATCGTCAGCAGAGTCCTCGAGCACTAAACGCGTGCGCCTCACTTTTTGTAACCACGCATACACTGAATTCACAGTTTGCAAGTGCGCCTAGAATTGTTTGCACTAATACGTGGATCCACAACACGGCAACACTCACAGTCGAGCCGCTGCTTTCAAGAAGAAGCACTAGAAGAAGATGTAATCGCCAGTAAACAACAGGAGATGAAGCTGGAAAGAACAACAGTAGATGTGCATGACAAAAAGAGGTCAGGAGATGACTGAATTTGTTTAAATCGTCTCTGAAGGAATAGAAATACATCTTTATGGGTATAAACTCCTGAAGAGAAATAGTCCATTGTCTAATAGCAGTCGTAGCGCACATGCAGCAACCACCAATGTATGGCCGCACAGTCAAATGAAGTATAATTTGAAAGGCTCAGCGTTCGACTGTAGTGTTTCCATTAAAACCGAAATATACTTGGGCTAAAGGCATCGTAGGCGCTCCTGATGTGACGGCTGTTCCAAAAGGTAGGTACTATAATTGTGCTGCGTCCCAACTATCACGTTTTGGACAAATTCAAAGGTAACATCGTATGTGTCCTTCCCCAGGAAGGCACTCCCAGAATGCACTGTATTGAGCTCGGTGGGAAACTGAATCCAATATGTGGAATATGACGCGAGATTAATTTTGATTATAAATGATTTTAATCTATTCAACACTGCAAAGAATCGATAAACATATTTGATGTGATAGGAAACTGACTTATTTACCCAAAATGTGTGTGAGGTATGTCGTTCCTGTCGCATCACCTGTACTGAAATCAGTAGCAAGTTGAGTCTCCCGTGTGCTGTGCACGGGGAGAATTATTTGAATGACACATGGAGTTGCTGCCTATGTAGAGCATTCCAAATCAGTCTCTTTGTGGCTCCATTTCAGTTAGGATGCTCCCATTGAAGACAGTTGCCTAAGTAGGTAACTGAGAGCGATGCAGCACTCAAGGTTTTGAAACAAACCCTAAATCTCTTAGGATTCTTCATACACTTAAAACAAATATCTAATCATCTAAATATCAAATATCAATAATCTGATTCATGTTCCTGTTTCCACAGACCTTTATTCCGTGCAACTCCTACATACTGATGTAAGTGTTCTTCAGCGTCTGATGTCACATTATTGAGTCTCTGGTGTTTCTTCTGCTGTACTCGTCAGCTCCTCTAATTCTGTTTACTTCTCAGTTTTTCGAGGCTGTTCCAGGCTCTACCCTTCCTGCCATCAGAGATTGAGACTCTGGTTCTTCACACAACTGGAGAACTCAAGCAGAATGGAGCGAGAGGTCATTCTCTTCACTTTCTCTGTCTTTGTGTCTACATGATCTCTCACTGTTAGCTTTACTAAAAAATACAAATGTTTCATGTTATTTCTGCCGTAACGAATGGTTAAATGTGTGCTTGTTATTTTCAGGATGTTCACTTCCTGAACCTCCAACAGTAAGACTTCTTCTTTATTGATTTCTTAACATAATATTCATTCTAGTCTTGGAGAATTCAATAAAAGCCTACAATTCATATCACACCTAAATTCATTTTTCATCAAAGCTGTAATGTGTGGTGTTTTCTTTTGTTTCAGTGTCTAGTCACACCGGTGAATGGTACGTAAATGAAAAACATACTTGCTGAAGCAAAACCATCAGTACTCTAACAAACATTGTTCGATATCTCACTATAGGAAATATATCGGTGAAACCAGAAGTGCCCATGACACCACATCAAATTTTCGAGTTTTGTATTCAGTTATTATTCAAATTGAGTAGCTCTAATGAATGTGTTGTTTTCATTTAACAGCTACCAGAGCTTGTGCAGGAGTCAACAGGTACAAGCAAATACTGTTATGACCACTTTGGCACATTGACATCATCTGTGAGACAGGAAGTAATCATGAAACTCTGATGTTTTCCACAGTAAAGAGCTGGAGAACCTCCTGTCAGCTGGTCTCACCAGAGTCCCCTGTAATATCAGCCTGGAGCAGTACGCTTGCTCTTCGGTAAGATGACAAAAGACATTGAACATCGTCCCTTCACGTCTCTTGTGTCTGGGAATCTAACTCCAAAGAGTTTCTGAAATCATAATATTACTTCCCGAACTGTGATGTCCACTGAAAAAGTACTTTTTGTTCATAGTTGACAGGCTTCACTGCTGAAAACCTGGCTATGCTTCTGATGTGCCAACTATCCAGCAGCAACAGTTACTCAAAGGAGATCTGGAAAATGCTCTTCACCAAAACAAATGATGTTCTAGATCAAGCCCTCGTCATCTTTTCCAATATGGTAGTGAATATGTTATACAAGCCTTGTACAGCTCCTAGTATTTTTCCAGGATTAACTGGGAACATCAAAATAATTCTTCTTCATTACTTCATCAGTCTCAGCCAATAAGAGGAGTGTCCGTACCCAATGTGCTGGATGTGATTGGTGAGCTGAGATTGGAGCAGTTCGGTCCTGACCAATGGAGTGACATCGGTTTCATCAGCATGTGGTTCGGTCAGAATCTGAGACCGTTTTTAGCATCCGCATCAGCGACTCTACTGACGTGCATTAGCAGCAAAAACCTCAGCTGTCAAACTTACCAGCGCATGTAAGAAATACATTTACTCAACGTTCACAGTAGCTCAAGACTTTCAGGAGTTTATAAGATGCTTTACTCGCCTTTATTTTGAACAATTCCCCAGTATGGAAGAGTTCAGTTCTCAATTCTCTTTAATGGATGCGATGGAGAGAAGAAACATGGTGGAATTTTTCATCTTGCCCTTCCTCAGAAGAAACACGACAGGTGAGATGGAAGTCTCTCTTTTCTGCACATATTTAGGACAGAATTTGGGAAATGTTTGGGAGATCTTTAAGGTAATTGTACTGTGTTTGTTCGGTCAGATCCAGGCTGTGTGTTCAGTGTTAACACCAACACTGAGTGGCTGCTGATGAACTTTGGGCCGTTTTCTCAGTTTGTGTCTCTCAGAGATCTGCAGTCCATCAACACAAACTTTGATCCTGTATGTCTTTATGTCTTCAACATTTGATTTCATTAACGAAGGAGCACAAAAAGAAACAAAATAATGCCACCCACATCCTCAAACTTACCGTTGACCTGTAGAAGTTCATATCTTCTCTTTTCTTGTTCTTCTCTCTGTCTTTAGTTGGAGACTCTGGTGTATCTCTCTCCAGATCAGATGGTTGGACTGATGGTCGATGATCTTCCTGGTCTTCCTGAGAAAAATGTGGTCATCGATAGAGTGTTTAATCATCTGCTTGAGTCTCCTGTGGAACGAGGACTACCTGGAGTTCTGGAAAACCTGCTCTCACGCTCCCAAATAGTAAAACCTACTTAGATGTTAACAGCTTGTTGGTTCTTATACATGGATTATGAGAAATGGGATTAGAGGTTAAATAAACAGTGGCAAATAAATAGTGTATGATACTTTCAGACTGTTTGTTTGTTCTGGAAGACACTATGGGTTTGTTCCAAAACCTCGTGATTTTAAAGCCCAAAGTATACTTCGGTTAGATGCAAATTATAGGCGTGTGCGTACAGGATGCATGACACTAATTTCATCGTCAGCAGAGTCCTCGAGCACTAAACGCGTGCGCCTCACTTTTTGTAACCACGCATACACTGAATTCACAGTTTGCAAGTGCGCCTAGAATTGTTTGCACTAATACGTGGATCCACAACACGGCAACACTCACAGTCGAGCCGCTGCTTTCAAGAAGAAGCACTAGAAGAAGATGTAATCGCCAGTAAACAACAGGAGATGAAGCTGGAAAGAACAACAGTAGATGTGCATGACAAAAAGAGGTCAGGAGATGACTGAATTTGTTTAAATCGTCTCTGAAGGAATAGAAATACATCTTTATGGGTATAAACTCCTGAAGAGAAATAGTCCATTGTCTAATAGCAGTCGTAGCGCACATGCAGCAACCACCAATGTATGGCCGCACAGTCAAATGAAGTATAATTTGAAAGGCTCAGCGTTCGACTGTAGTGTTTCCATTAAAACCGAAATATACTTGGGCTAAAGGCATCGTAGGCGCTCCTGATGTGACGGCTGTTCCAAAAGGTAGGTACTATAATTGTGCTGCGTCCCAACTATCACGTTTTGGACAAATTCAAAGGTAACATCGTATGTGTCCTTCCCCAGGAAGGCACTCCCAGAATGCACTGTATTGAGCTCGGTGGGAAACTGAATCCAATATGTGGAATATGACGCGAGATTAATTTTGATTATAAATGATTTTAATCTATTCAACACTGCAAAGAATCGATAAACATATTTGATGTGATAGGAAACTGACTTATTTACCCAAAATGTGTGTGAGGTATGTCGTTCCTGTCGCATCACCTGTACTGAAATCAGTAGCAAGTTGAGTCTCCCGTGTGCTGTGCACGGGGAGAATTATTTGAATGACACATGGAGTTGCTGCCTATGTAGAGCATTCCAAATCAGTCTCTTTGTGGCTCCATTTCAGTTAGGATGCTCCCATTGAAGACAGTTGCCTAAGTAGGTAACTGAGAGCGATGCAGCACTCAAGGTTTTGAAACAAACCCTAAATCTCTTAGGATTCTTCATACACTTAAAACAAATATCTAATCATCTAAATATCAAATATCAATAATCTGATTCATGTTCCTGTTTCCACAGACCTTTATTCCGTGCAACTCCTACATACTGATGTAAGTGTTCTTCAGCGTCTGATGTCACATTATTGAGTCTCTGGTGTTTCTTCTGCTGTACTCGTCAGCTCCTCTAATTCTGTTTACTTCTCAGTTTTTCGAGGCTGTTCCAGGCTCTACCCTTCCTGCCATCAGAGATTGAGACTCTGGTTCTTCACACAACTGGAGAACTCAAGCAGAATGGAGCGAGAGGTCATTCTCTTCACTTTCTCTGTCTTTGTGTCTACATGATCTCTCACTGTTAGCTTTACTAAAAAATACAAATGTTTCATGTTATTTCTGCCGTAACGAATGGTTAAATGTGTGCTTGTTATTTTCAGGATGTTCACTTCCTGAACCTCCAACAGTAAGACTTCTTCTTTATTGATTTCTTAACATAATATTCATTCTAGTCTTGGAGAATTCAATAAAAGCCTACAATTCATATCACACCTAAATTCATTTTTCATCAAAGCTGTAATGTGTGGTGTTTTCTTTTGTTTCAGTGTCTAGTCACACCGGTGAATGGTACGTAAATGAAAAACATACTTGCTGAAGCAAAACCATCAGTACTCTAACAAACATTGTTCGATATCTCACTATAGGAAATATATCGGTGAAACCAGAAGTGCCCATGACACCACATCAAATTTTCGAGTTTTGTATTCAGTTATTATTCAAATTGAGTAGCTCTAATGAATGTGTTGTTTTCATTTAACAGCTACCAGAGCTTGTGCAGGAGTCAACAGGTACAAGCAAATACTGTTATGACCACTTTGGCACATTGACATCATCTGTGAGACAGGAAGTAATCATGAAACTCTGATGTTTTCCACAGTAAAGAGCTGGAGAACCTCCTGTCAGCTGGTCTCACCAGAGTCCCCTGTAATATCAGCCTGGAGCAGTACGCTTGCTCTTCGGTAAGATGACAAAAGACATTGAACATCGTCCCTTCACGTCTCTTGTGTCTGGGAATCTAACCCCAAAGAGTTTCTGAAATCATAATATTACTTCCCGAACTGTGATGTCCACTGAAAAAGTACTTTTTGTTCATAGTTGACAGGCTTCACTGCTGAAAACCTGGCTATGCTTCTGATGTGCCAACTATCCAGCAGCAACAGTTACTCAAAGGAGATCTGGAAAATGCTCTTCACCAAAACAAATGATGTTCTAGATCAAGCCCTCGTCATCTTTTCCAATATGGTAGTGAATATGTTATACAAGCCTTGTACAGCTCCTCTTATTTTTCCAGGATTAACTGGGAACATCAAAATAATTCTTCTTCATTACTTCATCAGTCTCAGCCAATAAGAGGAGTGTCCGTACCCAATGTGCTGGATGTGATTGGTGAGCTGAGATTGGAGCAGTTCGGTCCTGACCAATGGAGTGGCATCGGTTTCATCAGCATGTGGTTCGGTCAGAATCTGAGACCGTTTTTAGCATCCGCATCAGCGACTCTACTGACGTGCATTAGCAGCAAAAACCTCAGCTGTCAAACTTACCAGCGCATGTAAGAAATACATTTACTCAACGTTCACAGTAGCTCAAGACTTTCAGGAGTTTATAAGATGCTTTACTCGCCTTTATTTTGAACAATTCCCCAGTATGGAAGAGTTCAGTTCTCAATTCTCTTTAATGGATGCGATGGAGAGAAGAAACATGGTGGAATTTTTCATCTTGCCCTTCCTCAGAAGAAACACGACAGGTGAGATGGAAGTCTCTCTTTTCTGCACATATTTAGGACAGAATTTGGGAAATGTTTGGGAGATCTTTAAGGTAATTGTACTGTGTTTGTTCGGTCAGATCCAGGCTGTGTGTTCAGTGTTAACACCAACACTGAGTGGCTGCTGATGAACTTTGGGCCGTTTTCTCAGTTTGTGTCTCTCAGAGATCTGCAGTCCATCAACACAAACTTTGATCCTGTATGTCTTTATGTCTTCAACATTTGATTTCATTAACGAAGGAGCACAAAAAGAAACAAAATAATGCCACCCACATCCTCAAACTTACCGTTGACCTGTAGAAGTTCATATCTTCTCTTTTCTTGTTCTTCTCTCTGTCTTTAGTTGGAGACTCTGGTGTATCTCTCTCCAGATCAGATGGTTGGACTGATGGTCGATGATCTTCCTGGTCTTCCTGAGAAAAATGTGGTCATCGATAGAGTGTTTAATCATCTGCTTGAGTCTCCTGTGGAACGAGGACTACCTGGAGTTCTGGAAAACCTGCTCTCACGCTCCCAAATAGTAAAACCTACTTAGATGTTAACAGCTTGTTGGTTCTTATACATGGATTATGAGAAATGGGATTAGAGGTTAAATAAACAGTGGCAAATAAATAGTGTATGATACTTTCAGACTGTTTGTTTGTTCTGGAAGACACTATGGGTTTGTTCCAAAACCTCGTGATTTTAAAGCTCAAAGTATACTTCGGTTAGATGCAAATTATAGGCGTGTGCGTACAGGATGCATGACACTAATTTCATCGTCAGCAGAGTCCTCGAGCACTAAACGCGTGCGCCTCACTTTTTGTAACCACGCATACACTGAATTCACAGTTTGCAAGTGCGCCTAGAATTGTTTGCACTAATACGTGGATCCACAACACGGCAACACTCACAGTCGAGCCGCTGCTTTCAAGAAGAAGCACTAGAAGAAGATGTAATCGCCAGTAAACAACAGGAGATGAAGCTGGAAAGAACAACAGTAGATGTGCATGACAAAAAGAGGTCAGGAGATGACTGAATTTGTTTAAATCGTCTCTGAAGGAATAGAAATACATCTTTATGGGTATAAACTCCTGAAGAGAAATAGTCCATTGTCTAATAGCAGTCGTAGCGCACATGCAGCAACCGCCAATGTATGGCCGCACAGTCAAATGAAGTATAATTTGCAAGGCTCAGCGTTCGACTGTAGTGTTTCCATTAAAACTGAAATATACTTTGGCTAAAGGCATCGTAGGTGCTCCTGATGTGACGGCTGTTCCAAAAGGTAGGTACTATAATTGTGCTGCGTCCCAAGCTATCTCGTTTTGGACAAATTTCGAAGGTAACATCGTATGTGTCCTTCCCCAGGAAGGCACTCCCAGAATGCACTGTATTGAGCTCGGTGGGAAACTAAATCCAATATGTGGAATATGAGGCGAGATTAATTTTGATTATAAATGATTTTAATCTATTCAACACTGCAAAGAATCGATAAACGGGGTGAGGAATGATGGCGCCTGTGTCGGCATGCCGTCGGTTGCTCCTCTCTGTGATAGTTTGGCTGTTGTTTGTTTGGTTTTTAAACTGTGAAGCCCTTATGGTATATGACCGCCAATCTCTTCTAGATATCAGATCAACATTTTACAAATTGGATGTGGAGTGTGTTTTTAAGAATCCATTTGGAGGTGTTACAACAGACTTCGCGGAGTGCCTCCGTTGTTGGCCTATAAGCAAAACACGGAGGAAGCGCAGGAGGAAACGCGGGTCTCGAGGAGGTCGTACGATCAAGCTGAAAGCCCGTCTGCATGCGGGCTGTATTCCAAGCTCCTTTTGCGAGCCGTCTTATGGCGACTCCGTGGTCTGGCGTCTCCTAGATCAGGCTCATCGGTGGCTCCGACCTGTCCTTCCCCTGATTTCGTCCTCCGCCCCTTGTGTCGGCTTTCCTCGTACCGGCCATCGTTTTCGAAGAGCTGGAGCGGCTCCTGGTGTGCTGCGGCCGTTGCGCAGAGTGTCACTCTCTTCCGAAGCTGTCCCTCCACCCTATATGGCTCTAATGAACGCTCGTTCAGTGGTAAACAAGACTTTCCTGCTGAATGACTTTTTCTCTTCGCACAATTTGGATTTTATGTTCATCACCGAATCATGGATTAAGGATGGTGATCTTACCCCCTTTTCTGAACTGGTCCCGGTTGATTGTACATTCTTTAACTCCCCTCGCCAAACTAGACGAGGGGGTGGGCTTGTGACCGTGCTGAAAAACTCTTACTGCGCGCGATGTCGCATCCTCCCTGTGGATATTTACTCCAGCTTCGAAGCCCAACTTTTACATCTCGACTGGAACGGTCCTGTTTGTTTAGGGGTGATCTACCGTCCTCCACACGCAGTTAAGGACTTTTTACCGCAATTCACTGAATTTATTGGTAAAATTGTGACTAAATTTGATCGTTTTTTATTGGTGGGTGATTTTAACATTCATGTCTGCTGTAAGTCAAACCCTCTGGCAAGGGAATTTATTAATATAATTGATGCTTTTAACCTGATACAGTGGGTTAAACATCCCACTCATATCCACGGTCATACTCTGGACCTTGTTCTATCTTACGGGGTAGAAATTTCTGATATAACAGTTTCTGATTATATGCTCTCTGATCATAAGCCTATTTTATTTTCCATGTCCCTTCCTAGTCTTCCTCATGTCTCTACTAAAACAACATCTATGTCCAGGGTCTACTCTCTTCAGTTCAGTGAAAGTTTTAGTCAGTGCTTTTTTAAATCTTGTTCTCATCTACTTCTGGAGTCTCCGTTAGCGGACCTGGATGCGGATGAACACCTGAGTTTGTTAAATAGCGTTTGGTTTGATGTACTGAATGAGACTGTCCCTTTAAGGCCTCTTAAACACAAAGAAAAATCTGAACTGTGGTATACCGCTGAGACTCGGGTACTAAGACAAGCTTGTAGAAAGGCTGAGCGTAAATGGAAGAAGGACAATCTCCACATTTCACTACAATTATTTAGAGATAGTTTGCTGGCCTATCAGAGAGCCGCCAAATCGGCTAAGGCAACCTATTTTTCAAATTTAATATTACATAATCACTCTAGACCTAAAGTCCTGTTTTCTGTTATTAATTCTGTTGTTAACCCTCCAGTCAATACACTGTCTGTTGCCTCTGCTGCTCTTTCTGAAAGCTTTTTGAGGTTTTTTAAGGATAAAGCAGTTAATTTAGGACCGGTAGCTCATATTCCCCCTTTTGAGCTGCCTCTCCATCCACAGTTGTCTATATCCTGGGATGTCTTTGAACCTGTCTCCCTTCTGACACTCAGTGACACTATTGCCAAGCTGAAACCTTCCTTCTCTTCATATGATGTTATTCACCCTAGGTATTTAAAGCAAATTGTTGACTCAGTCGGACCAGGTCTAATGTCGTTTTTAAACAAGTGCCTTTTAACTGGGGTGGTTCCTGCTTATTTGAAAGTGGCAACTGTCATACCTCTCCTAAAGAAGCCTTCACTTGATCTGTCTATTTTAAAAAATTATCGCCCCATCTCTGTTTTGCCTTTTATCTCCAAGGTTTTGGAAAAGATTGTGTTCTTTCAACTACAATCCTTCCTTGCTGCAAATAATATGTTTGAACATTTTCAATCGGGTTTTAAAACTGCCCACAGCACTGAAACAGCCCTTCTGAGAGTGTTAAATGACATTTATTTGGCAACTGATACGGGTAGCTCTGTGGTTCTCGTTCTTTTAGATCTATCATCTGCTTTTGACACCGTTAACCATTCGGTTTTAATTAATAGACTGAAATCTTGGGTGGGTCTCTCTGGTACAGTCCTAAAATGGTTCCAGTCATTTTTATCGGACAGGAAATTTGTGGTTAGGACAGGTGAATTTTTATCTTCTTCTGCTCCTCTCCCATGTGGCCTTCCGCAAGGCTCGATTTTGGCCCCCTCTTTGTTTTCATTGTATATGCTGCCTCTGGGATCTATCTTTGGAAAACATGGGGTGTCGTATCACTTGTACGCCGATGATACCCAAATCTATTTGCCTTTCAGGAAAAATGATCGACTGGCCATGACTGCTCTTACCTCTTGTCTAGATGAGGTTAAATCCTGGTTATCACTAAATTTTTTATCCTTAAATAAGGAGAAAACTGAAGTAATTGTATTTGGCCCTTCAGAAAATACAAAAACACTTAATCTGGATCTGGGATCTCTATCGGCTTTTAGGTCCTCGCAGGCACGGAATCTGGGTGTTATCCTGGATGACTCCTTAAAATTTGATAAACAAATTTCTTTAGTAGTTGGGTCCAGTTTTCATCAGCTCCGTCTACTTGGAAAAATCAAACATTTCCTTACTGATAAGACTTTGGAGATGGCAGTGTATGCTTTTATTACGTCACGTATTGACTATTGCAATTCGTTATACTGTGGCATTTCTAAGGCCCAAATTGCCCGTCTACAGTTAGTTCAAAATGCTGCCTCAAGATTTCTGTTGAAAAAGAAGAAAAGGGATCGCGCCACTCCACTTTTAAAGACACTTCATTGGTTGCCAGTGCAATTTAGAATACATTTTAAAATTCTACTATTTGTTTTTAAATCACTGCACTTTCAGTCACCTGGCTATCTATCTGACCTGCTCCATCAGTATATCCCCTCAAGAAGCTTAAGATCTGGAGATCAGAATCTTATTTTAATTCCAAATTCTAGACTTAAACGCAGAGGTGACCGTGCCTTTTCGGTAATCGGTCCGCGTCTCTGGAATGACTTGCCAGTGGAAATTCGATTGGCTCCGAGTTTGACCATTTTCAAGTCTCTTTTAAAAACTCATTTGTTTTCGTTGGCATTTTAGGATTTTATGTTTTAGATCAAATTTTCTTTTTTTTTTCTTTTTTTTTTTTTTTTTTGTAAAGCTGTTCTTTTGTTGTGAAGCACTTTGGTCAGTCTGTGACTGTTTTAAATGTGCTATATAAATAAAGTAAACTTGAAACTTGAAACGAAACATATTTTATGTGATAGGAAACTGACTTATTTGCCCAAAATGTGTGTGAGGTATGTCGTTCCTGTCGCATCACCTGTACTGAAATCAATAGCAAGTTGAGTCTCCCGTGTGCTGTGCACGGGGAGAATTATTTGAATGACACATGGAGTTGCTGCCTATGTAGAGCATTCCAAATCAGTCTCTTTGTGGCTCCATTTCAGTTAGGATGCTCCCATTGAAGACAGTTGCCTAAGTAGGTAACTGAGAGCGATGCAGCACTCAAGGTTTTGAAACAAACCCTAAATCTCTTAGGATTCTTCATACACTTAAAACAAATATCTAATCATCTAAATATCAAATATCAATAGTCTGATTCATGTTCCTGTTTCCACAGACCTTTATTCCGTGCAACTCCTACATACTGATGTAAGTGTTCTTCAGCGTCTGATGTCACATTATTCAGTCTCTGGTGTTTCTTCTGCTGTACTCGTCAGCTCCTCTAATTCTGTTTACTTCTCAGTTTTTCGAGGCTGTTCCAGGCTCTACCCTTCCTGCCATCAGAGATTGAGACTCTGGTTCTTCACACAACTGGAGAACTCAAGCAGAATGGAGCGAGAGGTCATTCTCTTCACTTTCTCTGTCTTTGTGTCTACATGATCTCTCACTGTTAGCTTTACTAAAAAATACAAATGTTTCATGTTATTTCTGCCGTAACGAATGGTTAAATGTGTGCTTGTTATTTTCAGGATGTTCACTTCCTGAACCTCCAACAGTAAGACTTCTTCTTTATTGATTTCTTAATATAATATTCATTCTAGTCTTGGAGAATTCAATAAAAGCCTACAATTCATATCACACCTAAATTCATTTTTCATCAAAGCTGTAATGTGTGGTGTTTTCTTTTGTTTCAGTGTCTAGTCACACCGGTGAATGGTACGTAAATGAAAAACATACTTGCTGAAGCAAAACCATCAGTACTCTAACAAACATTGTTCGATATCTCACTATAGGAAATATATCGGTGAAACCAGAAGTGCCCATGACACCACATCAAATTTTCGAGTTTTGTATTCAGTTATTATTCAAATTGAGTAGCTCTAATGAATGTGTTGTTTTCATTTAACAGCTACCAGAGCTTGTGCAGGAGTCAACAGGTACAAGCAAATACTGTTATGACCACTTTGGCACATTGACATCATCTGTGAGACAGGAAGTACTCATGAAACTCTGATGTTTTCCACAGTAAAGAGCTGGAGAACCTCCTGTCAGCTGGTCTCACCAGAGTCCCCTGTAATATCAGCCTGGAGCAGTACGCTTGCTCTTCGGTAAGATGACAAAAGACATTGAACATCGTCCCTTCACGTCTCTTGTGTCTGGGAATCTAACCCCAAAGAGTTTCTGAAATCATAATATTACTTCCCGAACTGTGATGTCCACTGAAAAAGTACTTTTTGTTCATAGTTGACAGGCTTCACTGCTGAAAACCTGGCTATGCTTCTGATGTGCCAACTATCCAGCAGCAACAGTTACTCAAAGGAGATCTGGAAAATGCTCTTCACCAAAACAAATGATGTTCTAGATCAAGCCCTCGTCATCTTTTCCAATATGGTAGTGAATATGTTATACAAGCCTTGTACAGCTCCTAGTATTTTTCCAGGATTAACTGGGAACATCAAAATAATTCTTCTTCATTACTTCATTAGTCTCAGCCAATAAGAGGAGTGTCCGTACCCAATGTGCTGGATGTGATTGGTGAGCTGAGATTGGAGCAGTTCGGTCCTGACCAATGGAGTGACATCGGTTTCATCAGCATGTGGTTCGGTCAGAATCTGAGACCGTTTTTAGCATCCGCATCAGTGACTCTACTGACGTGCATTAGCAGCAAAAACCTCAGCTGTCAAACTTACAAGCGCATGTAAGAAATACATTTACTCAACGTTCACAGTAGCTCAAGACTTTCAGGAGTTTATAAGATGCTTTACTCACCTTTATTTTGAACAATTTCCCAGTATGGAAGAGTTCAGTTCTCAATTCTCTTTAATGGATGCGATGGAGAGAAGAAACATGGTGGAATTTTTCATCTTGCCCTTCCTCAGAAGAAACACGACAGGTGAGATGGAAGTCTCTCTTTTCTGCACATATTTAGGACAGAATTTGGGAAATGTTTGGGAGATCTTTAAGGTAATTGTACTGTGTTTGTTCGGTCAGATCCAGGCTGTGTGTTCAGTGTTAACACCAACACTGAGTGGCTGCTGATGAACTTTGGGCCGTTTTCTCAGTTTGTGTCTCTCAGAGATCTGCAGTCCATCAACACAAACTTTGATCCTGTATGTCTTTATGTCTTCAACATTTGATTTCATTAACGAAGGAGCACAAAAAGAAACAAAATAATGCCACCCACATCCTCAAACTTACCGTTGACCTGTAGAAGTTCATATCTTCTCTTTTCTTGTTCTTCTCTCTGTCTTTAGTTGGAGACTCTGGTGTATCTCTCTCCAGATCAGATGGTTGGACTGATGGTCAATGATCTTCCTGGTCTTCCTGAGAAAAATGTGGTCATCGATAGAGTGTTTAATCATCTGCTTGAGTCTCCTGTGGAACGAGGACTACCTGGAGTTCTGGAAAACCTGCTCTCACGCTCCCAAATAGTAAAACCTACTTAGATGTTAACAGCTTGTTGGTTCTTATACATGGATTATGAGAAATGGGATTAGAGGTTAAATAAACAGTGGCAAATAAATAGTGTATGATACTTTCAGACTGTTTGTTTGTTCTGGAAGACACTATGGGTTTGTTCCAAAACCTCGTGATTTTAAAGCCCAAAGTATACTTCGGTTAGATGCAAATTATAGGCGTGTGCGTACAGGATGCATGACACTAATTTCATCGTCAGCAGAGTCCTCGAGCACTAAACGCATGCGCCTCACTTTTTGGAACCACGTGTGACCTCTGTGTAGTGTCTTCTGCCGGATAATAATCTTTTGGAGCCCGTCAGGTTTGTGGTAACAGCAGGTTTATTCCACATCTGCATTCATGACAAAGGACAACAGTTGAATAATCCCATATGGACAAACAGCGTATGCTCTGTCTCAAGGAAAAATCCTCCGTTGCTTTTTGGAAAATTACTGTATCTACTACTCTTAAAACTCTACACAAAAGTACAGTACAGTTTGACACATTGATCGTATAGTGGATTTAAACTCATATAAACTAAATAAATAAAACACACCAAATTGTCCCTCTTAATCTTGCAAGGAGGAAACAAAATAAAACAATGTAATTATACTGATTTCCTACAGTTACCTTTCCATTTTATATGAACAGTTGTGTGTAAACAATTATGTAACTTCGTTACAATTCAACATACAAGAGGCAGACAAACAGCAGAAAATACCTCAATCTTACGTTCAAACATTACAACACATTATAACAACATACGGTAACATACCTGCATTCATGACAAAGGACAACAGTTGAATAATCCCATATGGACAAACAGCGTATGCTCTGTCTGGAAAGACGGCATCATGTTAAAGTTAGCTAGCTATACTGGAGAGACTTTCAATCGACTATAAAACACATATCCAGATGGTTGACTTTATAAAAACATGGCAAAATTAATCAACAACACATATTATTCAACCAAAGAAATCTATCTTAACTTTTACATGCTTTTCAAGTGAGTTAGCATTGTTTAGTCCACGGACATTCACAGACACGTTACCTCAAGGAAAAATCCTCCGTTGCTTTGAGGATTGCCCATAATCCTTCGTCATTACTAGCGTTCGCTGCAGGTACAACTTTATGACAGCAGGTGGCACAATAATCCCATTTAGTAGGATTTAACCTGAACCTTTTTAACTATGTTACACACGCATACACTGAATTCACAGTTTGCAAGTGCGCCTAGAATTGTTTGCACTAATACGTGGATCCACAACACGGCAACACTCACAGTCGAGCCGCTGCTTTCAAGAAGAAGCACTAGAAGAAGATGTAATCGCCAGTAAACAACAGGAGATGAAGCTGGAAAGAACAACAGTAGATGTGCATGACAAAAAGAGGTCAGGAGATGACTGAATTTGTTTAAATCGTCTCTGAAGGAATAGAAATACATCTTTATGGGTATAAACTCCTGAAGAGAAATAGTCCATTGTCTAATAGCAGTCGTAGCGCACATGCAGCAACCGCCAATGTATGGCCGCACAGTCAAATGAAGTATAATTTGAAAGGCTCAGCGTTCGACTGTAGTGTTTCCATTAAAACCGAAATATACTTGGGCTAAAGGCATCGTAGGCGCTCCTGATGTGACGGCTGTTCCAAAAGGTAGGTACTATAATTGTGCTGCGTCCCAACTATCACGTTTTGGACAAATTCGAAGGTAACATCGTATGTGTCCTTCCCCAGGAAGGCACTCCCAGAATGCACTGTATTGAGCTCGGTGGGAAACTAAATCCAATATGTGGAATATGAGGCGAGATTAATTTTGATTATAAATGATTTTAATCTATTCAACACTGCAAAGAATCGATAAACATATTTGATGTGATAGGAAACTGACTTATTTACCCAAAATGTGTGTGAGGTATGTCGTTCCTGTCGCATCACCTGTACTGAAATCAGTAGCAAGTTGAGTCTCCCGTGTGCTGTGCACGGGGAGAATTATTTGAATGACACGTGGAGTTGCTGCCTATGTAGAGCATTCCAAATCAGTCTCTTTGTGGCTCCATTTCAGTTAGGATGCTCCCATTGAAGACAGTTGCCTAAGTAGGTAACTGAGAGCGATGCAGCACTCAAGGTTTTGAAACAAACCCTAAATCTCTTAGGATTCTTCATACACTTAAAACAAATATCTAATCATCTAAATATCAAATATCAATAATCTGATTCATGTTCCTGTTTCCACAGACCTTTATTCCGTGCAACTCCTACATACTGATGTAAGTGTTCTTCAGCGTCTGATGTCACATTATTGAGTCTCTGGTGTTTCTTCTGCTGTACTCGTCAGCTCCTCTAATTCTGTTTACTTCTCAGTTTTTCGAGGCTGTTCCAGGCTCTACCCTTCCTGCCATCAGAGATTGAGACTCTGGTTCTTCACACAACTGGAGAACTCAAGCAGAATGGAGCGAGAGGTCATTCTCTTCACTTTCTCTGTCTTTGTGTCTACATGATCTCTCACTGTTAGCTTTACTAAAAAATACAAATGTTTCATGTTATTTCTGCCGTAACGAATGGTTAAATGTGTGCTTGTTATTTTCAGGATGTTCACTTCCTGAACCTCCAACAGTAAGACTTCTTCTTTATTGATTTCTTAACATAATATTCATTCTAGTCTTGGAGAATTCAATAAAAGCCTACAATTCATATCACACCTAAATTCATTTTTCATCAAAGCTGTAATGTGTGGTGTTTTCTTTTGTTTCAGTGTCTAGTCACACCGGTGAATGGTACGTAAATGAAAAACATACTTGCTGAAGCAAAACCATCAGTACTCTAACAAACATTGTACGATATCTCACTATAGGAAATATATCGGTGAAACCAGAAGTGCCCATGACACCACATCAAATTTTCGAGTTTTGTATTCAGTTATTATTCAAATTGAGTAGCTCTAATGAATGTGTTGTTTTCATTTAACAGCTACCAGAGCTTGTGCAGGAGTCAACAGGTACAAGCAAATACTGTTATGACCACTTTGGCACATTGACATCATCTGTGAGACAGGAAGTACTCATGAAACTCTGATGTTTTCCACAGTAAAGAGCTGGAGAACCTCCTGTCAGCTGGTCTCACCAGAGTCCCCTGTAATATCAGCCTGGAGCAGTACGCTTGCTCTTCGGTAAGATGACAAAAGACATTGAACATCGTCCCTTCACGTCTCTTGTGTCTGGGAATCTAACCCCAAAGAGTTTCTGAAATCATAATATTACTTCCCGAACTGTGATGTCCACTGAAAAAGTACTTTTTGTTCATAGTTGACAGGCTTCACTGCTGAAAACCTGGCTATGCTTCTGATGTGCCAACTATCCAGCAGCAACAGTTACTCAAAGGAGATCTGGAAAATGCTCTTCACCAAAACAAATGATGTTCTAGATCAAGCCCTCGTCATCTTTTCCAATATGGTAGTGAATATGTTATACAAGCCTTGTACAGCTCCTAGTATTTTTCCAGGATTAACTGGGAACATCAAAATAATTCTTCTTCATTACTTCATCAGTCTCAGCCAATAAGAGGAGTGTCCGTACCCAATGTGCTGGATGTGATTGGTGAGCTGAGATTGGAGCAGTTCGGTCCTGACCAATGGAGTGACATCGGTTTCATCAGCATGTGGTTCGGTCAGAATCTGAGACCGTTTTTAGCATCCGCATCAGTGACTCTACTGACGTGCATTAGCAGCAAAAACCTCAGCTGTCAAACTTACCAGCGCATGTAAGAAATACATTTACTCAACGTTCACAGTAGCTCAAGACTTTCAGGAGTTTATAAGATGCTTTACTTGCCTTTATTTTGAACAATTCCCCAGTATGGAAGAGTTCAGTTCTCAATTCTCTTTAATGGATGCGATGGAGAGAAGAAACATGGTGGAATTTTTCATCTTGCCCTTCCTCAGAAGAAACACGACAGGTGAGATGGAAGTCTCTCTTTTCTGCACATATTTAGGACAGAATTTGGGAAATGTTTGGGAGATCTTTAAGGTAATTGTACTGTGTTTGTTCGGTCAGATCCAGGCTGTGTGTTCAGTGTTAACACCAACACTGAGTGGCTGCTGATGAACTTTGGGCCGTTTTCTCAGTTTGTGTCTCTCAGAGATCTGCAGTCCATCAACACAAACTTTGATCCTGTATGTCTTTATGTCTTCAACATTTGATTTCATTAACGAAGGAGCACAAAAAGAAACAAAATAATGCCACCCACATCCTCAAACTTACCGTTGACCTGTAGAAGTTCATATCTTCTCTTTTCTTGTTCTTCTCTCTGTCTTTAGTTGGAGACTCTGGTGTATCTCTCTCCAGATCAGATGGTTGGACTGATGGTCGATGATCTTCCTGGTCTTCCTGAGAAAAATGTGGTCATCGATAGAGTGTTTAATCATCTGCTTGAGTCTCCTGTGGAACGAGGACTACCTGGAGTTCTGGAAAACCTGCTCTCACGCTCCCAAATAGTAAAACCTACTTAGATGTTAACAGCTTGTTGGTTCTTATACATGGATTATGAGAAATGGGATTAGAGGTTAAATAAACAGTGGCAAATAAATAGTGTATGATACTTTCAGACTGTTTGTTTGTTCTGGAAGACACTATGGGTTTGTTCCAAAACCTCGTGATTTTAAAGCCCAAAGTATACTTCGGTTAGATGCAAATTATAGGCGTGTGCGTACAGGATGCATGACACTAATTTCATCGTCAGCAGAGTCCTCGAGCACTAAACGCGTGCGCCTCACTTTTTGTAACCACGCATACACTGAATTCACAGTTTGCAAGTGCGCCTAGAATTGTTTGCACTAATACGTGGATCCACAACACGGCAACACTCACAGTCGAGCCGCTGCTTTCAAGAAGAAGCACTAGAAGAAGATGTAATCGCCAGTAAACAACAGGAGATGAAGCTGGAAAGAACAACAGTAGATGTGCATGACAAAAAGAGGTCAGGAGATGACTGAATTTGTTTAAATCGTCTCTGAAGGAATAGAAATACATCTTTATGGGTATAAACTCCTGAAGAGAAATAGTCCATTGTCTAATAGCAGTCGTAGCGCACATGCAGCAACCACCAATGTATGGCCGCACAGTCAAATGAAGTATAATTTGAAAGGCTCAGCGTTCGACTGTAGTGTTTCCATTAAAACCGAAATATACTTGGGCTAAAGGCATCGTAGGCGCTCCTGATGTGACGGCTGTTCCAAAAGGTAGGTACTATAATTGTGCTGCGTCCCAACTATCACGTTTTGGACAAATTCAAAGGTAACATCGTATGTGTCCTTCCCCAGGAAGGCACTCCCAGAATGCACTGTATTGAGCTCGGTGGGAAACTGAATCCAATATGTGGAATATGACGCGAGATTAATTTTGATTATAAATGATTTTAATCTATTCAACACTGCAAAGAATCGATAAACATATTTGATGTGATAGGAAACTGACTTATTTACCCAAAATGTGTGTGAGGTATGTCGTTCCTGTCGCATCACCTGTACTGAAATCAGTAGCAAGTTGAGTCTCCCGTGTGCTGTGCACGGGGAGAATTATTTGAATGACACATGGAGTTGCTGCCTATGTAGAGCATTCCAAATCAGTCTCTTTGTGGCTCCATTTCAGTTAGGATGCTCCCATTGAAGACAGTTGCCTAAGTAGGTAACTGAGAGCGATGCAGCACTCAAGGTTTTGAAACAAACCCTAAATCTCTTAGGATTCTTCATACACTTAAAACAAATATCTAATCATCTAAATATCAAATATCAATAATCTGATTCATGTTCCTGTTTCCACAGACCTTTATTCCGTGCAACTCCTACATACTGATGTAAGTGTTCTTCAGCGTCTGATGTCACATTATTGAGTCTCTGGTGTTTCTTCTGCTGTACTCGTCAGCTCCTCTAATTCTGTTTACTTCTCAGTTTTTCGAGGCTGTTCCAGGCTCTACCCTTCCTGCCATCAGAGATTGAGACTCTGGTTCTTCACACAACTGGAGAACTCAAGCAGAATGGAGCGAGAGGTCATTCTCTTCACTTTCTCTGTCTTTGTGTCTACATGATCTCTCACTGTTAGCTTTACTAAAAAATACAAATGTTTCATGTTATTTCTGCCGTAACGAATGGTTAAATGTGTGCTTGTTATTTTCAGGATGTTCACTTCCTGAACCTCCAACAGTAAGACTTCTTCTTTATTGATTTCTTAACATAATATTCATTCTAGTCTTGGAGAATTCAATAAAAGCCTACAATTCATATCACACCTAAATTCATTTTTCATCAAAGCTGTAATGTGTGGTGTTTTCTTTTGTTTCAGTGTCTAGTCACACCGGTGAATGGTACGTAAATGAAAAACATACTTGCTGAAGCAAAACCATCAGTACTCTAACAAACATTGTTCGATATCTCACTATAGGAAATATATCGGTGAAACCAGAAGTGCCCATGACACCACATCAAATTTTCGAGTTTTGTATTCAGTTATTATTCAAATTGAGTAGCTCTAATGAATGTGTTGTTTTCATTTAACAGCTACCAGAGCTTGTGCAGGAGTCAACAGGTACAAGCAAATACTGTTATGACCACTTTGGCACATTGACATCATCTGTGAGACAGGAAGTAATCATGAAACTCTGATGTTTTCCACAGTAAAGAGCTGGAGAACCTCCTGTCAGCTGGTCTCACCAGAGTCCCCTGTAATATCAGCCTGGAGCAGTACGCTTGCTCTTCGGTAAGATGACAAAAGACATTGAACATCGTCCCTTCACGTCTCTTGTGTCTGGGAATCTAACCCCAAAGAGTTTCTGAAATCATAATATTACTTCCCGAACTGTGATGTCCACTGAAAAAGTACTTTTTGTTCATAGTTGACAGGCTTCACTGCTGAAAACCTGGCTATGCTTCTGATGTGCCAACTATCCAGCAGCAACAGTTACTCAAAGGAGATCTGGAAAATGCTCTTCACCAAAACAAATGATGTTCTAGATCAAGCCCTCGTCATCTTTTCCAATATGGTAGTGAATATGTTATACAAGCCTTGTACAGCTCCTAGTATTTTTCCAGGATTAACTGGGAACATCAAAATAATTCTTCTTCATTACTTCATCAGTCTCAGCCAATAAGAGGAGTGTCCGTACCCAATGTGCTGGATGTGATTGGTGAGCTGAGATTGGAGCAGTTCGGTCCTGACCAATGGAGTGACATCGGTTTCATCAGCATGTGGTTCGGTCAGAATCTGAGACCGTTTTTAGCATCCGCATCAGCGACTCTACTGACGTGCATTAGCAGCAAAAACCTCAGCTGTCAAACTTACCAGCGCATGTAAGAAATACATTTACTCAACGTTCACAGTAGCTCAAGACTTTCAGGAGTTTATAAGATGCTTTACTCGCCTTTATTTTGAACAATTCCCCAGTATGGAAGAGTTCAGTTCTCAATTCTCTTTAATGGATGCGATGGAGAGAAGAAACATGGTGGAATTTTTCATCTTGCCCTTCCTCAGAAGAAACACGACAGGTGAGATGGAAGTCTCTCTTTTCTGCACATATTTAGGACAGAATTTGGGAAATGTTTGGGAGATCTTTAAGGTAATTGTACTGTGTTTGTTCGGTCAGATCCAGGCTGTGTGTTCAGTGTTAACACCAACACTGAGTGGCTGCTGATGAACTTTGGGCCGTTTTCTCAGTTTGTGTCTCTCAGAGATCTGCAGTCCATCAACACAAACTTTGATCCTGTATGTCTTTATGTCTTCAACATTTGATTTCATTAACGAAGGAGCACAAAAAGAAACAAAATAATGCCACCCACATCCTCAAACTTACCGTTGACCTGTAGAAGTTCATATCTTCTCTTTTCTTGTTCTTCTCTCTGTCTTTAGTTGGAGACTCTGGTGTATCTCTCTCCAGATCAGATGGTTGGACTGATGGTCGATGATCTTCCTGAGAAAAATGTGGTCATCGATAGAGTGTTTAATCATCTGCTTGAGTCTCCTGTGGAACGAGGACTACCTGGAGTTCTGGAAAACCTGCTCTCACGCTCCCAAATAGTAAAACCTACTTAGATGTTAACAGCTTGTTGGTTCTTATACATGGATTATGAGAAATGGGATTAGAGGTTAAATAAACAGTGGCAAATAAATAGTGTATGATACTTTCAGACTGTTTGTTTGTTCTGGAAGACACTATGGGTTTGTTCCAAAACCTCGTGATTTTAAAGCCCAAAGTATACTTCGGTTAGATGCAAATTATAGGCGTGTGCGTACAGGATGCATGACACTAATTTCATCGTCAGCAGAGTCCTCGAGCACTAAACGCGTGCGCCTCACTTTTTGTAACCACGCATACACTGAATTCACAGTTTGCAAGTGCGCCTAGAATTGTTTGCACTAATACGTGGATCCACAACACGGCAACACTCACAGTCGAGCCGCTGCTTTCAAGAAGAAGCACTAGAAGAAGATGTAATCGCCAGTAAACAACAGGAGATGAAGCTGGAAAGAACAACAGTAGATGTGCATGACAAAAAGAGGTCAGGAGATGACTGAATTTGTTTAAATCGTCTCTGAAGGAATAGAAATACATCTTTATGGGTATAAACTCCTGAAGAGAAATAGTCCATTGTCTAATAGCAGTCGTAGCGCACATGCAGCAACCACCAATGTATGGCCGCACAGTCAAATGAAGTATAATTTGAAAGGCTCAGCGTTCGACTGTAGTGTTTCCATTAAAACCGAAATATACTTGGGCTAAAGGCATCGTAGGCGCTCCTGATGTGACGGCTGTTCCAAAAGGTAGGTACTATAATTGTGCTGCGTCCCAACTATCACGTTTTGGACAAATTCAAAGGTAACATCGTATGTGTCCTTCCCCAGGAAGGCACTCCCAGAATGCACTGTATTGAGCTCGGTGGGAAACTAAATCCAATATGTGGAATATGAGGCGAGATTAATTTTGATTATAAATGATTTTAATCTATTCAACACTGCAAAGAATCGATAAACATATTTGATGTGATAGGAAACTGACTTATTTACCCAAAATGTGTGTGAGGTATGTCGTTCCTGTCGCATCACCTGTACTGAAATCAGTAGCAAGTTGAGTCTCCCGTGTGCTGTGCACGGGGAGAATTATTTGAATGACACGTGGAGTTGCTGCCTATGTAGAGCATTCCAAATCAGTCTCTTTGTGGCTCCATTTCAGTTAGGATGCTCCCATTGAAGACAGTTGCCTAAGTAGGTAACTGAGAGCGATGCAGCACTCAAGGTTTTGAAACAAACCCTAAATCTCTTAGGATTCTTCATACACTTAAAACAAATATCTAATCATCTAAATATCAAATATCTATAATCTGATTCATGTTCCTGTTTCCACAGACCTTTATTCCGTGCAACTCCTACATACTGATGTAAGTGTTCTTCAGCGTCTGATGTCACATTATTGAGTCTCTGGTGTTTCTTCTGCTGTACTCGTCAGCTCCTCTAATTCTGTTTACTTCTCAGTTTTTCGAGGCTGTTCCAGGCTCTACCCTTCCTGCCATCAGAGATTGAGACTCTGGTTCTTCACACAACTGGAGAACTCAAGCAGAATGGAGCGAGAGGTCATTCTCTTCACTTTCTCTGTCTTTGTGTCTACATGATCTCTCACTGTTAGCTTTACTAAAAAATACAAATGTTTCATGTTATTTCTGCCGTAACGAATGGTTAAATGTGTGCTTGTTATTTTCAGGATGTTCACTTCCTGAACCTCCAACAGTAAGACTTCTTCTTTATTGATTTCTTAACATAATATTCATTCTAGTCTTGGAGAATTCAATAAAAGCCTACAATTCATATCACACCTAAATTCATTTTTCATCAAAGCTGTAATGTGTGGTGTTTTCTTTTGTTTCAGTGTCTAGTCACACCGGTGAATGGTACGTAAATGAAAAACATACTTGCTGAAGCAAAACCATCAGTACTCTAACAAACATTGTTCGATATCTCACTATAGGAAATATATCGGTGAAACCAGAAGTGCCCATGACACCACATCAAATTTTCGAGTTTTGTATTCAGTTATTATTCAAATTGAGTAGCTCTAATGAATGTGTTGTTTTCATTTAACAGCTACCAGAGCTTGTGCAGGAGTCAACAGGTACAAGCAAATACTGTTATGACCACTTTGGCACATTGACATCATCTGTGAGACAGGAAGTAATCATGAAACTCTGATGTTTTCCACAGTAAAGAGCTGGAGAACCTCCTGTCAGCTGGTCTCACCAGAGTCCCCTGTAATATCAGCCTGGAGCAGTACGCTTGCTCTTCGGTAAGATGACAAAAGACATTGAACATCATCCCTTCACGTCTCTTGTGTCTGGGAATCTAACTCCAAAGAGTTTCTGAAATCATAATATTACTTCCCGAACTGTGATGTCCACTGAAAAAGTACTTTTTGTTCATAGTTGACAGGCTTCAATGCTGAAAACCTGGCTATGCTTCTGATGTGCCAACTATCCAGCAGCAACAGTTACTCAAAGGAGATCTGGAAAATGCTCTTCACCAAAACAAATGATGTTCTAGATCAAGCCCTCGTCATCTTTTCCAATATGGTAGTGAATATGTTATACAAGCCTTGTACAGCTCCTAGTATTTTTCCAGGATTAACTGGGAACATCAAAATAATTCTTCTTCATTACTTCATCAGTCTCAGCCAATAAGAGGAGTGTCCGTACCCAATGTGCTGGATGTGATTGGTGAGCTGAGATTGGAGCAGTTCGGTCCTGACCAATGGAGTGACATCGGTTTCATCAGCATGTGGTTCGGTCAGAATCTGAGACCGTTTTTAGCATCCGCATCAGCGACTCTACTGACGTGCATTAGCAGCAAAAACCTCAGCTGTCAAACTTACCAGCGCATGTAAGAAATACATTTACTCAACGTTCACAGTAGCTCAAGACATTCAGGAGTTTATAAGATGCTTTACTCGCCTTTATTTTGAACAATTCCCCAGTATGGAAGAGTTCAGTTCTCAATTCTCTTTAATGGATGCGATGGAGAGAAGAAACATGGTGGAATTTTTCATCTTGCCCTTCCTCAGAAGAAACACGACAGGTGAGATGGAAGTCTCTCTTTTCTGCACATATTTAGGACAGAATTTGGGAAATGTTTGGGAGATCTTTAAGGTAATTGTACTGTGTTTGTTCGGTCAGATCCAGGCTGTGTGTTCAGTGTTAACACCAACACTGAGTGGCTGCTGATGAACTTTGGGCCGTTTTCTCAGTTTGTGTCTCTCAGAGATCTGCAGTCCATCAACACAAACTTTGATCCTGTATGTCTTTATGTCTTCAACATTTGATTTCATTAACGAAGGAGCACAAAAAGAAACAAAATAATGCCACCCACATCCTCAAACTTACCGTTGACCTGTAGAAGTTCATATCTTCTCTTTTCTTGTTCTTCTCTCTGTCTTTAGTTGGAGACTCTGGTGTATCTCTCTCCAGATCAGATGGTTGGACTGATGGTCGATGATCTTCCTGGTCTTCCTGAGAAAAATGTGGTCATCGATAGAGTGTTTAATCATCTGCTTGAGTCTCCTGTGGAACGAGGACTACCTGGAGTTCTGGAAAACCTGCTCTCACGCTCCCAAATAGTAAAACCTACTTAGATGTTAACAGCTTGTTGGTTCTTATACATGGATTATGAGAAATGGGATTAGAGGTTAAATAAACAGTGGCAAATAAATAGTGTATGATACTTTCAGACTGTTTGTTTGTTCTGGAAGACAATATGGGTTTGTTCCAAAACCTCGTGATTTTAAAGCCCAAAGTATACTTCGGTTAGATGCAAATTATAGGCGTGTGCGTACAGGATGCATGACACTAATTTCATCGTCAGCAGAGTCCTCGAGCACTAAACGCGTGCGCCTCACTTTTTGTAACCACGCATACACTGAATTCACAGTTTGCAAGTGCGCCTAGAATTGTTTGCACTAATACGTGGATCCACAACACGGCAACACTCACAGTCGAGCCGCTGCTTTCAAGAAGAAGCACTAGAAGAAGATGTAATCGCCAGTAAACAACAGGAGATGAAGCTGGAAAGAACAACAGTAGATGTGCATGACAAAAAGAGGTCAGGAGATGACTGAATTTGTTTAAATCGTCTCTGAAGGAATAGAAATACATCTTTATGGGTATAAACTCCTGAAGAGAAATAGTCCATTGTCTAATAGCAGTCGTAGCGCACATGCAGCAACCACCAATGTATGGCCGCACAGTCAAATGAAGTATAATTTGAAAGGCTCAGCGTTCGACTGTAGTGTTTCCATTAAAACCGAAATATACTTGGGCTAAAGGCATCGTAGGTGCTCCTGATGTGACGGCTGTTCCAAAAGGTAGGTACTATAATTGTGCTGCGTCCCAAGCTATCTCGTTTTGGACAAATTTCGAAGGTAACATCGTATGTCTCCTTCCCCAGGAAGGCACTCCCAGAATGCACTGTATTGAGCTCGGTGGGAAACTAAATCCAATATGTGGAATATGAGGCGAGATTAATTTTGATTATAAATGATTTTAATCTATTCAACACTGCAAAGAATCGATAAACATATTTGATGTGATAGGAAACTGACTTATTTACCCAAAATGTGTGTGAGGTATGTCGTTCCTGTCGCATCACCTGTACTGAAATCAGTAGCAAGTTGAGTCTCCCGTGTGCTGTGCACGGGGAGAATTATTTGAATGACACGTGGAGTTGCTGCCTATGTAGAGCATTCCAAATCAGTCTCTTTGTGGCTCCATTTCAGTTAGGATGCTCCCATTGAAGACAGTTGCCTAAGTAGGTAACTGAGAGCGATGCAGCACTCAAGGTTTTGAAACAAACCCTAAATCTCTTAGGATTCTTCATACACTTAAAACAAATATCTAATCATCTAAATATCAAATATCAATAATCTGATTCATGTTCCTGTTTCCACAGACCTTTATTCCGTGCAACTCCTACATACTGATGTAAGTGTTCTTCAGCGTCTGATGTCACATTATTGAGTCTCTGGTGTTTCTTCTGCTGTACTCGTCAGCTCCTCTAATTCTGTTTACTTCTCAGTTTTTCGAGGCTGTTCCAGGCTCTACCCTTCCTGCCATCAGAGATTGAGACTCTGGTTCTTCACACAACTGGAGAACTCAAGCAGAATGGAGCGAGAGGTCATTCTCTTCACTTTCTCTGTCTTTGTGTCTACATGATCTCTCACTGTTAGCTTTACTAAAAAATACAAATGTTTCATGTTATTTCTGCCGTAACGAATGGTTAAATGTGTGCTTGTTATTTTCAGGATGTTCACTTCCTGAACCTCCAACAGTAAGACTTCTTCTTTATTGATTTCTTAACATAATATTCATTCTAGTCTTGGAGAATTCAATAAAAGCCTACAATTCATATCACACCTAAATTCATTTTTCATCAAAGCTGTAATGTGTGGTGTTTTCTTTTGTTTCAGTGTCTAGTCACACCGGTGAATGGTACGTAAATGAAAAACATACTTGCTGAAGCAAAACCATCAGTACTCTAACAAACATTGTTCGATATCTCACTATAGGAAATATATCGGTGAAACCAGAAGTGCCCATGACACCACATCAAATTTTCGAGTTTTGTATTCAGTTATTATTCAAATTGAGTAGCTCTAATGAATGTGTTGTTTTCATTTAACAGCTACCAGAGCTTGTGCAGGAGTCAACAGGTACAAGCAAATACTGTTATGACCACTTTGGCACATTGACATCATCTGTGAGACAGGAAGTAATCATGAAACTCTGATGTTTTCCACAGTAAAGAGCTGGAGAACCTCCTGTCAGCTGGTCTCACCAGAGTCCCCTGTAATATCAGCCTGGAGCAGTACGCTTGCTCTTCGGTAAGATGACAAAAGACATTGAACATCGTCCCTTCACGTCTCTTGTGTCTGGGAATCTAACCCCAAAGAGTTTCTGAAATCATAATATTACTTCCCGAACTGTGATGTCCACTGAAAAAGTACTTTTTGTTCATAGTTGACAGGCTTCACTGCTGAAAACCTGGCTATGCTTCTGATGTGCCAACTATCCAGCAGCAACAGTTACTCAAAGGAGATCTGGAAAATGCTCTTCACCAAAACAAATGATGTTCTAGATCAAGCCCTCGTCATCTTTTCCAATATGGTAGTGAATATGTTATACAAGCCTTGTACAGCTCCTCTTATTTTTCCAGGATTAACTGGGAACATCAAAATAATTCTTCTTCATTACTTCATCAGTCTCAGCCAATAAGAGGAGTGTCCGTACCCAATGTGCTGGATGTGATTGGTGAGCTGAGATTGGAGCAGTTCGGTCCTGACCAATGGAGTGGCATCGGTTTCATCAGCATGTGGTTCGGTCAGAATCTGAGACCGTTTTTAGCATCCGCATCAGTGACTCTACTGACGTGCATTAGCAGCAAAAACCTCAGCTGTCAAACTTACCAGCGCATGTAAGAAATACATTTACTCAACGTTCACAGTAGCTCAAGACTTTCAGGAGTTTATAAGATGCTTTACTCGCCTTTATTTTGAACAATTCCCCAGTATGGAAGAGTTCAGTTCTCAATTCTCTTTAATGGATGCGATGGAGAGAAGAAACATGGTGGAATTTTTCATCTTGCCCTTCCTCAGAAGAAACACGACAGGTGAGATGGAAGTCTCTCTTTTCTGCACATATTTAGGACAGAATTTGGGAAATGTTTGGGAGATCTTTAAGGTAATTGTACTGTGTTTGTTCGGTCAGATCCAGGCTGTGTGTTCAGTGTTAACACCAACACTGAGTGGCTGCTGATGAACTTTGGGCCGTTTTCTCAGTTTGTGTCTCTCAGAGATCTGCAGTCCATCAACACAAACTTTGATCCTGTATGTCTTTATGTCTTCAACATTTGATTTCATTAACGAAGGAGCACAAAAAGAAACAAAATAATGCCACCCACATCCTCAAACTTACCGTTGACCTGTAGAAGTTCATATCTTCTCTTTTCTTGTTCTTCTCTCTGTCTTTAGTTGGAGACTCTGGTGTATCTCTCTCCAGATCAGATGGTTGGACTGATGGTCGATGATCTTCCTGAGAAAAATGTGGTCATCGATAGAGTGTTTAATCATCTGCTTGAGTCTCCTGTGGAACGAGGACTACCTGGAGTTCTGGAAAACCTGCTCTCACGCTCCCAAATAGTAAAACCTACTTAGATGTTAACAGCTTGTTGGTTCTTATACATGGATTATGAGAAATGGGATTAGAGGTTAAATAAACAGTGGCAAATAAATAGTGTATGATACTTTCAGACTGTTTGTTTGTTCTGGAAGACACTATGGGTTTGTTCCAAAACCTCGTGATTTTAAAGCCCAAAGTATACTTCGGTTAGATGCAAATTATAGGCGTGTGCGTACAGGATGCATGACACTAATTTCATCGTCAGCAGAGTCCTCGAGCACTAAACGCGTGCGCCTCACTTTTTGTAACCACGCATACACTGAATTCACAGTTTGCAAGTGCGCCTAGAATTGTTTGCACTAATACGTGGATCCACAACACGGCAACACTCACAGTCGAGCCGCTGCTTTCAAGAAGAAGCACTAGAAGAAGATGTAATCGCCAGTAAACAACAGGAGATGAAGCTGGAAAGAACAACAGTAGATGTGCATGACAAAAAGAGGTCAGGAGATGACTGAATTTGTTTAAATCGTCTCTGAAGGAATAGAAATACATCTTTATGGGTATAAACTCCTGAAGAGAAATAGTCCATTGTCTAATAGCAGTCGTAGCGCACATGCAGCAACCGCCAATGTATGGCCGCACAGTCAAATGAAGTATAATTTGCAAGGCTCAGCGTTCGACTGTAGTGTTTCCATTAAAACTGAAATATACTTTGGCTAAAGGCATCGTAGGTGCTCCTGATGTGACGGCTGTTCCAAAAGGTAGGTACTATAATTGTGCTGCGTCCCAAGCTATCTCGTTTTGGACAAATTTCGAAGGTAACATCGTATGTGTCCTTCCCCAGGAAGGCACTCCCAGAATGCACTGTATTGAGCTCGGTGGGAAACTAAATCCAATATGTGGAATATGAGGCGAGATTAATTTTGATTATAAATGATTTTAATCTATTCAACACTGCAAAGAATCGATAAACGGGGTGAGGAATGATGGCGCCTGTGTCGGCATGCCGTCGGTTGCTCCTCTCTGTGATAGTTTGGCTGTTGTTTGTTTGGTTTTTAAACTGTGAAGCCCTTATGGTATATGACCGCCAATCTCTTCTAGATATCAGATCAACATTTTACAAATTGGATGTGGAGTGTGTTTTTAAGAATCCATTTGGAGGTGTTACAACAGACTTCGCGGAGTGCCTCCGTTGTTGGCCTATAAGCAAAACACGGAGGAAGCGCAGGAGGAAACGCGGGTCTCGAGGAGGTCGTACGATCAAGCTGAAAGCCCGTCTGCATGCGGGCTGTATTCCAAGCTCCTTTTGCGAGCCGTCTTATGGCGACTCCGTGGTCTGGCGTCTCCTAGATCAGGCTCATCGGTGGCTCCGACCTGTCCTTCCCCTGATTTCGTCCTCCGCCCCTTGTGTCGGCTTTCCTCGTACCGGCCATCGTTTTCGAAGAGCTGGAGCGGCTCCTGGTGTGCTGCGGCCGTTGCGCAGAGTGTCACTCTCTTCCGAAGCTGTCCCTCCACCCTATATGGCTCTAATGAACGCTCGTTCAGTGGTAAACAAGACTTTCCTGCTGAATGACTTTTTCTCTTCGCACAATTTGGATTTTATGTTCATCACCGAATCATGGATTAAGGATGGTGATCTTACCCCCTTTTCTGAACTGGTCCCGGTTGATTGTACATTCTTTAACTCCCCTCGCCAAACTAGACGAGGGGGTGGGCTTGTGACCGTGCTGAAAAACTCTTACTGCGCGCGATGTCGCATCCTCCCTGTGGATATTTACTCCAGCTTCGAAGCCCAACTTTTACATCTCGACTGGAACGGTCCTGTTTGTTTAGGGGTGATCTACCGTCCTCCACACGCAGTTAAGGACTTTTTACCGCAATTCACTGAATTTATTGGTAAAATTGTGACTAAATTTGATCGTTTTTTATTGGTGGGTGATTTTAACATTCATGTCTGCTGTAAGTCAAACCCTCTGGCAAGGGAATTTATTAATATAATTGATGCTTTTAACCTGATACAGTGGGTTAAACATCCCACTCATATCCACGGTCATACTCTGGACCTTGTTCTATCTTACGGGGTAGAAATTTCTGATATAACAGTTTCTGATTATATGCTCTCTGATCATAAGCCTATTTTATTTTCCATGTCCCTTCCTAGTCTTCCTCATGTCTCTACTAAAACAACATCTATGTCCAGGGTCTACTCTCTTCAGTTCAGTGAAAGTTTTAGTCAGTGCTTTTTTAAATCTTGTTCTCATCTACTTCTGGAGTCTCCGTTAGCGGACCTGGATGCGGATGAACACCTGAGTTTGTTAAATAGCGTTTGGTTTGATGTACTGAATGAGACTGTCCCTTTAAGGCCTCTTAAACACAAAGAAAAATCTGAACTGTGGTATACCGCTGAGACTCGGGTACTAAGACAAGCTTGTAGAAAGGCTGAGCGTAAATGGAAGAAGGACAATCTCCACATTTCACTACAATTATTTAGAGATAGTTTGCTGGCCTATCAGAGAGCCGCCAAATCGGCTAAGGCAACCTATTTTTCAAATTTAATATTACATAATCACTCTAGACCTAAAGTCCTGTTTTCTGTTATTAATTCTGTTGTTAACCCTCCAGTCAATACACTGTCTGTTGCCTCTGCTGCTCTTTCTGAAAGCTTTTTGAGGTTTTTTAAGGATAAAGCAGTTAATTTAGGACCGGTAGCTCATATTCCCCCTTTTGAGCTGCCTCTCCATCCACAGTTGTCTATATCCTGGGATGTCTTTGAACCTGTCTCCCTTCTGACACTCAGTGACACTATTGCCAAGCTGAAACCTTCCTTCTCTTCATATGATGTTATTCACCCTAGGTATTTAAAGCAAATTGTTGACTCAGTCGGACCAGGTCTAATGTCGTTTTTAAACAAGTGCCTTTTAACTGGGGTGGTTCCTGCTTATTTGAAAGTGGCAACTGTCATACCTCTCCTAAAGAAGCCTTCACTTGATCTGTCTATTTTAAAAAATTATCGCCCCATCTCTGTTTTGCCTTTTATCTCCAAGGTTTTGGAAAAGATTGTGTTCTTTCAACTACAATCCTTCCTTGCTGCAAATAATATGTTTGAACATTTTCAATCGGGTTTTAAAACTGCCCACAGCACTGAAACAGCCCTTCTGAGAGTGTTAAATGACATTTATTTGGCAACTGATACGGGTAGCTCTGTGGTTCTCGTTCTTTTAGATCTATCATCTGCTTTTGACACCGTTAACCATTCGGTTTTAATTAATAGACTGAAATCTTGGGTGGGTCTCTCTGGTACAGTCCTAAAATGGTTCCAGTCATTTTTATCGGACAGGAAATTTGTGGTTAGGACAGGTGAATTTTTATCTTCTTCTGCTCCTCTCCCATGTGGCCTTCCGCAAGGCTCGATTTTGGCCCCCTCTTTGTTTTCATTGTATATGCTGCCTCTGGGATCTATCTTTGGAAAACATGGGGTGTCGTATCACTTGTACGCCGATGATACCCAAATCTATTTGCCTTTCAGGAAAAATGATCGACTGGCCATGACTGCTCTTACCTCTTGTCTAGATGAGGTTAAATCCTGGTTATCACTAAATTTTTTATCCTTAAATAAGGAGAAAACTGAAGTAATTGTATTTGGCCCTTCAGAAAATACAAAAACACTTAATCTGGATCTGGGATCTCTATCGGCTTTTAGGTCCTCGCAGGCACGGAATCTGGGTGTTATCCTGGATGACTCCTTAAAATTTGATAAACAAATTTCTTTAGTAGTTGGGTCCAGTTTTCATCAGCTCCGTCTACTTGGAAAAATCAAACATTTCCTTACTGATAAGACTTTGGAGATGGCAGTGTATGCTTTTATTACGTCACGTATTGACTATTGCAATTCGTTATACTGTGGCATTTCTAAGGCCCAAATTGCCCGTCTACAGTTAGTTCAAAATGCTGCCTCAAGATTTCTGTTGAAAAAGAAGAAAAGGGATCGCGCCACTCCACTTTTAAAGACACTTCATTGGTTGCCAGTGCAATTTAGAATACATTTTAAAATTCTACTATTTGTTTTTAAATCACTGCACTTTCAGTCACCTGGCTATCTATCTGACCTGCTCCATCAGTATATCCCCTCAAGAAGCTTAAGATCTGGAGATCAGAATCTTATTTTAATTCCAAATTCTAGACTTAAACGCAGAGGTGACCGTGCCTTTTCGGTAATCGGTCCGCGTCTCTGGAATGACTTGCCAGTGGAAATTCGATTGGCTCCGAGTTTGACCATTTTCAAGTCTCTTTTAAAAACTCATTTGTTTTCGTTGGCATTTTAGGATTTTATGTTTTAGATCAAATTTTCTTTTTTTTTTCTTTTTTTTTTTTTTTTTTGTAAAGCTGTTCTTTTGTTGTGAAGCACTTTGGTCAGTCTGTGACTGTTTTAAATGTGCTATATAAATAAAGTAAACTTGAAACTTGAAACGAAACATATTTTATGTGATAGGAAACTGACTTATTTGCCCAAAATGTGTGTGAGGTATGTCGTTCCTGTCGCATCACCTGTACTGAAATCAATAGCAAGTTGAGTCTCCCGTGTGCTGTGCACGGGGAGAATTATTTGAATGACACATGGAGTTGCTGCCTATGTAGAGCATTCCAAATCAGTCTCTTTGTGGCTCCATTTCAGTTAGGATGCTCCCATTGAAGACAGTTGCCTAAGTAGGTAACTGAGAGCGATGCAGCACTCAAGGTTTTGAAACAAACCCTAAATCTCTTAGGATTCTTCATACACTTAAAACAAATATCTAATCATCTAAATATCAAATATCAATAGTCTGATTCATGTTCCTGTTTCCACAGACCTTTATTCCGTGCAACTCCTACATACTGATGTAAGTGTTCTTCAGCGTCTGATGTCACATTATTCAGTCTCTGGTGTTTCTTCTGCTGTACTCGTCAGCTCCTCTAATTCTGTTTACTTCTCAGTTTTTCGAGGCTGTTCCAGGCTCTACCCTTCCTGCCATCAGAGATTGAGACTCTGGTTCTTCACACAACTGGAGAACTCAAGCAGAATGGAGCGAGAGGTCATTCTCTTCACTTTCTCTGTCTTTGTGTCTACATGATCTCTCACTGTTAGCTTTACTAAAAAATACAAATGTTTCATGTTATTTCTGCCGTAACGAATGGTTAAATGTGTGCTTGTTATTTTCAGGATGTTCACTTCCTGAACCTCCAACAGTAAGACTTCTTCTTTATTGATTTCTTAATATAATATTCATTCTAGTCTTGGAGAATTCAATAAAAGCCTACAATTCATATCACACCTAAATTCATTTTTCATCAAAGCTGTAATGTGTGGTGTTTTCTTTTGTTTCAGTGTCTAGTCACACCGGTGAATGGTACGTAAATGAAAAACATACTTGCTGAAGCAAAACCATCAGTACTCTAACAAACATTGTTCGATATCTCACTATAGGAAACATATCGGTGAAACCAGAAGTGCCCATGACACCACATCAAATTTTCGAGTTTTGTATTCAGTTATTATTCAAATTGAGTAGCTCTAATGAATGTGTTGTTTTCATTTAACAGCTACCAGAGCTTGTGCAGGAGTCAACAGGTACAAGCAAATACTGTTATGACCACTTTGGCACATTGACATCATCTGTGAGACAGGAAGTACTCATGAAACTCTGATGTTTTCCACAGTAAAGAGCTGGAGAACCTCCTGTCAGCTGGTCTCACCAGAGTCCCCTGTAATATCAGCCTGGAGCAGTACGCTTGCTCTTCGGTAAGATGACAAAAGACATTGAACATCGTCCCTTCACGTCTCTTGTGTCTGGGAATCTAACCCCAAAGAGTTTCTGAAATCATAATATTACTTCCCGAACTGTGATGTCCACTGAAAAAGTACTTTTTGTTCATAGTTGACAGGCTTCACTGCTGAAAACCTGGCTATGCTTCTGATGTGCCAACTATCCAGCAGCAACAGTTACTCAAAGGAGATCTGGAAAATGCTCTTCACCAAAACAAATGATGTTCTAGATCAAGCCCTCGTCATCTTTTCCAATATGGTAGTGAATATGTTATACAAGCCTTGTACAGCTCCTAGTATTTTTCCAGGATTAACTGGGAACATCAAAATAATTCTTCTTCATTACTTCATTAGTCTCAGCCAATAAGAGGAGTGTCCGTACCCAATGTGCTGGATGTGATTGGTGAGCTGAGATTGGAGCAGTTCGGTCCTGACCAATGGAGTGACATCGGTTTCATCAGCATGTGGTTCGGTCAGAATCTGAGACCGTTTTTAGCATCCGCATCAGTGACTCTACTGACGTGCATTAGCAGCAAAAACCTCAGCTGTCAAACTTACAAGCGCATGTAAGAAATACATTTACTCAACGTTCACAGTAGCTCAAGACTTTCAGGAGTTTATAAGATGCTTTACTCACCTTTATTTTGAACAATTTCCCAGTATGGAAGAGTTCAGTTCTCAATTCTCTTTAATGGATGCGATGGAGAGAAGAAACATGGTGGAATTTTTCATCTTGCCCTTCCTCAGAAGAAACACGACAGGTGAGATGGAAGTCTCTCTTTTCTGCACATATTTAGGACAGAATTTGGGAAATGTTTGGGAGATCTTTAAGGTAATTGTACTGTGTTTGTTCGGTCAGATCCAGGCTGTGTGTTCAGTGTTAACACCAACACTGAGTGGCTGCTGATGAACTTTGGGCCGTTTTCTCAGTTTGTGTCTCTCAGAGATCTGCAGTCCATCAACACAAACTTTGATCCTGTATGTCTTTATGTCTTCAACATTTGATTTCATTAACGAAGGAGCACAAAAAGAAACAAAATAATGCCACCCACATCCTCAAACTTACCGTTGACCTGTAGAAGTTCATATCTTCTCTTTTCTTGTTCTTCTCTCTGTCTTTAGTTGGAGACTCTGGTGTATCTCTCTCCAGATCAGATGGTTGGACTGATGGTCAATGATCTTCCTGGTCTTCCTGAGAAAAATGTGGTCATCGATAGAGTGTTTAATCATCTGCTTGAGTCTCCTGTGGAACGAGGACTACCTGGAGTTCTGGAAAACCTGCTCTCACGCTCCCAAATAGTAAAACCTACTTAGATGTTAACAGCTTGTTGGTTCTTATACATGGATTATGAGAAATGGGATTAGAGGTTAAATAAACAGTGGCAAATAAATAGTGTATGATACTTTCAGACTGTTTGTTTGTTCTGGAAGACACTATGGGTTTGTTCCAAAACCTCGTGATTTTAAAGCCCAAAGTATACTTCGGTTAGATGCAAATTATAGGCGTGTGCGTACAGGATGCATGACACTAATTTCATCGTCAGCAGAGTCCTCGAGCACTAAACGCATGCGCCTCACTTTTTGGAACCACGTGTGACCTCTGTGTAGTGTCTTCTGCCGGATAATAATCTTTTGGAGCCCGTCAGGTTTGTGGTAACAGCAGGTTTATTCCACATCTGCATTCATGACAAAGGACAACAGTTGAATAATCCCATATGGACAAACAGCGTATGCTCTGTCTCAAGGAAAAATCCTCCGTTGCTTTTTGGAAAATTACTGTATCTACTACTCTTAAAACTCTACACAAAAGTACAGTACAGTTTGACACATTGATCGTATAGTGGATTTAAACTCATATAAACTAAATAAATAAAACACACCAAATTGTCCCTCTTAATCTTGCAAGGAGGAAACAAAATAAAACAATGTAATTATACTGATTTCCTACAGTTACCTTTCCATTTTATATGAACAGTTGTGTGTAAACAATTATGTAACTTCGTTACAATTCAACATACAAGAGGCAGACAAACAGCAGAAAATACCTCAATCTTACGTTCAAACATTACAACACATTATAACAACATACGGTAACATACCTGCATTCATGACAAAGGACAACAGTTGAATAATCCCATATGGACAAACAGCGTATGCTCTGTCTGGAAAGACGGCATCATGTTAAAGTTAGCTAGCTATACTGGAGAGACTTTCAATCGACTATAAAACACATATCCAGATGGTTGACTTTATAAAAACATGGCAAAATTAATCAACAACACATATTATTCAACCAAAGAAATCTATCTTAACTTTTACATGCTTTTCAAGTGAGTTAGCATTGTTTAGTCCACGGACATTCACAGACACGTTACCTCAAGGAAAAATCCTCCGTTGCTTTGAGGATTGCCCATAATCCTTCGTCATTACTAGCGTTCGCTGCAGGTACAACTTTATGACAGCAGGTGGCACAATAATCCCATTTAGTAGGATTTAACCTGAACCTTTTTAACTATGTTACACACGCATACACTGAATTCACAGTTTGCAAGTGCGCCTAGAATTGTTTGCACTAATACGTGGATCCACAACACGGCAACACTCACAGTCGAGCCGCTGCTTTCAAGAAGAAGCACTAGAAGAAGATGTAATCGCCAGTAAACAACAGGAGATGAAGCTGGAAAGAACAACAGTAGATGTGCATGACAAAAAGAGGTCAGGAGATGACTGAATTTGTTTAAATCGTCTCTGAAGGAATAGAAATACATCTTTATGGGTATAAACTCCTGAAGAGAAATAGTCCATTGTCTAATAGCAGTCGTAGCGCACATGCAGCAACCGCCAATGTATGGCCGCACAGTCAAATGAAGTATAATTTGAAAGGCTCAGCGTTCGACTGTAGTGTTTCCATTAAAACCGAAATATACTTGGGCTAAAGGCATCGTAGGCGCTCCTGATGTGACGGCTGTTCCAAAAGGTAGGTACTATAATTGTGCTGCGTCCCAACTATCACGTTTTGGACAAATTCGAAGGTAACATCGTATGTGTCCTTCCCCAGGAAGGCACTCCCAGAATGCACTGTATTGAGCTCGGTGGGAAACTAAATCCAATATGTGGAATATGAGGCGAGATTAATTTTGATTATAAATGATTTTAATCTATTCAACACTGCAAAGAATCGATAAACATATTTGATGTGATAGGAAACTGACTTATTTACCCAAAATGTGTGTGAGGTATGTCGTTCCTGTCGCATCACCTGTACTGAAATCAGTAGCAAGTTGAGTCTCCCGTGTGCTGTGCACGGGGAGAATTATTTGAATGACACGTGGAGTTGCTGCCTATGTAGAGCATTCCAAATCAGTCTCTTTGTGGCTCCATTTCAGTTAGGATGCTCCCATTGAAGACAGTTGCCTAAGTAGGTAACTGAGAGCGATGCAGCACTCAAGGTTTTGAAACAAACCCTAAATCTCTTAGGATTCTTCATACACTTAAAACAAATATCTAATCATCTAAATATCAAATATCAATAATCTGATTCATGTTCCTGTTTCCACAGACCTTTATTCCGTGCAACTCCTACATACTGATGTAAGTGTTCTTCAGCGTCTGATGTCACATTATTGAGTCTCTGGTGTTTCTTCTGCTGTACTCGTCAGCTCCTCTAATTCTGTTTACTTCTCAGTTTTTCGAGGCTGTTCCAGGCTCTACCCTTCCTGCCATCAGAGATTGAGACTCTGGTTCTTCACACAACTGGAGAACTCAAGCAGAATGGAGCGAGAGGTCATTCTCTTCACTTTCTCTGTCTTTGTGTCTACATGATCTCTCACTGTTAGCTTTACTAAAAAATACAAATGTTTCATGTTATTTCTGCCGTAACGAATGGTTAAATGTGTGCTTGTTATTTTCAGGATGTTCACTTCCTGAACCTCCAACAGTAAGACTTCTTCTTTATTGATTTCTTAACATAATATTCATTCTAGTCTTGGAGAATTCAATAAAAGCCTACAATTCATATCACACCTAAATTCATTTTTCATCAAAGCTGTAATGTGTGGTGTTTTCTTTTGTTTCAGTGTCTAGTCACACCGGTGAATGGTACGTAAATGAAAAACATACTTGCTGAAGCAAAACCATCAGTACTCTAACAAACATTGTACGATATCTCACTATAGGAAATATATCGGTGAAACCAGAAGTGCCCATGACACCACATCAAATTTTCGAGTTTTGTATTCAGTTATTATTCAAATTGAGTAGCTCTAATGAATGTGTTGTTTTCATTTAACAGCTACCAGAGCTTGTGCAGGAGTCAACAGGTACAAGCAAATACTGTTATGACCACTTTGGCACATTGACATCATCTGTGAGACAGGAAGTACTCATGAAACTCTGATGTTTTCCACAGTAAAGAGCTGGAGAACCTCCTGTCAGCTGGTCTCACCAGAGTCCCCTGTAATATCAGCCTGGAGCAGTACGCTTGCTCTTCGGTAAGATGACAAAAGACATTGAACATCGTCCCTTCACGTCTCTTGTGTCTGGGAATCTAACCCCAAAGAGTTTCTGAAATCATAATATTACTTCCCGAACTGTGATGTCCACTGAAAAAGTACTTTTTGTTCATAGTTGACAGGCTTCACTGCTGAAAACCTGGCTATGCTTCTGATGTGCCAACTATCCAGCAGCAACAGTTACTCAAAGGAGATCTGGAAAATGCTCTTCACCAAAACAAATGATGTTCTAGATCAAGCCCTCGTCATCTTTTCCAATATGGTAGTGAATATGTTATTCAAGCCTTGTACAGCTCCTAGTATTTTTCCAGGATTAACTGGGAACATCAAAATAATTCTTCTTCATTACTTCATCAGTCTCAGCCAATAAGAGGAGTGTCCGTACCCAATGTGCTGGATGTGATTGGTGAGCTGAGATTGGAGCAGTTCGGTCCTGACCAATGGAGTGACATCGGTTTCATCAGCATGTGGTTCGGTCAGAATCTGAGACCGTTTTTAGCATCCGCATCAGCGACTCTACTGACGTGCATTAGCAGCAAAAACCTCAGCTGTCAAACTTACCAGCGCATGTAAGAAATACATTTACTCAACGTTCACAGTAGCTCAAGACTTTCAGGAGTTTATAAGATGCTTTACTCACCTTTATTTTGAACAATTTCCCAGTATGGAAGAGTTCAGTTCTCAATTCTCTTTAATGGATGCGATGGAGAGAAGAAACATGGTGGAATTTTTCATCTTGCCCTTCCTCAGAAGAAACACGACAGGTGAGATGGAAGTCTCTCTTTTCTGCACATATTTAGGACAGAATTTGGGAAATGTTTGGGAGATCTTTAAGGTAATTGTACTGTGTTTGTTCGGTCAGATCCAGGCTGTGTGTTCAGTGTTAACACCAACACTGAGTGGCTGCTGATGAACTTTGGGCCGTTTTCTCAGTTTGTGTCTCTCAGAGATCTGCAGTCCATCAACACAAACTTTGATCCTGTATGTCTTTATGTCTTCAACATTTGATTTCATTAACAAAGGAGCACAAAAAGAAACAAAATAATGCCACCCACATCCTCAAACTTACCGTTGACCTGTAGAAGTTCATATCTTCTCTTTTCTTGTTCTTCTCTCTGTCTTTAGTTGGAGACTCTGGTGTATCTCTCTCCAGATCAGATGGTTGGACTGATGGTCGATGATCTTCCTGGTCTTCCTGAGAAAAATGTGGTCATCGATAGAGTGTTTAATCATCTGCTTGAGTCTCCTGTGGAACGAGGACTACCTGGAGTTCTTCAACTCCTGACTGCTTTCACTGCAACGGTAAGAAGTGTTTCATAGTTAATCAATGTTTCTCTTTTTGTTAATTTGTTATCTGCATCTGTAATCCATTGTCAAGCACAGAATATTTGTAGGCAGTTGATTTTCTTCATTTTAATATTCTGTCTGGAAGTCTATGGCAGACCATAGAACCATCTAGTGAAAAGTGAAATTTAGTATACACTTTAGTTAGTGTCAACATTTGTCATGCCAAATTTAGGGTTTCTTTCTCAAAAACTCCAGTGCCAGTTCAAAATTTCATGTGTTTAAGATTTTGAGTCAAATAGCCTTTCAATGGCCTGAATCTTGCGTTGAAGGTCCCAGTAAACTCTGGAGACTGTTCGTCCTGGTGGTGAAATGCTCTAAATCTACTATTAACCTTTGACTCAGTCATTGTAATGTCCTAGTTCTGCTTGCCTCTGATTAACACTTCAGTTCAGTTCATCTGTATGTTAAATTCTCTACATAACGGTTTTATTTTCTAGAGTCCTCTCAGCTGTCAAACCAACCAGTTAATGTAAGTATATAGTTATAAATAATCTGAGAGAAAGAGACACCAGTGTAAACTTCTCGTTAAATGGTTTTTGCCTTTGTTAATCAGATTCACACGACTTGACCACATCTTGATATCGTCATCTAGTGATTTGGAGCCCATCATTTGGGCGAGTGTTTATAATTTAAGCCGTACGGCACCAGCAGGTTAGCGCAAGTTTTGTCATTATTATGTCTGTGTGTTTTTTTAACATTTCCAACATCACTTAATGCTATTTGGACTTTCTCACAGGTTGCTCTTTATTCCAATCTGTGAATGAGGTATGTCTGCTATCTAAAATTAACTACTTTTACAATGTTCCAAACAAAACTTTATATATCCATTTCAAATTGTATTTGATCTTCTTTTTGCAGTGTCCATTGACTCCATACAACGGTATTCAGTGTTTACTTCTTTCACATAGTATTTTCACAATTGTGTGTGTGTACTGTCACGTGTTGTGTGTGCTGATCTTCTCTCACCGTGTGTATTTTAGAGTCTCAGGTGTGCAGTGGAGTGGACAGGTACAGTACATTTTCAACAAATGCTTTATTTTTGTGACTGTTGTTTAATGTTTGACTAAACTTGTCCTCTCTCTTGTTCTGATGTGTCCAGCTCTGCATTACAGAAGTACTTGAATAATGGAGATACAACAAAGACACTTTGTGACTTCAGTATCTCACAATATGCCTGTACCCCGGTAAACAGACATGAACCTATATCCCAGAATTAACCTGCATTTTTATAATCAGACACGCAATTTGGCAAGAATTTTAATTATATAATGGTTTTGTTCAGGTGTTGAATGTCAGTGTTGAGCACCTGGTCTTGATACTGGAGTGTCAGCTGTCTACTGATGTCACAAGCTCACCTGAGAGCTGGAAGCTCTTCCTGGCCAGAGTTTCACACCTGCTGGACTTCGCCTTCTACACACTCTCCAACAGGGTACAACACCAATCAACAGTTCAGTCAAACTGTCTGATGCTCTCATTTACTCACGGCCGCTAATACATGGATCTTATAAACTGAGTGTTTATGAAGCTGATAGCCCACTAGTTTACTGGAATATTCATAGATTCTAAGAAAAGTTCAAAACTATAAATACCCTGCATAGAAGGCGTAAAATCATAACTGTTATTAATGTTTTTCTGAGCACGATAGCTGCCTAACGTCTAGGTTACGGATGTTACCTCCATTCCCTGATGGAGGGAACGAGACGATGTGTCAAAGAAGTGACACTAGGGGTCTCTCTTGAGCTCCTTTTGCATCTCTGATCTATGAGAAAAGGCCAATGAGAAATTGGCGGACAGAATTTGCATGTCCCACCCCCGGACATACGGGTATAAAGGAGGGGAAATGCATCTGTTTCATTCAGGATTTTTCTGAGGAGCCAATAATGGTTCAGCCACAACAGAGGCTCGGTTCAGCGATGTGGCCGGGAGGACACAACGTCTCGTTCCCTCCATCAGGGAACGGAGGTTACATCTGTAACCTAGGCATTCCCCGTCTGTTCCTCACTTTGACGTTGTGTCGAAGAAGCGACACTAGGTGTCCAATTTAAATCACGCCATGCGCTGAGCCGTGTACGTGTACTGCTGACGCAGGGGCGGGCAGGTATTTTACATGCCAAAGCGACCGACTGTGTCAGACTGCACGTACCCTTCCCCAACGCCCCATAAAATCATCAGAGCCTTTTGGTTCTTTACCCCCAACAGGGGGGAACAAGGCGACGCTGCCAGGCAGGCCTCGCAATGAGAACATGAACCATCCACAAACGCCGCCTCGTTGTGATTGCAGCCCAGAGACACGAGACAGCGCCTGTTGCCGTCAGAAGCGGCGAGCACTCTACCGCATCCAGGAACTACACAGGAAGGGCATCTTTATAAAGATGCGTCCTGAAAAGTATGTTCAATGCCAGCTGTGTATTGTTCTTTTAGAGAAAGTAACTCTTTTAGAGAAAATAAATTCATTTAATTGTGCTGTCGAAGCGCCCATTGGCAAGCTGCACTCCCATGCAGAGAAGGGAGAAAGCCGCTGATATGCGCCATAGATCCAACAGCAATCACTCAGAGATGAGAGGAACAGTGTGTGACTCGCAGCTCGCTGCATACACAACCATCGTCTCTGAAGAAAATGTATGAATGAAACAGATGCATTTCCCCTCCTTTATACCCGTATGTCCGGGGGCGGGACATGCAAATTCTGTCTGCCAACTTCTCATTGACCTTTTCTCATAGATCAGAGATGCAAAAGGCGCTCAAGAGAGACCCCTAGTGTCGCTTCTTTGACACTAGTCGAAGTGAGCGACAGACGGGGAACTGAATGCTTTCTAACAGACAAATATTTTTATTTTGTATTCACTGTAAGCAACGTGTCAGCAGTCAAATATTCACGAATATTACACACAACTCTGTTCTTCTAACACAACACAAAAGATATTTTAAACACTTTTGCTGTGCCAATAGTTTTTCTTTTCTCAAATGTCCCTGTCTGGTAAGCTTAATCAAAACCCTACATCTTATCTCAGAGATAATACACTATTTTGAGTTAATTATATATATGATGTAAACTACAGTAATATCACGTTTTTTTATCAAACCGCACAGCCTTACAAAATGGATTAAATTCATAATTTTCCTCAAAATTCTACAAACAATACCCCATGATGACAATGTGAAAGAAGTTTGTTTGAAATCTTTGCAAATTTATTAAAAAGAAAAAAGAAAAAAAATCGTATTCACAGCCTTTGTTCAATACTTTGTTGAAGCACCTTTACACCAATTACAGCCTCAAGTCTTTTTGTGTATGATGCTACAAGCTTGGCACACCTATTTTTGGGCAGTTTCTCCCATTCTTCTTTGCAGGACCTCTCAAGCTCCATCAGGTTGGATGGGGAGCGTCGGTGCACAGCCATTTTCAGGTCTCTCCAGAGATGTTCACTCGGGTTCAAGTCTGAACTCTGGCTGGTCCACTCAAGGACATTCACAGAGTTGTCACGTAGCCACTCCTTTGTTATCTTGGCTGTGTGTTTAGGGTCATTGTCCTGTTGGAAGATGAACCTTCGACCCAGTCTGAGGTCCAGAGCGCTCTGGAGCAGGTTTTCATCAAGGATGTCTCTGCACATCGCTGCATTCATCTTTCCCTCAATCCTGACTAGCCTCCCAGTTCCTGCCACTAAAAAACATCCCCACAGCATGATGCTGCCACCACCATGCTTCACTGTAGGGATGGTATTGGCCAGGTGATGAGCGGTGCCTGGTATCCTCCAGACATGTCGATTGCCATTCAGGCCAAAGAGTTCAATCTTTGTTTCATCAGACCAGTGAATTTTGTTTCTCATGGTCTGAGAGTCCTTCAGGTGCCCTTTGGCAAACTCCAGGTGGGCCGTCATGTGCCTTTTACTGAGGAGTGGCTTCCGTCTGGCCGCTCTACCATACAGCCCTGATTGGTGGAGTGCTGCAGAGATGGTTGTTCTTCTGGAAGGTTCTCCTCTCTCCACAGAGAAATGCTGGAGCTCTGTCAGAGTGACCATCAGGTTCTTGGTCACCTCACTGACTAAGGCCCTTCTCCCCGATCGCTCAGTTTGGCTGGGTTACCAGCTCTAAGAAGAGTCCCGGTGGTTCCAAACTTCCATTTACAGATGATGGAGGCCACTGTGTTCATTGGGACCTTCAATGCTGCAGAAATGTTTCTGTACCCTTCCCCAGATCTGTGCCTCGATACAATCCTGTCCCGGAGGTCTACAGACAATTCCTTGGACTTCATGGTTTGTGCTCTGACATGCACTGTTAACTGTGAGACCTTATATAGACAGGTGTGTGCCTTTCCAAATCATATCCAATCAACTGAATTCACCACAGGTGGAGTCCAGTCAAGTTGCAGAAACATCTCAAGGATGATCAGTGGAAACAGGATGCACCGGAGTGAAATTTTGAGTGTCATGGCAAAGGGTGTGAATATTTATGTACATGTGATTTAATTTTTTTTTTATTTTTAATACATTTTCAAAGATTTCAAGCAAACTTCTTTCACGTTGTCATTATGGGGTATTGTTTGTAGAATTTTGAGGAAAATAATGAATTTAATCCATTTTGGAATAAGGCTGTAACAACAAAATGTGGGAAAAATGAAGCGCTGTGAATACTTTCCGGATGCACTGTATTCCACCTTAATTTTCTGTAAAGTTTCTTTGAAACGAAGTGTGCTGTGAGAAGCGTTTTGCAAATTAAAAAGACTTGAATAATATACTGTATGATAATGGCGGGAAATAATCTGATGACTGAATCTGTTTTTGAGACTCATAGTGCGCATGTAGGTAACAAAGCATTAAATAAACATGTATTAATGGCATCATGCGCTGGTCTAATATTCCTCATTTAATTATTGTAACTTTAAATGAAGAGTCGTTTGGAATTGAAGTCTAATCTTTCATTTCTGTAATACTGAACAGTTGTTATGTAAGTGATTCAATATTATTGACGTGAACGGTGGATTAAATGATTTACTCACTGTAGTTTAATGCCGTTTTAGGTGCTATTCTGTACAGATTCACTAGATATTACCGTATATAGAAATTAAACTGATTAATTTAAGTATTAATTAATAAAATATAGCATCGGTCGTCATTTAATATCAACCGATAAGTTCATTTAGGCCTAATTATAATATAGTGATAAAAGAAAACACATTAACATGATTATCTTGATCTTCAAAAATGGTGAGTTTAACATTCTTTCCAATATAATAAAACATATGAAGAGATGTAATGCTTCTTGGACTTTTATAGGTATATTTTTTCCTTCTCTGAAATGTGCTTCATAAATAAACTCGCCATTGTCGGAATGACCCGCATGAATGCAGATCATTGAATTGAAGTAGTTGCATGATTTGTTTGGTGAATGGGAGTTTCTTTATAACTGTGCAGCTCATGTTCGCAGCATTGTTTCTGTATCACATACATGATTTTAGATGTAATATTGTTTCTCTGCAGTCTGTGTGGTGGAGTGGTGAATCGGCCTCTGTTGTTCTGGATGTGCTGCGAGAGCTCCGACTGGACAGACTCACAGATGATGGAGTCGTGCAGTGGTTTGGTGAGCGACTCGGACCGCTCCTGCTGTTTCCATCAAGAACATTCCTGAGATGTTTGCTCAGCAGGAACTTCAGCTGCCAGAACTTCCAGAGAGTGTAAACATTCCTGTTATTATTCACAGCGTTCACTTATGAGACTAAATAATGCCTTAAAGCTGCATGACGTGTGCATTTTATCAATAGTAAAATATAAGGATGTCAGTCGATTCAAAATGTTTTTGGACATTATTAAGTGATGTGCAGATTTATTAATCGTACATCCACAAGACTGAGACTTGAATTAGCCACACCCGCTCTTTCCAAAATGTGCCTTCAACAGACAACTTTTATGAACAACGTGGCATAAAAATGGAATTAAGACTCAATAATTCGCTGCAACTACAATACTATCAGAATGATTGACAGGTCGAAGGTGTCATTGTCCGCGGACACATTTAATTAGTTTACAGAGTCTAGAGCTGTCACGGAGACCGGTGAGCAGGACAGGACTGGTAATCTGGCATAACGGGCATTATCCCAGTGGGCCGAAGCACTTTGGAGCCGATCAGGGGTGGACTGGCAATCGGGAAACCGAGTGGGCCGTGATAAGCTAAATGCCCACAAAACTGATCCGCAATGTGCAGAAAAGGACAGCAAACACCTCCCCAACAAGTTTTGGGCCAGTTGCCATGTGAAGTCCCGGTCCAGCCCTGCCTGTGAGATATCTCATGATGCTTACTTCAGCAGACATTTCCATTAAAAAAATCACTTACAGCACCTTTAGATTTGCAGAGAAAGCCCCCATATATATATATATATATATAAATATATCAATATATGCAAAAATATTTCAGAACAAATATTACCGCCCTGTCGTCTTAGGGCCTCCGTATACATATATCCACAATGATGGAAAACTAAACGTGTGTATGTCATACAGAGTCGAGGCGTTCAATGCTGGATTTTTCCAGATGGATGAACTTCAGCAGCAAAGTACAGTGAAAGAATTCATCTTACCATCCCTCTCTCAAAGAACTGCAGGTGCTGAACAAACACACACACATTATCTGTCTTCTCTGCTCACAACGTTGTGTTTGATTGATTAATCTGTATCAGATGTGCTAATTAAAATGATCTGAGGTCGTGCAGCACTGTTCCTGAAGGATACTGTATGTTCAGTGTACTGAAGGTGTGTAAATGTTGTTTTGTTGTGTGTGTGTTTGTCAGGTGCGGCGTGTGTGTCGAATGACAGCGCTCTGTGGCTCATCAGTAACTTTGGGCAGTTTTCAACACTCGTCTCTCTGAATCAACTGATCTCACTCAACCGACAAATCAACCTGGTATAGTCAAAATCAATATGTGTTATAAATAAAATTATATACAGTGTCGTGTAGTGGAGTGTGATGTGTGGAGGAGTCTGTTTGTGGTGCTGTTTTCCACACAGGATCAGTTTTCTGTCATCCTCTTGTCTGTCTAGTTGGAGACTCTGGTGTATCTGTCTCCAGAGCAGTTAGCCGGACTGATTGTTGGAGATCTGACTGGTCTTCCGGAGAAAGATGTGGTCATCGCCGCAGTGTTCGATCATCTGACTGCGTCTCCATTGAGAATTCCGGAATTTCTTCTCTTCCTGGTTGAATTTTCAAAGACGGTAGAACAGTTTAAAAGAGTTGTATCTGTTTGTCATTATTATCCATTCCTTCAGTTTTCATTGATTCTCGGTTGTCTTTAACAGAGTAACATCTCCTGTCTGTCATATCGATCCATGTGAGTGTCGTCTGCTGAATATCTCTCCATATCTTCAGTCATCACTGATGCACAGATTCTCACGCTCACATGTCTGTTTGTTTGCAGTTTCCATCTTCTGGATCATCTGACCGTCATTGTGCCGGTGGAGCTGGAGACACTGATTCTGAGGAGTAAATCAGCTCTGCTGCAGGATGTGCCACCGGGTGAGAGACAGCACTGCTTACATCACTTCCTGTGTCACTGCTTACATCACTTCCTGTGTCTCTGCTTACATCACTTCCTGTGTCACTGCTTATATCACATCCATGTGAATAACCGTATAGTCATTGATGTCTGTTTGTGTGTCTGTCAGGTTGTGTGAGCTTCAGTGGAGCGGTGAGTGTTGAATATGGTTAAAATACTAGCTGGATTTCCATCCACATAAACACATTTTTGCATTGTTGTAAAATAATATGTTGTCTGGAATCACCAAGATGTGAATAAAATCTCCAAAATGAGCATTAAAAACATATATGCTTGTTTGAGGTGGATACATTTTCTCATTTGAAAGTCACTTTGGATAAAAGAGTCTGCTTAATGACTAAATATACATGTAATAAAAAACTGAAATCTCCCATTATAATTTCTATGTTGCGGCAGTTTCCCCAGAAGTGATGATTTTGTTCTCTTAAACAATGAAATGCATAACTTGGATGTAAACGTGACATTTGTTGGTTGTTTTGATGAAATGAATGCTGATGTGTCTCTCTTCTCTCTCACAGTGTGACATTACACCAGTGAACGGTCAGTTTGTGTCTCTCATTCTGTTTTTACTGATGATGACTGTCTCTCTCTATCTCTCTTTATTTTTACAGTTTTTGATTTAGTCATAGATTTAGTCTTTTGATGAAAATCTCCTTTATATTCCCAGATATCACACGTATATCTCCGAGATGCCTATTTTTTCCAATTAACATTTTTTTATTGATTCATAGACATATAACAAATAAAAAGCACAACATATATACACTGAATCAATATTTAACCCCCACTATTACCCCTCTCCCTCACCAATAACCAACCCCACACTGACCCCCAACGAACTCCCCTGGGGTCACAAATAAGAATACATAAAACACAAAAGAAATATAATAATCATACAGTATATAATTAAAACTAAACATCTCTCTCCTCAGCCCCTCCCCAAGAGTTCCCCAAAAACACTAAGTACTTGCCCCATTTCCTAAACAAATTCCAAACCCCAGCCTTCTGCCTGACCCCTTCTCGAATGCCACCACCCTCCCCATCTCCGCACACCACTCCGAAAATAATGACACTCCATCCAACTTCCAGCCCCTCAATATAATTTGCTTGTCAACCATAATTCTGGTCAGAACCCAATTTTGTGTGTGTTTATCCCCCAAATTTAAGACCGGCCCATCACCCAAAATACAGAGTCTGGGGCAAAGTGAGATTTGAGTGCCCAAAAAGTCACACATAAAATTCTGAACCTTCAACCAAAATTCATGGATCTTACCACACACCCAAAAAACATGTGTTGTGTCTCCAACTTCTGATTGGCATCGCCAGCAGGTGGGTGTGTCTTTAAGACCAAGCCTGTACAATCTAGAAGGGATCCAATAGAATCGATGTAAAATCTTGAATGCATCAGATGCACTCTTGCATCTCTAGATGCAGACTTGATGTTTTTAGAATCCTACCCCACACCCCTCCTCCAATACCAAGTTTAAATCTTTCTCCCATAATCTCTTGAGAGAAGTTGAAGCTCCATCCCCAGACTCTGAATTATCAGAGAATAATACACTGATGTCTCATGACCTTTCCCAAAAGCAGTAATCACCCCTCCCAGAGTATCTGCTGCTTTAGGGGGGTGTGCTACTCCCAAAAACAGTACAGAGCAGGTGTCACAGCTGTGAATACCTGAAGAACTGAGATCTGGGAATCCATAAATATTGAACCATATTTTCAGAAGATCTCAACACTCCAGTCTCATACAGGACACAGAGTGTAGTAACCCCCCTCACAATCCACTCTGACCAGCAGAAAGGGGGATTATTAACACATCATTTAGGGTTCATCTGCTTGAGGCAACATTTAAATAAATGTCTGAGATCGAACGCATAATAATAAAACTATATCTTGGGTAGGCCTAGACCAACTTTATCAATCGGCCCATGTAACTTACTGAAGTGTAATCTGGGACGTTTCCCATTCCAAATGAAGGACTTCACTATGATATCAAACTGCTTGAAATAAGAGAGGGGGACATCTTCAGGGAGAGATTGTAGCAGGAAGTTGAATTTTGGAATATAATTCATTTTAATAACATTAACATTTCCAATCATAGATAAATGTAATGAAGTCCAGCTGCCCACATCACTCAAACTATTTATTAAAGGGTCAAAATTAACAAAATCACACACATTTGCTGGGAATAAAATGCCCAAATACTTAATGCCCTGTTTGGGCCATTGGAAGGATTCTGTGGAGGCAAGGTATAGATCTAATGGGGTCAGAGACAAATAATAAAATATCTGTGTAAAGCTAAAGCTTATGTGCCACACCTCCCGCCATCACTCCTGGAAAATCATCTTCCCTTCTTATCGCGGCTGCTAATGGTGCCAGGGCAAGACAGGACAATAATGGGGAAACCCTGCCGGTGCCCCTATCCAGAGTAAAATAATCTGAAATTAATCCATTTGTTTGTACCGCTGCTATCGGGTGTCTATAAAGTAAATTAATCCAATCAATAATAGTGTTCCCCAACCCGTATATTTCCAAAATCATAAAAATATAATCCCATTCTGTCATATCAAACACCTTTTTCAGCATCAAGTGAGATGGCAGCGACCGGAGTCGTATCATTCGCCACTGACCACATGATATTGATGAAACACATAATGTTATCAGAAGAGCTGCAGCCCCGAATAAACCCCACCTGATATATATGTATAAGAGATGTCATAACTTTACTTAATCGGTTAGCCAAACTTTTAGCTGGATCAGGGAATTTGGACGATAACACTTACACTTACTTTGATCTTTGTCCTTTTTAAGAATCAGACTGATCTGGGCTTGTGTCATGGTTGGCAGAATTTTTCCATCCTTTAATGATTCTATATAAACTTCTAACAGAAGTGGAGCCAGTTCTGTAGCATAACATCTAAAAAACCATCTTGCCTCGGAGCTGTGCCTGTAGGTAAGGCCTTAATTACCTCGCCAAGCTCCTCCAAGTTCATCTCAGAATCAAGAGAAGTTTTTTGCTCAGTTGTCAGTTTAGAGAGATCTAATGGTTCCTCAAAGTGCATCAGTCGATGAAGATGTGGAACTATAAAGATCAAGATAGAATTCTTTAAAAGCATTATTAATATCAATGGCCAAGGTAAAAATCCTCTCTCCACAACAAAATAGTATTAAATCTGTTTTTCAATTGGGTAAATTCTCTGAGGCCATCAGACGACATTCTGTGCTTCAGCTCTGCCTCGGCACTTTTAATATTCCCTTCCAACTCCACGCTTTGGATTTTTTGGTGAATGAGGCGTACTGTATGATCCGACCCCTAGGAACCTTAAGTGCCTCCCAAGCCACGCCCACAGAGGATACTGAGGACCAGTTGGTCTCCATATAAACACTGATTTCAGCCTTTATTCTTTCGATTTTGACATGTATCAAAAAATACAAGTAATTATAACTCTACTTGTTGTGAAAACCTGAGCCTCTGAAATAACAGCAACATGAAATAAATACACTGAAGGATTTGTTACTTTTCAAGTTGTATTTTACTGAAATAATGTTTTAAGTATGTAACTTATTTCAAGTTCACCTGTTCATTGACTTCATTGTCTGTTCAGATGTAAGTTTGTAATATTACATATATTCAGCACATTCTATTCACACAGCTCAAGTGATTCAATACATACTGGATTATTGGATGATTTGAACCAATTCTTTCTAGATCGATTCTTTCCTAACCCTTTTCTAAAAACAGATTCGCTTGTGCACTTTTAATATATTATTTTTTGCCATCATATTTTCATCAAACATGTTTTAAATCAAATTATCATTTAATTATTGTCATGATGATCCTTTTTCATCTTGGCTTTATTATTGTAGACAACAAAAAGCGCAGTCAGTGAACATTTTTGTCAGTAATTTAGTAAATGTGATTCACATTTTCTGTCTCTCTCTTTCTCAGAAACGTCAGTGTGCAAGAAAGTCAACAGGTGAACAACAGTCAGTTTATAATCAAACAGTCATATAGTTCCTGATCGCCAGTGTTTAATGACGTGTGTGTGTGTGTGTGTGTGTTTTACAGCTCTGTTGTGTCAGTGTATCTCAGTTCGGCTCATGATGGCAGTCAGCTCTGTAATTTCAACATCACACAGTACGCTTGTGCAGAGGTACACAAACACACACCAACACACACACAGACACACACTTTCCCTCTGTATACACACATAGTTAGTGTGTTGTGTTTAGTTGACAGATCTGAGCACACAAGACCTCGTGACGGTGTTGTTGTGTGGTCTCAATGGTAGCGAAAATGTGCCCGAGGAGACATGGAAACTGTTCACACTGAAGGTCAATGTTCTTCTGGGTCCAGCCCTCGACCAGCTCGCTAACACGGTACACCACAAACACACACAGGACAATAAAATATAATAAAGGTGACAATTAAAATAAGAAAAAGCTTGTAAACGACAGATTTAACAAAAGGAATGCATGAAAGCGATTGCTGCACTGCTAATCAAGTCATTTAGAAAGTTTCTCTTTCTCAGAAGCTGAATAAGTCCCGCCCCTCTGTGTCATTCTTGAATATAATTGGAGAGGTGACTCTGAGCACCTTCAGCTCGAACAATCTGCAGGATGATTCATTCATCCAGCGCTGGTTTAACGCCAGACTCCGCCCATTTTTACCTCATGCCTCTGAGAAGTTTCTGTCCTGTCTCGCCACCAGAGACTTCAGCTGCGACACCTTCAGGAGTGTGTGAGTTTCACACACACACACACACACTCACACACACACACAGTTTGTGTATTGATCATAGTGCAGATATGAGAGGTTATTTGTTTTTCAGCGTTGAGATCTTCAGTCAGAGTTTTGACATCATGTCCACCGATACACAAGCGAATGTCTACGTTGACTTCATCAAAGTCTTCCTCTCTCTCAACAACACTGCAGGTTGGAGTTTACACACACACACACATGTATTAATGAAGACATCTCTTAAAAGCAAAGCTATTTTCACTAAGATCTCACAATCCTGGTCCAACGCTGCACAATTTGGATGTCTCTCTTATTTCACACACACATTTCAGGTTGTGGAGTTTCTACTAAAGAGCTTCTATGAAGTGAAATCATGTGTGTGTGATGAAGGAAATATCTCAAATGTTTAGTGTTGCGCGTACATTGACCAGAATTGAGAACTACTGCCTGACCCCTGAACTCCCTCACAAAACCGTTGACAATAATATCAGAACAAGATTTGGGCAATTTAGGAGACTTTCAAATCTGGCACACAAGTGGCATTTCTGCAGGTTTCCCTGTATTACTGAGGGCATTTATGAGCACAATAAGAGCATCGCCGTGTGGGTTTTGTTTAGGGTGTGTGGACGTCTTGCAGAGCAGCTCTGATTGGCTGACCGTGAACTTTGCACGTTTCGCTGTTTTCACCTCAATCAGCGACCTACAGATACTTAACCCCGACTTCAATGTGGTATGAACACACAGTTCTATGTGTATGCATTTTATTTTATTTCAATTTTCTCTAATTGTCTTATTTTATTTGTTCTTTTATTCTGTGTGAAAGTGCAATCATATATTTTCTGTAAAGCACTTTGTAAAAAGTGTGTGATGATGGTGTTATAAATGTGTTTGTGTGCAGTTGGACACTCTGAGTCTGTTGAGTGTGAGACAGTTAGTGGAGGTGTCCAGCACACCCGGCGTCCTCACCAGCACCGCTGCGGTCAACCAGCTGCTGCTCAATATACCGGACAATCAATTCACTGGATTCTACACATCACTGTCTGCTGCTCTACAGGTCTGACTACAGTCTGTGTGTTGAGTATCTGTGTTCTGATTGGCTGTGTGGAATATCTGTGTTCTGATTGGCTGTCATGTGGAGAATATTTGTTCTAATTGGCTGTCAGTTGCAGGGTGTGGTGCTTGCTTCTCCTCTGCGTGAAGCTTACTTACAGCAGGTGTTTGTCAGAGCGAATCTGACGACAGTATCAGACGCTCAACTGGAATTCTGGATCCTGAACGTTCTGCCTTCATTCATACAAAATATCACAGTCCAACAGACCACACAGTACTTCAACATTATACAGCAGAGACCCTGCTCCACCAGCCAGCTGGGGTAAGACACACACACACACACACACACACTCTCACATACACACTCACACATTCACACACACACACGCACACACAGCTCAATCAGCCAGTAGTTGAGATCAGAAATAAGCCAATCAGCAGAATTTATGGCCCTAAAACAATAGGTGCTTTTCCACCTGCTACATGCAAAATAAAATGTTACTCCATTACTTGTTGGAAAGAGTAGCTCTTTATTGGAAAAGCTATATTATTGTAAAAATAGTTGAACTTTAATAGCTAGTTAGTCACTTCCCGTTCCTCAAATAGAGGCATGGCTCACCTCGTCGGGGCACCACAAGGAACACTGCCGCCCAAACGACTATGTAGTTAGATGGCTCACAGTAAGACACACACACTGACAGTGTTGTACTGTTGTTTTGTGTTTGTTTCAGGGTGCAGCTGTTAAACTCATTTGTATCCACCTTCCAGCCTGCAACACAATATCAGGTCTACCAACAAATCCTCAATTCTCTACAAGGTATCAATCCATCCATTCATCCATCCATCTATCTAACCCATACCTCAGTATGTTCAGTCATTCATCCATCCTTCTTTCCCACAGGCCCCACCCCACTGCGTTGCTATGGTAACCAAAGTTACTACTCCTTCTTGGTGTCGTCCTTCATGAGTTTCCAGTTCCCGAATCTGAGCACGTTCCTGTTGCTGATGCCTTCTGCTCGAGTGCCAGAGGTCACAAATATCTCACCACACAGAATTCCACTAAACCAAAAACTCTGACTAATCAATTGAAATTTTATTTATTCGTCCCATTATAAAAGCCATGAATAAATGAGTCTATCAATCAACTACAAGGTCCATGAGCTTGGATGTTAAAGATGCACTCAGTAATGTTTTGACTATGTGGTACGTTAAGACTGTTGATAAGGTTTTTGTAGTTTGACGTGTGTTTCGCCTCTGCAGTTGTTGGGTTCAGTGTCTCCAGCGGAGGTCAGCAGCCTCCTGAACCGGCCGAATGCTGTGGACGATGTTACCAAAGTCTGCGAGCTTCTCACAAACTACCCAAAAACATCTCAGTACTTACAGATGGTATAGACTTGTTATGTTGTTACTCTAAAAGATTTTATACTGACTAATGTAGTACTGTGTTCCATTAAGATGATTTTCTGAAGGAAAAGTGGTTCTTTCTACAAAGGCTTGTTAGACAGTTTTGAGTTTTTCTGGAGTGTGGTGTGGAGTGTTTTGATCTGGTTTGATCTGGTGTCCTGCAGGAACTGGTGGGTTCTGTTAGTTTGGCCCAGCAGGTGTTGTCCTGCGTGTGGTCTCGCGTTCTGAAGGTGGATATCCAGTCTGAGGTGGATCAGTGGTTTGATTATCGACTCGTCCAGTATCTGCCCTTCCTCACCTCACAGCTCATCAGTCCAGACGTCATGTTGGAGACTTCCTGCCTCTCCTTCAGGAAGTTGTGAGTAGCATACTCACAACATATACCACTTTATCCCCAAAGGTGCGGAAGTTATTAAAAAATATCAGACCGCTAGATGGTGCGATTAACCAATCAGAATCGAGTATTCCAGAGAGCATTGTAATAAAGTTGCTTATCATTATGTTTTCGATTGAGTTCATTAGTAATTTTGATAACCTTAATATGAAGCTTTAAAGGAGAGTCACGTGGTTCCTTGTGAGGAGCGGATGTATGAATTGCGAGCTCTGTGCACTTTACTCGTTTTAATACTTTTTATGTCATAAACCGGTGAGATTTGATACACTCTGATTCTTGATTGTACTAGAAAGACAATTTGACAAACATTTTAAAATCCTCGAGCTCTGGAGACATTTTTTTGTAATCACTATAATATTGTTTATTTAAAATGAAAGGCTCTACAACAAAATACTATCATGATGTTTAAATACTTATAATTGAATTAATAATACCTAACCATCCTCCGAACATCCTGGATTGGACGTCCGTGTTTCCGTTGGCTGCTCGATGTTGCATCTAGAAATGGAAATCCTGGAGCATTTTAGGATTCCCAGATCTCAGTTTTTTGGGGCAGTTATTTGAATGTTCAGAGGGAAAGTTTAAGTTCATATTATTTTATTCCATATTTTCTGTAATGTTTATCTAATCTGATACTGGAATCAATAGAATTTGTTATTAACAATATGAAGCTTTAATATAACTATATTTCGGTAGTAGCCTGTTGTGTTGAAAAACTTTAGTTAGATCAACTGTAAATTATGAGAATCTTGTAATTTAAAAAAGTACAGCACCGGTTTCAAAGCAGCCTCAACACCACTGATTATCTCCGGTTAATCTCAGAGTAATCTCAGAGTCTCAGTACATTACAGTAACTTTTCATTTTGTGTTGTCTCTGATGTACTGTAAGGTGTAAGAAAGGACATAATTCATATGAGGAATAAGAAGTTTAAGTATTCATGGCTGATGAAAGAAAGGTTTAAACTCAACAAATGTTTCCCTTTCAGAAATGTGATTATGAAGGATATTCGTGTGTTTTTCTGTTTAGTGTGTCAGTGATGGGTAAATACAACTACGGTCCATCAGACTTCTCTCAAAGAGACATCTACAGTATCATCCAGATATATCTGAACACCTGTGAGTGACTGTGTTCCCAGTTTTATCAGCATTTAGTGCTCATGTTCTTTGGCTCTGACTGTAAGTTGTGTTTGTGATTGTCTTCTCAGCTTCTGCGCCGAAATGTTATAACGCCTCTCAACCTGATCTTAACTCCACCGCCTGGTTCGCCAACTACATCGGTGTCTTCCTGAGCTTCATCACACTCAGTGACCTTCACCTCTTCGGCTCTTCAAATGTGTGTCTAAAATGTTCAATATTTTTAATGGTGTATTCTGCTTTTAAAGGAAAGGGTCACAAAAAATTGTGTTTCCATCTTATTTTATGGTCGGATTTCTTGCTACTGTGAACTAATGTAGATTTGTTGTTCTCTCGTTGTTGTGTTTTACAGCTCCAGCCGTTCACAGTAAACCTGGAGAACCTTCAACTCTTCAAGCAGTTCAGTGTTCCTGATAACGTCACAGAGTTCTATGTGAATCTGTTGTTCCTGGAGAACCCGTCCTTCAGCGCTTTCTAGTGAGCAACTTAACAATCACACCTTACTCATATCTTACAAACTATATCAGTAAAAGTGCTGAACGATTCCAAATATCTGAGTTTAGTAAGGGAAAACCACACATTCAAAAGAAACAGTTGCTATGTGATCATATTATTTATAACTGATGGTTCAGATGAATCAAAGAATTATTCAAGTAATTATGTTGGCTTGACAAAGTCTACATACTGTTATTCTACAAACTTGGTTTGGAGTTTTTCCAAAATCCCTAAACCGAGACAAAACATTTCTAACACTAACTCCAAGAGTTTTCAAGCTACATTCACCAAATTCGGCACAGACCTTCAGACTGTTCTGGTGTACTGTGTTATGCCTTGTCCAACTGATCAGAAAAACTCCCTTAGACTTACACTGACGAAATGTTCAAACAGGTCAATGGAATGCTCGTTAATTCAAACTCCAACTGTCAAAAATTCAAATGTAAACAAACACTTAAAGGGCCTTTGATCAAAGTCTTTCTAGCAAGTCAGTCCACTGTTGGTCATGTTTGGACGCTCTCGGCGGGTTATTTCCAGTCATGCTGTGCAGCTCTTTTCTATTTGAATAGGGAAACACCAAAATCTCCTAAACGGTTGGTCAAGATTATGCTAAAATGACATATTTCAAATCAGCAGTCTGACAACACTGGTATCATAAATAGTGCTTCTTTACCTCATGCCAAAAAACTACATTTTCATGGCTTGTATAGCTAATGCACTTGTGCGTTCTAGAGTTGATTGACAGGCAATTGTCTCTTTAACCTGTAAGGCGGGACATCCTTTCTACATTTGTTGACCATTGGCTGCTGTTGGGCGTTCCAATTCATTTTAACAGAGGTGGCCCATCTCTGCTAAATAATCTCTGGCTGCTCTCTCTTTTGCTTAGCCTAAACTTTCAGACAAGTTTCTCTTGACAAACTTTACCAATCTAGTTGTGGCTACTGTACATACAACATTAGCAATGATACTACTGTATTTATGTGTTTAGAAAAAAAACTTTTGTGTGTGTGTTGTGTAATTATGTTTATATGGATTGTGTGTTTGTAGTCTTCCAGATAAGTTTCTCTGTCTGGCTCCTCCGAACTCCTTCCTTCAGTTGAGTATGGAGCAGTTAATGATCGTCTCACCGGACGTCCAGCAGACATGCACCAACATACTACCAGAAGTATGTACATTACTCTCTGTGTGTGTGTGTGTGTGTGTGTGTGTGTGTGTGTGTGTGTGTGTGTATGTGTGTGCAGAGCTATAGGATGAGTCTCAAAGACAGATAAATCTTGTTGATGTAACATGTTGATGGACATCCTCAATTGGAAAAATGATTCATAATTAAATAAGGTGTTCTTTATGTTAGTCTATTGTATTTCCTTATTGTGTGAGACAGACAGACAAATATATACATATTGATAGCTTAATATAAACTTTACTGTCTATATTGCTGATGTTTATCACTCAGGGAAGATTGTAGTAGATTATGGATCCATGGATTGATCGTTTATTCTCTGCGCAACCCTCAATTACAATGAGAGGAAATCATTCGCCAAATTTCACATTACTAAAAAATGTATATATATTTGCAACTGGCTGGTGAATGTTTAGATTTCACTCACTAGTAATAGTGTAGTATAGTGGTGGAGTATTCAGCAGATCCGATCACTGTGTTCTGTGTGTCCAAAGATGAGATCCACACAATCCGTGTGTCATTGAATAATGTCTGTTAAAGAGACAGTAACGGTTTTTAACACACGTTCAACAAAGCAATGTAAATGATAGTACAAATTATGCAATTAACCAATAAAAATGTAACAAAAATATATGCAATATCATATTTATTACATTGATTTGTTCATTTTGAAAAAGTTAAAATGTGACCAAAATGATGAATAAGAATAAAATATAATTAGTAAACTAATATTTTCATATTGTACCGAGTTAGAAGGTCTCCTGTATAATTAACAGTATTATCTGGGAGATAATCTATTTCATATGTAAGCAAAAGGGATGTTATAACTGAAATATACCCATATGAATCAATATCTAATCAGAATTCTGTAAATACTAGAATTTAAAATGTTTGTTTTGCCCTACTTTTTGCTTTAAAAACAGGTGTTTAATGTGTGTGTGTGTGTGTGTGTGTGTGTGTGTGTGTGTGTGTGTGTGTGTGCGCAGCTGTCGGCCGCTCTGGCGAGTAACGCCCCTGTTCTTTCGGTGGACTCCATTACGGCTCTCAATCAGTCGTGTACAGGTTTGAGTACAGATCAGATCAGTCAGACAGGAGGGTCGGTGCTTCAAAACGCTCTGTCGGTTCTCAGTGCTGTGATTGGCTGGAATCAAGATCAGGCCATAATGATCATTCAAACGCTTCTGTTGTCTGGAGTTTATCAGGTACAAACACCTTTAAACATGACTTGTAATTGATTACAATAGAGTTTAACGTTAGCATGTTGCTAAGCTAACAATCAATGCCCTAATAAACATACAAA
>JAVLUX010000006.1:692500-695000 GCA_032164185.1 Moxostoma hubbsi
TGGGTCCCAGTGATGTTATGTATATAGAGGAGTGGCCCAAGCACTTATCTCTGAGGTACCCCAGTAAGAAGCTGTTGTGTCTTGGACACCTCAGTTCTCCAGGCTACCTGGAAGGACCTAAGAGATAGGAGTGAAACCAGCCAAGTACAGTTCCTGTGAAGCCCAGAGTAGAGAGTTTGGAAAGTAGGATCTGATGGTTGACGGTGTCAAAGGCTGCAGAAAGGTCCAGCAGAATCAGAATGGATAATCTAGATTCAGCTTTCACCTGTCTCAGCAACTCAGTGACAGACAGCAGGGCAGTCTCATTGGAGTGTCCACTTTTGAAGCCTGTCATCCAACAGCTTGTTCTGTGAGAGATTTGATTGAAAACTGCCCTTTCAAGTGTTTTCAACATGAATGGGATGAGAGAGACGGGTCTGTAGTGTTCTACTTGTGTGGGGTTAAGTGCAGCAGGATTACTCGAGCCTGCTTAAATGTAGTGGAAAAAGTGCCTATGAGTAGATATGTGTTAATTTTGTGTGTGAGTGCAGGTAGGATGGACGGGTTGTGGGGTGGTTGGAGAGGAGGCGTTTAGAGAACTCATTGTCAGTCAACATTACTATAACATCATTACAACACTACTATAACATCACTGCAACATTACTACAACATTACTATAAAAGTTACTACAACTTTACTTCAAAAGTAGTAAAACAACCGCAACATTACTATAACATTACCATAACATCACTGCATTATTACTATAACATTACTGTAAAATCACTGCAACATTACTATAACATCACTGTAACATTACTTCAACATGATTATAACATCACTGCATTATTACTATTACATTACTACAATATTTCTGTAAAATCACTGCAACATTACTATAACATTACTGTAGCATCACTGCAACAGTACTATAACATCACTGTATTATTACTATAACATTAAAACAACATTACTGTAACATCACTGCAACATTAATATAACATCACTGCATTCTTACTATAACATTTCTACAACATTACTATAACATTACCATAACATCACTACATTATTACTATTACATTACTACAACATTTCTGTAAAATCACGGCAACATTACTATAATATCACTGTAAAATTACTTCAACATTACTGTAACATCACTGCATTATTATTATAACATCACTGCAACATTACTATAACATCACTGCAACATTACTTCAATTACTATAACATTACTATACCATCACTCCATTATTACTATAACATTACCACAACATTACTGTAAAATCACTGCAACATTACTATAACATCACTGCATTATTACTATAACATTACTACAACATTACTGTAAAATCACTGCAACATTACTATAACATTACTTTAACATCACTGCAACATTACTATAACTTCACTGCAACATTACTATAACTTCACTGCAACATTACTATAACATTAGAACAACATTACTGTAAAATCACTGCAACATTACTATAACATTTCCATAACATCACTGCATTATTACTATAAAATTACTATAACATCTTTGTAAAATCACTGCAACATTTCTATAACATCACTGTAACATTACTATAACATTTCTGTAAAATCACTGCAACATTACTATAACATTACTATAACATCACTGCAACATTACTATAACATCACTGCAACATGACTATAACATTTCTGTAAAATCACTGCAACATTACTATAACATAACTGTAACATTACTTCAACATTACTATAACATCACTGCATTATTACTATAACATCACTGTAACATTACTTCAACGTTACTATAACATTACTGTAAAATCACTGCAACATTACTATAACATTACTGTAACATCACTGCAACATTACTATAACATCACTGTAACATTACTTCAACATTAAAATAACATTACTATAACATCACTGCAAAATTACTATAACATCACTCTAACATTACTTCAACGTTACTATAACATTACTATAACATCACTGTAACATTACTTCAACATTACAACAACATTACTGTAAAATCACTGCAACATTACTATAACATTACTGTAACATCACTGCAACATTACTATAACATCACTGTAACATTACTTCAACATTAAAATAACATTACTATAACATCACTGCATTATTACTATAACATTACTACAACATTACTGTAAAATCACTGCAACATTACTATAACATCACTGTAACATTACTTCAACATTACTATAACATCACTGTAACATTACTATAACATCACGGTAACATTACTTCAACATTACTTCAACATTACAATAACATTACTATAACATCACTGTAACATTACTTCAACATTACTACAACATTACTGTAAAATTACTGCATTATTACTATAACCCTACTACAACATTACTGTAAAATCACTGCAACATTACTATAACATTACTGTAACATCACTGCAACATTACTACAACATTACTGTAAAATCACTGCATTATTACTATAACATTACTACAACATTACTGTAAAATCACTGCAACATTACTATAACATTACT